>PYSS01000131.1:78893-93162 GCA_003049465.1 Magnaporthiopsis rhizophila
TCAAAAAAAAAAAAAAAAAAAAAAAAAAAAAAAAAAAAAATACCGCCCATCTCCCACCGCGGTAGGTAGCATGGTTCGGTGGCATCGTGGGACGAACCACCCATCCCGATCCCTGGCCGAAATACCTCAATGTCACACGCGCACACGACAAAGGCGGGAAGCCTGCAGACTGGTCGACCCCGACGCCGTGGCGTGCCCCGGGGCCAACCAAAGCGCCTCCCACCTGCGCGGCATCGGGCGGGACAAGGGCAGGACAAGGGCAGCCGAAGGGTGCGCTCGTGGGTGAAGCGGCAGCCGTCGGCCTCGGGTCGCACCTGGGACCTGGCACGTTTTTTGATGTTGCCATCGCAAATCTACATTCTAGCAGACGGGGGCAGAGTCAAGTTCGAACCCAACATTTGCATTCCCCCCACGCACAATCAATCTCTCCCGACGGCCAGAAAAAAAGCTTGGTGCAGCGGGGCGGTCCTCGTGAGAAAGCTTTTCTTTGCTAGCGCCGTTGGCCATCAAGGTTGCGCCTCCACATCTACCTATTTTGGACTCGTGCCGCGACAACCCCGAACGGTCTGGCGACCCCTCACCAAGCTCAATCGAGGTTGACGTACGTACCAGACGACTCCCACGTGCCGAGCATGAGCATGACCGAGTTTCGGCCGGGCACTTCAATTACAGCACGTACACATACATGGTCGGATACACCGAGTCGCTTATTAACCTTTCTAACTCCCCTTTATCCCGTGTTCTTCTGGCTCAGATGCCCCTGGCCAACGACGGAAATAGCTCGAGATACGTATCCAGGGGCTGCGTTCAGGTTGCACCCGACAATGCGCCCGCCGGTGCCAGGTCGAGACGGCGGCCTCGTGGTTTGGCGTAGAGCTCCAAGAGTGAAAAAAAAAAAAAAATAGTCGAAATAGTCACGAGACACACTTTTGGCAGCTTCTGTAATCACGACGAGTACTGTATTTCGAGGCCGATGCTGCGGAATGACTGCTCTGGCCGGCTCAAATTGATGATTGTCCCCAGGCCGAAAATCAGCGATTTCAGCCTCCCCTCCCACAACAGGCCGACTCGAAAGTGCTGGTCCATGCGTGCTTTCAACACCCCAGAGAAGAGGTCTTTCTCCTTGCCATCGGATTTCTCCGACGCCGCTGGCTGGTTTCTTGCCGGCGTCGGTGGCGGTGCCTCGCCGGCATCGTCGTCGAGCCTCCACTCCAGCTTGGCCTGGAAGCTACGCTCCGTCTTCTTCCTCGGCGGCGGGCCGGATTCTGTTTCCGTCTTTTTAGCGGCAGCCTCCGCCGCCGTCCTCTCGTCGGCTGTGGTGCCATCGATGAGACCGGCCAGGCGCCCGGTGCCCCATAGCTCCATGCCGACGGTCCAGGCGCTTTCGTAGCTGTGCACGTTAAAGTAAAAGCGGGTCGACAAGGAGCACTTGTCTCGCGCCATGACGGCGAAGCTCGCGCTGATGTTACCCATCAGCGGGGCTAGCGTCAGAGTCGCGGTCAAAGGCGTGCCGCGGTGCGCTGGTAGCGTCGCGAACCGGCAGCCCACCGATGCGCCGGCAGGTTTGCCGAGACCTCCGTAGAATATCTCTCCGCCAGCGCTGAATCGCCCGTATATTCTCTCGCGCTCTTCTGACACGGCTCCCCCACTTCCTCCGTTGCCATTACCGTTGCCATTGCCATGACCACTGCTGTTACCGTTGCCATTGTCATGACCACTGCTGTGACCGTTGCCGTTGCCGTTCCCATTGCCAACGCCGCCGCTGGCCATATTGCCTCCGTTTCCTAAAGGGAGGGAACCGTCATCGGCTACGGCGCTTCCTTCGGCGGCCGGCGACGGGCTCCCGACTGGCGCAGCATCGCCGCCAAAGTTGTAC
This sequence comes from Magnaporthiopsis rhizophila, assembly GCA_003049465.1. NCBI lineage: Eukaryota > Fungi > Ascomycota > Sordariomycetes > Magnaporthales > Magnaporthaceae > Magnaporthiopsis > Magnaporthiopsis rhizophila. The sequence goes on from PYSS01000131.1 coordinate 80,770, forward strand.
AGACCCCTGAGGCCAAGCAGCCCTCCATCTGTCCAGACGAGACCCTCGACGCCGTAGTGAGGCTTGTTGAACTGTAATCTTCCGAGTATGGTGCCACCGTTGGGAAGATCAGCCTGGCTATCCACCTTGACCTGCAGTCGAACCGTTGGCGTGATGCGCTTGGTGACCTGGGCCTCAAGTTTGGACAGCGGCAGAAGCAGCCTGCCAAAGACCAGCCATGGCTGCTTGACAAAGGCCTGCAGGACCCCGTGGGCGGTCAAGGGGCCAGCAGTTGGAGGCGCCGGCGTCTTGTTGGCAACGGGGGTTCGAGGCAAGGTTTGAAGCGGCCGGTAGGATCGCAACAGGGTCGGAAGGGGTACGGTCTCCGAGTCGGAATGGACATCCTTGAGCGGCACCGAGGAGTAGAGGTACGATATGGAGCCGTCGAAGCTGCCGCCGGCCCCCAGACGGTACGAGGTGGCAAAGTTGGGAGTCGCGAGAGACGCGAAGGAGAGGTTCAGGCCGGCCGGGAGGTCGAACTCCATGAGCTCTGGGAGGAAGAGCAGAACACGGTCAGCTCAGCCCAGGCAGGCTCAAGGACAGACATTGGGCGCGTAGGTAGATAGGCTAGGGTCGACGCACTGTCGGCGGTGCCGTCGAGGTCTTCGTAGCCATTGTCCGGGTACCAGCCCGTCGTATGGTCGAAAGATTCGAGGGCATAGTCTTCAAACGGGCGCATTTTCGACTTTTGGAATCGCCAGCTTCCAAAGGGCGGACGGCGCTGTACGCAGCAGTCTCAGACAAGGGGCGCTCACGGGTTTGGTGCTGGCAGTGGAGATGCTGCCTCAGCTCAATTCTCGCAATTCGATAAACCAAGACCCCGAGGTGGCCCGAGCTTCGGGGAAGCTCCCCTGAGCTAGCTCAACAATTGACACATTTTTGACGGCACGAACAGAGCATAACCCATCGCGACAACGGTACAATCAATGAACTACACCAAATCCACAAAGTCGTCCTCAATCACATGACTGAGAGTTCGTGATTCTTCGGTCCATGCCGTTGGTGGCTGCTCGCCGCGGCAGGCGCAGGCTGACACAATGGGCTGATCGGCCGATCCAAGAGCACGGGCAGCCTGGATGATATGATGGCCGTGGACGCGAGAGCGCTGCCCTTCAATGCGCCACTCACACAATTCCCGTCTTTTCCCGCTCGGCCTTGGTTGCCTTTTAGACACAGCGAAGATCAAAATAATTGATGCTTTGTCGATCCCTTTCTTGGAGTAAAACCTTGACGTGGACAAATCGGACGACCATATCAGTCATTTTCGGCTGCAACCGGGGTGGCAGCGTAGCCAACACCCACAACCAGGAACGCTCGTGATCAAATGGAACCCCCCGCATTCCCAATTTTAACAGCGATCGATATGGCGTGCCAGTCCCAGGGCTGAGGTTTGCGTGCGGTGGTGCCGTCAAAGCGAGCCAATGGCTGGCCCATGTTGCCCAAGCTGGGACCCTCGTGGTTCGACAGGCGTTCTGGACTTGGGTTGGCGCAGGCTGGGAATCGCATCATATGAGCCGATAACACACTGGCCAACATACCACTTCGATCCCTTTCCAGACCACCGGGCGAAAATTACACGCTGCGCTTTTTTTTTTTTTTTTTTTTTTTTTTTTTTTTTTTTTTTTTTTGCAACGCAGAGGATACTATTTTGGAAAGCGAAATACGAGTCCAAGCCACGACGGGGCTGTCATCGCCGATGGAAATAGCACCAGGGCGAAAAAGATATATAGGTTGCACCGCCGGCAGGTTGGTCAGCCGTTCAACTTTGGAAGCATCATCAGACAGCGACACAATACATTTGAGTCTACACAAGAACAAATTTACAAGATCCAAAGACATCTCATCTCGCCAGAAACACTCAGTCCTCCATCTCGTCCTCCCACACCATTTCAAAATGAAGCCAACAACGGTTCTGCGTCGCCCAGCTCTCGCCCCCATGCCTGGCACGGGTCCTATGCGTCCAATGCCCGCAGGTGTCGCAGCGAGGTGAGCACGAAAACCCGCCTCCTCCATGTTTCATCCAATCCCATTACCATCGCACAAAAATCTGGACGGGTTGGGTTGGGTTGGATTACATGCATGTTGCATGCCACTTGGATGAACCCAAATAACGCTAACGCCGGCACTTCATTTTTTTTTTAGGGTCCTCCCTCCCCTGGTTATAATGGGATGTGGTAAGTTTAACCGCCCGGCCGGGCAGCAAAGCCCAGCCAGCCCCATCCATTATTATCCCTGTATGTCCGAAAACGTGCTGACAGCCCCTCGTCTGAACCGCACCAGTCGCCGGAGTGGTCTCCTACGTCAAGAGCCAGCTGCACAACGAGTCCGGCACCATGGACCAGATCTTTGCGCAAAAGAACGACGAGAGGCACGAGGCTGCGAGGAAAAAGATCTACGTCGACCGGGAACCCCGGAGGAGCGCCTACAACATTCTATCGTGGTGACTCTTTCTAGGGGAAGATACTTGAGTGAGGAGGGGTCGTTGATAATTTCTCTGTTGCAACACATACCTAGCTAGTTTTTCTTTCATTTGTCCTGTGTTACTGCGGTCATATTTTTGCTTTTCGGAGAAGCACACGGCGTTTTAGGCGATTGGGCATCAGCGACGAGTGCCCGCCCAGGATAGACACCAGACACTTTTCCATGTCACGCCATTACAAATGTCTACCCGTCTACGACGTGTCTAGCTGAGGTTTTCAAATTTTTGAGCTGCAGAGTCCTGTTCTCCTCCAGTGAAACCCCGCATCGCTCCTCCGAATACTATGTGACGGCTCGGTCTCCCGATGCCTTGCATGCCAGCCTCAGCAGCTACCACCATCCACATCCGGCCTCCGGGACCGCGCTGTCGCCCGATCGCTACCCGCGCCGGTCCCGAAGCGTTGCAAATTAATGAAAAGTGCACAGACCGTTTGCGCTGATTGATGGTTTTTTTTTTCTCGATCCTCCTCTCTCCTACCGTTCGCACATCCCCACAGCCTCCCGGACTCCGGCCGTGGGGAAAACGCAAGGACGAGCACGGCAATCCGAACCGTTGCATTGCGCTGAGCCTCTCGCGTGTCGCGTCTCGCCTCCTTCAATGTCTCAATCTCCGCGGGCGCGGTGTCCGGACGAAGGATGGGAGGGGGCGGCGGCGACGGTCGCGCATTTAAAATGGCTCGAGGTTCCCTCCGAGTGAGCTGGAGTTGGACGACATCCCATCTCCTCTTGCCACACAGCATTCATCAGATCAGAAGACCCTGAACCATCTCATCCAAGTTTCTTTGGCAGGAATCCTCAACCAGCATCAAAAATGGGTTCTCAGACCTGCGGAAACATCACCTTCGACGGTATGTACATTCGAATCAACCCAAGCAACATTTGGCGAAGCGTTGCTGACCAGTCTAATTTTCACTCTAGACTACCTCGGCCTCACCACTGCCGTGTACGAGTGGGCCGACAGCTATGACGCCAAGGACTGGGACAGGCTGCGGAAGTGCATTGCCCCGACCCTGAGGGTAGGTCATGCTAGCCGTCGTCATTACTGACAGCCCCTTTCTTTGCTTTCTTTTTAGCGGACATCCAAGCTGATCAGTGGCAACAAACAGATCGACTACCGCTCCTTCCTCGACAAGCTCTGGGAGGCCATGCCGGCCGACGAGTTCATCGCCATGATCTCGGACAAGGCCGTGCTCGGCAACCCGCTCCTGCGGACCCAGCACTTCATCGGCGGCACCCGGTGGGAGAAGGTGTCGGACACCGAGGTCATCGGCTACCACCAGCTGCGCGTCCCCCACCAGAAGTACACCGACGCCACCCTGAAGGAGGTCCAGGTCAAGGGCCACGCTCACTCGGCCAACACTCACTGGTACCGCAAGGTCGACGGCGTCTGGAAGTTCGCCGGCCTCAAGCCCGACATCCGCTGGTCCGAGTACGACTTCGACCAGGTCTTTGCCGACGGCAGGGACGCCTTTGGCGACGACGCCAAGGCTTGAAAAGCTTGTCGTCCCCTGGGGTTCTATGCCTTTGTGGCCTTTATATGTCTCCGTTGGGCGCAGGGAAGCAGCACTGGAGTACAGGGAATAGGCGGAACAGAAAAGACAAGAATAAAAAACCAAAGAACTTGTTCGCTTTTTTATGCCGCATGGAGATGTGACGTTCCCATAGCCTCTGCTTCCGTTTCTATCCCTCCAGTTGTTATCGGGCCTTCGTATCCCCTTCGCGCACCGAAGAGCCACCACAGCCCAACAAAGAACGTAAGACCACCCCATATCAAGCAAGCGTAGTTCATGCTGGCCGCGCTTGTCGGGAGAGAGGTAGGCAAACTGTAGACGACAAACCATACCAGCATGTATGCACACGCCCAGCCGTTGATGGCAAAACCTACCCACCCTCGCATGTGGAAGGGGCCGTACGAGACCTGCTTTCGCCCCGCCAGCAGGTTCGGAAATATGGCGGCAAAGTACGAACTGCTGGACAAGAGGATAAAGCTCCCGACAAAGGCGTTGAACGCCGTCGTGCTTCCCACATAAAGGGCGCCGAGGACGGTCACGAGCGCTGCAGAGACGAGGGTGGACCACATCGGCATGCCCAGCCCGCGGTGCACCTGTCGCAGAACCGTAGCACGCGGGGTAGCACCGTCGCGGGCCAGAGCCCAGAGCGCCCGCCCACAGGTGATGTGCAAGCCCATGATCGTCAGGGTGATGCAAACCAGGACCAGGGCGAGGAGGCCGGTGGCACCGGCGGCCGAGTTGGTGGCCTGGCGGTAGATCTCGGCGATGGGGTACGGCGACTGGAACAGGGCGGCGTAGTCGTTGATGGCGTACATGACGGCCACCAGGTAGCAGAACCCCGTGACGAAGCCTATGCTCATCTGCAGGGCGAGCGCGATGGGCACGTTGCGCCTCGGGTTGGGGATCTCCTCGGCCAGGTGCGTGGTGGCGTCCACCGCGCCGACGCTGTAGGCGCCGTTGAGCATGCCGGCGACGAAGACGAAGCCGTCCGGGTATCCGATGTCGGCCGTCCACTCCTTCCAGACGAATGCCGACGACGCGTGCGGCGGGCGGCCGTCGCGGCCGGGCATGGCGGCCACGACGACGACAGTGATGAGGAAGCCGCCCAGGATGGCGACCACGCCAAAGTCGTTGGCGCGCGGCATGGCGCGGTTGGCCAGGCAGACGACGGCGGCGGCCAGCCACGTCACGATCAAATAAACGACAAAGACGTGCCAGGGCCGGGCCTCGAAGCCGGCGTGGTTGAGCGCGTACATCTGCACGACCGTGTTGCCAAAGATGGACGCCATGCTCGCCGCGCCGAGCACCCAGGCGAGGTAGTTCCACCAGCCGGCGAAGAAGCCGACGGGACGGCCCCAGCGCCGGCCCGGCGTCACCGACGCCCAGTGGTAGACGCCGGCCGACGACGGGACGGCGCTGGCGAGCTCGGCGATGCTGGCCGCCACGGCCCAGTAGCAGACCGACACGGCGACGAACTCGTAGAGCACGCCGGGCGGGCCGCCGTTGAAGATGGCGACGAGGATGGAGCCGCCGATGGCGGGCCAGACATTGCCGACGACCAGGCCCACGCCGGCGAGAGAGACGAGGCTGAAGTTGCGATCAAGCTCCTGAATGTGGCCGGAGGCGTTGATTGCGACGTCGCGTGTCGGATTGGCCGTCGGGTCGGCGGTGGTCAGCGACTGGCGGTCGGTTGCGGCGGCAGTGGCTTGGCCGCCGTGCTTGTCGTCGCGGTCTGTTATCGCAGCCATCATGATCCCCGTCTCTCTATTGTTACGGGCTTGCCCATTTGCTGGGGGCGGGAGTAGTTGAGACGTCTGGTAAGCGCTTGAGCAGAGCCTGTCGGCCCATGCCGGTCACCCCAGCCACCATGGTTGGTTGTGAAGGCCCGAGTGATCGCAGTGTCGTATTGCCAGGCATCGGTGTCTTGGCCGGCGGTTCTTGAGTGGGCGTATCACGGTGCTTACGTCTCGCGCGATGTTCCGCTGAACTGGCCAGCACAAGACCCTTGCCCCGCCTCTTCCCCACAAACATTGACCAACCGCGGGGGACCCCTGGCACACCCAACATTATCGCATTTTTTTATGATTTGTGGCTGAGTCTTTCTCTGCTTCTCGGTTGACGCAGCCTCCCGCTGTTCTTCCACTCCTCCTCTCAGCCGCAGATCCTGAACTCCGATCTGGATCGGCCGAAATAGACCACATCCTTCCTTCGGCGGATGCTTTCGTCATGAGATTGGCCATGACCGCCAATGCTGGTTGTCGGACCCTATGACTTATTTGGAGTTAAGATGCTCCTTCGAGGCGCCATTGCATATTTTTGTTGTATCCCCACGACCAACCGTTTTGCCAAGCTTGCACCTTGGAATGGCTGAGCGGATTCAAGCCGAGTGCCGGCCGGCTCCCTGGTTACACCGTCCAGGTTCCCCTTGCGAGTCACAACGGCGCTCTTCAGCTTGGCCAAGCCCCAGACCGACGGGGAAAACATTCGAGGCCCTAGCCGTCTTACGAGACGTCGTTGGAGCCAGTGCTGGTTCCATGGATCATCACTGGAGCGGTCGGGTTCCCGGCCAGTGAAGGTTCGAAAACATATTGCAACCGAACCTCTCACCACCAAGCAAGGGCACAGGCCTGGCCCTCGCCGAGCCGGAGAGCTTTCCCAATGCTACGTCACTTATGGAAGGTGGTATTACCGGGGCAGCCGGGGGCCGGGCGTGGCCATCACGACATTGTCGGCCCTTGGTCAACTTCACCATTCAGAGAAGGCCACGCATTATCCCCGCGGCGTCAGCTAAGATTTCTCTTCCCACCGGCGGGTTGGCTTCAGTGTTGGAAACCGCCGCTGTATCTCTTTAAGCTGATCGGGCACTCTTCACCACCTCCTTTTGGGGGACATACACTGGTTTGGGTCATCTACTGATCGCCCCTTTCCCTTAATATTCTTCTGCCCCGACGGCATGTCAGATTTTACCCCACGAGCAGCGCCTTCCCGCACGCTTTCCTCGCCGCCAGGCCCACCAGGCTGGATTCTCGATGCAGAAACCGACGACCAGGGGCCAAGTAGCCCCTCATACCCCTCACTGTTGCCTGGCCCTGCTCTAATCTTGGAAGCAGGTCTTGGATGACCTTCTTGATTAGGTTGGCTTCCTAGAGTTGTTCATTAATAAAGTGGAGGATTTCATATCGACAACACGGAGTCTCTGGTGGAACGAGGGTCGTGTTTTAGCCTATATGGCTCACCGATCGTTGGCGCCCACATTGGCGTAAGCATCATTTCTGTGCGACCTTCGGATTGGACACTCTGTATCAAGACAAACCTTTCTCTCAGCTATTTTATATTGGCCTACACGCCACTCCCCGCTCACGTGTCTCGCTCGTGTTGCCCTCTTCTGCGTCTGTCGCCCCAGCCCACCTCCTTGCCACACTCTCTTTCGGCACAAGGCTATCCTCGGGTTCCGAAGGCGCTCTCGGGGCCCATGTTGCAGACGCCATCGGCTGGAATCCATGCAGAAGATGTCTCGGTCTGGATATCTCAGCCGTAACCTTATTCGTGGGAATCCGAGAGTCACGCCGCCCTGACCAAAGATCCAGTAGGATAGTCCTGCCTTGTAACGCTTGGCAAATCCGTGATAGCTCGAAAGCCTCGGGTCAGTCCAGCTCATGCAACTAATTTGTTATGCCTGGCGGGCTCCAGCCCGTCATCCCGAAGGTCTGCAGATGCTGATAATTACGCAGTTACCCAGCCACCTTTCGCGAGGGCGGACGGCTCCTTGGGCTCACGATGTATCGTCCCAGCGTCAGGCCGCCATCCGGGTGTCTTGATGGGAGCATGGTGTGATTCTGTATCGCGATAGGACGCTCGGCACCTTTCAGCGCCCCCGCCAGGAACCGGTCACGACCTATTGCAACGGTACTCTGCGCTATGGACGAAGAGACAGGGTCTTGAGAAGGATGAAAGAGGAAGGAGAAGGTGGGATAATATCAGAGAAGGTGGGGACCGAGACGAAAATAGAATCACACCTGGCCGAATGGTTGCATGCCTGGTGTGATCACAACATCTGCGGCTACTTTTCGAGAGAAAGTCTAATGAGAAGCTGAACTCGTGATGGTGCCTACTGGATAGAGCTGGAAAACGAACGCATATGTGTCTGTGAGGTACTCGGACACTCGCATCTGGAAACTATAAAATGGTCGTCCTTCTCGCCCCCAAAATCGACAAACATTAGATCAAGCAGGCCAAACAAGTCCATAGCTTCGCCTACCATTGACACTCCCCAGCCTCGACTTCATCTTCGACCTCGGCTCTACGTCCCATCCTTCACCATGTACAAGTCCATCATTGCCCCCTTCGTCCTCCTTGCGGGCCTCGTCGCCGCGGTGCCGGCGCCCCAGACCCCTGGCCCCAAGCCCTCGGGCCACGAGGTGTCCATCGTAGGCATCACCTTCGCTGGCTCGGGCTGCCCTGCCGGCAGTGTCGCCGGGCAAATCTCCGGCGACCTGACGTACATCACCCTGCTTTACGACAAGTTCATCGCAGAGGCCGGCAAGGGCGTCGGCGCGACCCAGAACCGCAAAAACTGCCAGCTGAACGTGAAGCTCCGCTTCCCCCAGGGCTGGCAGTTCAGCATCTTCAAAGCCGACTACCGCGGATACGCCAGGATCCCTCGGGGAGAGACGGGCACTTGCAAAGCGACCTACTACTTCTCCGGCGAGAGTCGCCAGGTGTGTTTCTTTTCAAGCCTGTTTTTCTACGCTATTTCTCGTCTGCGGCTAGCCTCTGACTGACACCGGCTGTGCCCTTTATAGGTCTCCAGCACGCTCACGCTCCGTGGGCCTTACGACGACAACTACCTCAAGACGGACGAGCTGCCCGTCGAGAGCACCGTCTGGTCGCCTTGCGGCATCGAGGGTCTGCTCAACATCAACTCGGAAGTCCGCGTCACGTCAAGCACAAGCAACAACGTCCTGCTCACGGTAAGTCAAAATTAGCTCTGCTGCAGACTCGTTGCAGTGTTGACTCCCTGGAATTAGGCGGGGATCCTGAAAGAAGAGCTGTGCAACTGGGACAAGAGATTTTGCAACTACTCGCAGCCGCTAACAACACTCTCTATGTCCCAGGTCGATTCTACCGATCTCAAGTTTACCCAGCTGCACTACCTCCAGTGGCAGAAGTGTTAAGTTGGCTTCTGCAGTGTGGGGAAAGCCTGAAATAAGAGGCAAGCCTAAAGGCTCTGTCTTGGCTGGGATATTGACGAGGCGATTTCGAGCTGATTTCTCAACGGTGGATGAGATGGAACAGAGCGGGCAGACAGGACTTTCCCAGAATGCCGTTTGAAGCAGCTGGTACCTATTTTTACCTTTGCTAGGTCTTCATAGTAGCTGTTATGGGCTCTTTTCTCGAAATAACACAAAGCTCTGCAGGCTTTTTTGCTTCCCGGCATCCATCCTGGCCTCCGGTCAAAGCTCAAATGCATTGCTTGGCGATCAGGGGCAATTCAGGGGTAAATGCCGATGATTACATAAGCGTAGCTCACTGGCATCGCACCGGCACCTGCCATTCCCTGACCTGACCGCAAACGACAGAAGTGGTTGGGATTTTGTTTTGTGTGGCGCTGAATGCGTCAAATGAGACGCGATGGTGTCTCCAGCGCCGCCGACCAGATCCGTTGGACAATGGAACGCTTGTTGTTGTCGAACGGTAGCAACAAAAAAGTCCATCTGTCTTGGGTGCAAGCCTGCATGCCGGAAACGGCAGCCCGCGTTCTTTGTGCGATGGAAGCAACTTTCCTAGGCAAATCATAACATCCTTCGTTCGACCTGTGTTCTCGAGGCAATGTTGATGTCAAATTCACTTGCAATCTCAGTTCAAGGGTCCAGCGCTTAGTCGCCGCGATAATGCCAGCAGCGCAAGAGCCAGAGGTCAGCCCGAAATCTCCCCTTCCGGTGGGATATCTGTTCGTGCCCAAGGGCAACGTGTACATCACGGCAAACTGCCGCAAGAAGACCCATGCCATCGGCGCTACGGTGTACTTGGTGGTCGACCCCAAGGTGAAGGGCAGGGCCAGTGTCAAGGGCATTCGCGTGCCCCATGAGGTCTACCAGGAGGTCGCCTCCGCCGAGCAGCAGACCCGGGCTAAGCGCGCCGCTCAGGTACAGGCCAAGGATGACGCGGGCTCTAGGGCCTTCGAGGCCGAAGTGCGCCGGCTCTTCCCGCACGCGCCGCCCGACTCGGTGGCTGCCATTGCCCGCCATGCCCTCGTCAAGCGGTCCAGGAGGGTTGGGCGGTCCACCAAGATGGACGTGGAGCACAAGGTGCGGCTGGCCGTCGTGGCTCACATTCGGCACGTCGAGACGGACTATGATGCCCTGCTGAAGAAGCGAGGCACAGAGAGGGAAGACGCCAGACGACAAACATGGCAGCGCACCAACGAGGTAGCCGACCAGTGGGCGGGTCAGAGGAATTCCCTATCTGCGCGTTCCGCCACCCGACGCGCCAGCAAGATCTCCAGGCGTGAGAAGATGACAAAGGCCCCACAGAAAACCAGCAAGCAGAAGACGGGGGACAAAGGGAATAGTAAGAAGAGCAAGAACGCGAACGGCGGCGACGCCAAAAAGAACAAGACGAATGAGAAGCCGCAGAAGCAGACAACGAATCAAGCCGGCAAAAATGACAAGGGGAAAAGACGGACCCGGCAACCTGGAGCCCTCGGGGATGTCTCGGCAAGCAGGCGCGATGACGCGACAAGGTCAAAGCCATTAGTTGCCACCGGCGGCGCCACACAAAGCCAAGCTCCACAGCATAAGCTACGCGGAAACCTTGGCGGAACCAGCAACATGGGCAGGATTCCTTACGACAAACCGGACTCCTTCGTGGTTGCTGGCGACGACGGCGAGCCAGAACCAATCGGTGGGTCCGAAAGGAGCGGAGAGAGCGGGGATAACGATGGCGAGTCGGAGCCGGAGGATGGGGAGGAGGAAGCAGAGTTTTCCGACGACTCCGAGTACCAGAGCTCAGAGCTGGACGATGGGTCAGAGGATGAGGCCCAGTTCACCGACTACGAGGGCTTCGAATCGGACGGAATGGACTTTTGATCCTAGACTGAGCTGATCGGGGGCCGCGGGAGGCTGAGTTCTGAGTGCTACCTATATTACATACCAATCCGTGGCTCGACACGGGATATCGGCTCGGTTACTCACTACATGGTGGCGCCTAGTGTCACATCTGCTGCGAGGATGGTTGTTGTCACCGCCTGATTTACCACGCGGTTGAGGAGTTGCCGCTTGCCGGGCACGTTTGATGATCGATTTGATAAAACTTAATGAGGTTGCTTGAACAGGAGGACCATGCTATTCCCGTCTGGTGCCTTTGATCATGCACTCGTCTCATGTGATCTGATCGCTCAAGTCTTCGGCTAGACCTGATTCCTAGAAAAGTCGCAAATCTGGGGTAACATCAATAACTTCGAGTGAACATTCTCATTTTTGAGGCAGGTGCTGGCGCTTTTGTGGCACTCGAACCCGGACCCCTGGAAGCGCCTGAATCCAGGCACCCGGGCGCCCCGGCGGCGGTGGGCGGTGGGCGAACGGTTGCAAGAGCGGGCAGATCCGCGGAGATGCCCCTTCTGGACGGGGCACATGCCCCAACCCCGAGCCATGCGTGGTTTCCCCACTTGGCTCGGGAACAGCAAATGGGTTGCCCATATTTGCTAAGACAACATAAACCTTGCGAAATAAAAAGACCCCAGAGCCCGCGAAGGCGACTTTGGGTGTTTTCTTTCTCGTAATACAACGTCATTTTTACGAGATGGAAACCTACCCCCCGGGAAGCGCCAACGCGCCTGTGAGCCTCCAAAGCATCAAGCCTCGTCAGCATGCCTGTCCATCACGCCAGTCTTGTGCTTTCCCGAGCGCGGCGCTTCCTCTTGGCCTTCTCTTTCTTTGTTCGTGCCGTCGGGGTTTTAAATAATGTTTTTCTTTTGCCGCGCCTGCGCGTCTCCCCCCTCCTCGTGTCGGAAGATATAACAGCCAATGGCTACTCTTTGTCAGACCGTCGTCGTGCACCCATCATGGAAGCCAACAGGGCAAAATCCAAATCCCTCTTGCCTTCGGCCGAGTGGAGGAGACGCCCCCCTGAAGAGACCCTGCAGGGCGTATCCTTGCCAGATGCTTGCTGTCCCGAATGACAGATGTTTGGCACCCAACAGTGCGTCTGCGTGGGTGGTATTGCTTGCTCCGTCTATCCTGTCAACGAGAACGTGGGTGCAGCTTGTCCGCTCGGCTGGAGAAGCGATCGGGCCCGGGGAAAGAAATTGGCACGAAGAAGAAAAGGCAAAAAAAAAAAAAAAAAAAAAAAAAAAAAAAGGAGAGGG
>PYSS01000131.1:93175-106507 GCA_003049465.1 Magnaporthiopsis rhizophila
AAAAAAAAAAAAAAAAAAAAAAAAAAAAAAAAAAAAAAAAAAGCCGAGTGCGTGCCGGAACACATCCTGTCCGTCACCTGGCCTGAACCTCGGCGGCATCCATGCCCATCGGCCCGCTTGCTCGCTAGTTGTTGGAGCCACGAGCTTGCTTGTTGTGGGCACAGAAGGAGCCAGGCCCCGGAGCCTGAGAGTCACCTAGAGTCGCAAGCCGTCCGACCGGTCATCAGCTGGGAGTCGTCCGGATTCTACCCGATCGTTCCGCCCGCTCAACCTTGGGCGGGCCTTCAGACGGAACGGCACTGTGTGCTTGGCTCAGCTTGGGTCATCCGAATCTATACCTGCCCGGGTCTCCCTCCCCTACTTGAAGGTGAGCAGTGGAAGTGCGGACCCCACACCATCGAAAGTTATCACAGCATCGGCCTCTCGCAAGGGAAGCTCGACGGAAAAGTGTCTCGGCCGCTCACAGGGAAAGCTCGACGGGAAAGTGTGGGATTCGGCATCTTCAGCCTGACCCAGGTTCTGGACTAGCTGCTTCCCCTGCACTCCGGTTCTTCATTAATTCGACGCCTCTGGAGGCTCCTGTTGATCTGGAATCAAGACTCAGCAGATAACCATCTCCTTTGGTCCTCTGGCCACACAGACAATAGCGGCTCATTGACGCAGCCGGGGGCATCTTCTTGGTATTCGTGCCAGGGAGACTCGACGAGCCTTTGAGGGCGCTTTTTCCTTCCCAAAGTCCCGACATCATGACCAACATCCGTCGTCCATCGTCGTCAGCACGGCGCCCAAACGCATCAAATGACGGCGCTCCTCTCGATCCCAGCCCGCCGCCCGGTCAGGCACGTCCGAGGATACCACACCTCGAAGTGGACGCAGAGACGGATATGAGCAAGGCGGAGTCAGTAAACTTCTCGGGGTCAACGTCTGATTTACGAAGGGCGCCGTCAAAGACGTCATCATCAGGAGACTCAGGTGCCCCGGATGCCTCGAACCCGGTCCTGGTCCCGCTGTCGCCGTTCCGCACCGCGATACGCAACTTCTCGTCTCAGTGGTTTCTCGTGCCTCAAGGCGCCGGCATCACCTCCATCGTCCTCTTCTCGCTCGAGTATCGCTTCAGGGGCCTGGACGAGATCTCGTACGCCGTCTGGGCGTTCACCGCCGTCTGCCTTGCGCTTATGCTGCTCGCGTACGCCCTCCGGCTGGCAATGTTCCCACGACATGTCCTCCGCCTGCTAGGCTCGGACCCGGCCGAGCTGACTTGCATGTCCAGCATCTCCATCGCCTTCACCTCCATTGTGCAGATGATTTCGCTGACGCTGGGGAGCTCGAACCACAACTGGGCCATTGCGGCCGTGTCCCTGTGGTGGTTCAACATGGCGTTAGCCCTGGTTGCCGTCGTCTTCATCCCCTTCTCGATCCCGCACCTGCACACGCCGGGCGTCGCGAGCCTCATGCCCAACACGCAGCTGCCAATGGTGGCCGCCATCACCCTGGCGGCCGGCGGCGGAATGGTATCCAACACTACCCATCTGGACGGCCTCGAGGGTCTGCGGGCACCCATCATATTTGTTTCTTACTTCTCGCTCGCGCTGGCGGTCCCATTAGCCATGGCATACGCCACCATGTATCTCGTCCGCCTCGTCGACGGCTCGGCCCCGGCCAAGGGCAAGATATACCAGGAGATGATCTTTTGCGGGCCCTGGGGACAGGGAAGCTTCGCCCTCCAGGCGCTCGGACAGTCGTTGCTCAAGAATTCACCGGGGCTGGCGGCCTACATGTCCGGGGGCATTGTCAGCGAGACTATGGTCAATGTCCTGGGGTATAGCAGCGTGTTTATGGGATTCTCGAGCTGGAGCGTAGGCACCTTTTGGTGGGCTTTCGCCGTCATGAGCACGATACGGCACTTGACGCGGACCTGGAAGCACAGCAGACGGACCAGGGCTAAGCTGACAGAGGGCGCCGCTGAGTTTGTGCATGAGGAGACGGAAAGATACTCCCTGGCCGTGTGGGCGCTTGTGTTTCCTTGGGTAGGTCAACCTCCTTGCTTGAATTCTTCCTCTTCTTCTTTGTTGACTCCATATCGGGACTTGTCCTCCTGCTGACCGGAAGCAGGGCGTATATACCAACGCAGCAATCAGGCTCGGCAAGGTGCTGGCCTCGGGGTTTTTCAGGATCTGGTCGACCGTGCTCGCTATTTGCCTCGTCATCCTCACGCTCATCAACCTGGGCCTGACTGTGAAGGGACTTTGGACCGGCCGTTTACTGGGAATCGACAAGCGGCGGCGGCCGCCAGCCCAGCAGGCAATGTTTATATGAGGCACAAGATGATGGCGTCTCCTGCGGCTTCGAGACATACAAGGTACTCGGCGGCGTGGTCATCATTTGGTTGTCGTTGCTGATCGGGGCGTGGGCTGCCGGCTCGGTTGACATGCCAGGACATGGACGTGATGGGAAGAGAAAATAAGAAAGGTAGAGAAAGGAAAAAAAAACGGTTTGCCATGCTGCCGTCGCGTCGACTCCCCGACCCACTTATTACTGCACCCGTCCAGCAGTTCGAGGACGTCCCGAAATTTTCTCCTCCTCCTCCATCCATACATCAGGCAGGTCGCGTTCAGACTCACAACCTCGTCCATCAGCTGCGTACCGTACCTTCAAACCCTCGTCGCGGCGCAGAGGAGCTATCACGCTTGAAGATACTCCCGTCCAGCAGTACTAGATATCCCGAACCTTTTCCTCCTCCTCCGTCTCCATCTCTCGATATCGGTAGGTCGCGGGTCACGTCTAGCCTCACAGTCTCGTCCTTCAACCACCTATCCTACCTTCAAAATCTCTGTCACGTCGCGCGACAGGCTGCCACGCTCGGGGATGGGCCGGTCTGGCAGTTTTAAAGTATCCCGAGCTCTCCTCTTCCTCCTCAGCCATCAGCATCGGCAAGTGCCATCCAGCTTTATGACCTCGATTTTGGCCTGGGTACCGTACTTTCAAAATCTTTTCACGCCGCAAGCCAGCCATTCCATTTCGACATAGGCCTGGCCAGCAGTTCGAACATATCCCGAACGCCTCCTTCTCCATCTGCCAATATCGGGTAGGCGGCATCCGGCCTTACAACCTCGCCCTCTACCCATCACCCTACCTTCAGAATCGCCTCACGTAGCAAGCCAGCTGCTACGTTTCCAAATAAACCAGCCCAGCAGTTCGAAGATATCCCGAACTTTTTCTCTTCCTCAACCTATCAACATCACACCATGTCGGCCCAGAAGCGGACAGCGTCAGAATTGCCTGAACGCCCCGGCAAGAGGCTCAGGGGAGACGAGGCGAGCAGCGATGCCGCCCGAGATAGCGATGGTTCCGAGTCGCCGTCCCGCCCTGGCCCGGCCCCAAGGGATGACAGCGACTACCAGTCGCCGCCGCCGCCGCCTTCCCCTCCTGTTGGCCCGGCCGCCGAGAGCCAGAGTGCGCCGCCGCTGCCGCCACCGCCGCCATACGTCCCCCCTGGCCCGGGCGCAGAGAGCCAGAGGCCGCCGCCGCCGTCGCTGCAGCACGATCTCGAGCTTTCCCCGGGACCCGAGCACGAGGCCCCGCCGCTTTATCATGCGCTTTCGCCGAGTGCGCCCCCGTATGCCCCGGGCCTGCCGGACCCCGAGGACGGCCAGGTCCCCGATGAGCCTGAGTGGCGGGCGGACAGCCCAGCCCACAACCAAGATGACGGAGGCGACCCCAGCGATGGTGATGACGAAGACGACGACGACGACGATGATGACGGCGACGGCCATGACCTGCGGTGGCTACGACGGGCACGCGCCGCCCTGCAGGCGGAGAACCGAGACCTGCGGGCGGTGCACCGAGAGACCCGGGAGAGGATCCGGGTCCTGACGCAGGAGAGGGCCGCCCAGGCGGAGCGGACCGCCGATTACGACGGCGCCCGCAGGGAATTTCGGCCCTTTTAAACGGCGCCTTCCAGCAGATCGGGGTCAATAATACGATTGAGCTTAGGTGGCAGGATGTGAGGATCCGGGGCATCGTCGCCGGGACGCAATCGGAAGCGATGGCCCACGAGCCGCCCGACAACCAGAACGGTGGAGTCGGCCAGGGCGGCGAGAACAACCAACGACGACGACAACGATAATAATGACGACAACGACTATAACGATAATAATGATGGTTTCTCTTAAAAAAAAATTTGTCTGGCTTTTTTCCTATTTCCTTTTTCCTTGCACCTGTCTGGCCTAGCTCCTCCAATATGGGTGACTGCATCTTAAACTTCGAAATGGGCAAAACAGTCTGTCTGCGCATGGCTGGGATGGAACAAAACGAGCTATATAAGAGAGGTAGAGGTAACAAGGGGGAAAATAGCAACTTTGGAAGCAACTTTCGCGGGAGGGGTAGCATAGCTGGGCCGGTTTCGGCTCCCATAATGATTTAATTTTTTCTCGCAGTTTTTGGTGAGCGCGATGTGGTGTTAGTTTGGCTGTGTAAAGGAGAGACGGCTGGGTATGGAGATAGTTGAAACGGTTTTATTTGTTTTTCTCTCTTAATTTGTTAATGTCAAGACCTGCATCGGCGATGATCGCCCGCATCGAGGGCAACAGCCCAACGGGCTTCATGTTAGGCATTTCTCAATAGCGCAGCGGCGTAACGTCTGAGCAGTAATGTACTTTTATATCATGTTTTCACCTCGGTCTCTGTTGGTGATGGAGCCCCAGGGATTCCGCAGACACGGCTTAACGCCGCTTATCTTCCGTTTGGGGCACGGCGTCCGACCGGTCTTAAAGCTCGATCCATGGCTAATGCATGGCACCTTTGCAGGATCGAACCTTGTAGAGTAGACAAAGAGTCGCGTTGTCCCTGCATTTGGCCGAAGCAATATCCTACCTATCCTTGTGGGCGGATTATGACGTGAGGCGCTGACCGCTGGTAGCCCGCTACTCGAACACGCGTATTTGAATGCGCGTATTCCGTAACAGCCATTCGACCGCCGGGATAGGTACGACGTGGTCCGTAGGATCGAGCAAGGCACAACAAAAACACGGCCACCAGGCTGGCGACGCTGATGATCTCACATGTTCAAATTGGGTGGCACTGGCCACGGGTTTGCTTGGGAGATGGCAGGACATCAAACCAGTCCCGAGCGCCCATCGCCATCCACAGGGCTCGCAAGGTTTTAGCCAGTCACTTACACCATGTCGCTACTTCCCACGTTCATGACGGTCATAGCCGCCGCCGCGGGTGCTGCTTCTTCCCCAGTCTCGGGGAGCAGCGGCGGGAACGGCCTCGTTCTAGGTCGGACCGCCGAGCCCAAAGTCGCCTGGGGACCCTGCCCGCCGGAGCTCAAGTTCAACATCTCGAATCCCGCAGCCGTTTGTGCCAATCTGACGGTGCCGCTGGACTACAAGAACGCTTCCGCGGGTGCGGTCGTCACGCTGCAGCTGCTCAAGTGGCCTGCCGTCCACCAGCCGTCCAGGGGCAGCATCCTGTTCAACCCGGGTGGGCCTGGCTCCAGCGGCAGAGTCGACCTGAACGAGAGCGGCATCTGGCTCTCTCCGTGAGTGCCCAGATCTGCGTCATATTTCAGCTTGCATATGTATTCCCAGTGGCCCGACTAATAGCGGGAATAGGGCTACGAGTGGCCATTTTGACTTGATCGGGTTCGATCCCAGGGGTGTTGCCAACACCATCCCCTTCTCTTGCTACAACATGACAAATCTGGCCGATGTCGCGTACAAGCAGGTCCTCGATGGGCGCCTTCAGCTTGGGGGCAACTCCTCCGACGCAGCCATGGGCTCCTTGTGGGCCACGACGTCGCTCCAGGCCGCAGCCTGTGGCCGAGCACCGCAAGCCCAAGCGGTGGGCAACTTCACAGGCACCGCGCTCGTGGCTCGCGACATGATGTCTATCGTCGACGCGCTCGGCGAGGACGCCATGCTGCGGTTCTGGGGATTCTCATACGGCACCGTGCTGGGAGCCACAGTGGCGGCCATGTTTCCCGACCGCATTGACAAGCTGGTCCTGGACGGCGTGGCCAACCCATCGGACTGGTACCGAGCATAGTGAGTTACCCATGTTGAGAGTCTTCTGTCCAGGATCCCCTGCTTACAGCCCGCCTTCCATCTGTAATACAGCGAGGAGGAGCGCTACTCCGACACGGACGCGACATTCCGCTACTTCCTTCAAGAGTGCATTGCACTGGGCAGCCGCTGTCCCTTGGCCGCGCGGCGGCCCAACGCCACGGTCGACGACCTGGAGCGCATCGTCCGCAACAAGGCTCAGGAGCTGAAGTACCACCCTGTCCCCATTCCGGGCGGTGAGGCGCTAGGAGTACCTTTGACGCTCGACTACTTCAACTTCAAGAGTCTCATTTTCTTAAACCTCTACAACCCGATATCCTGGGCGGCCCTTGCTGCAGGGATCGACGCCGTCCTAGCCACTCCCCAAAACGCGACTGCCCTGCTGGAGCTCGCCACCGCCATGGCGAGCACAGAGGCGGGCTTGGACAGCTCTGCTCTCACCGGCATCCGCTGTGGCGACCGCGTGCCCCGCCACAAGACCATCGACGAGTTCGCCGCCGCCATCAAGCCCACGCACGACATCAGCTGGATCGCGGGCGACGTCCCGACGGCGTCGTACATGACGTGCGCCCGCTGGCCGTACCAGGCGGCCGAGCGGTACCTGGGCGACTTCAGGGTCAAGACCAAGAACCCGGCCCTCCTCATCTCGGCCCAGCTCGACCCCACGTCGCCGCTCGTCTCGGCCAGGAACGTCAGCGCCGGCCTCGAGGGGAGCGTACTGCTCCAGAGGGCCGGTCCTGGCCACTGCTCCTCCAGGCTCTGGTCCATATGCACATACCGGGCCACGCGGGACTATTTCCTCCACGGGCGCTTGCCAGCGGCGAACACAACTTGCGAGGCTGATCTGGAGGTCTTTGCGTCGGCTCAGGAGTACACCGCGGCCATCAAAAATATCATTGTCACGCTGACACGGGAGAATGCCGCTAACGGTTCTCGCAGCTCGCCCTAGGCAACACGAGGGGGATGCCTCAGATTCAAGCATAGTGTTAGGTACTGTCTAATAGTGTTTCTCTTTTTCTTTTTACAGCGAAGGGTGCCTTGGGTCGGGGTTGGGGTTTTACGATGTAGTCGGCTGGGTGTTCGGGTGTCTCCTGCCCGATTAAATGTTCGCGTGCCTGCCTGGAAGTTCACCAACGGAGCAAATATTTGGATAGTGCCACACGTGAGGTCATCATTGCAGCGTCGGCAAGTGACATGAACCGGAATGGAACGCCATTAGGTACGTACCAGCCAGCAGCGATTCGATTTTGTACCGAACAGCACAAGCCCAATCTCACCGAGTTCTTGAGTACTCCTCAAAGAACAATAGTAATCCTAGGCAAAGCCACCGCATTGTCAACCCTGGCGCTTCCCGACGGCCGCTACCCGTCGTGCTACTGGCCAGCCCGCTCGCGGCCTCGCTCATGGTTTGCGACACCACTTCGGCCCTCCCGCCAACGCCGGCGTGTGCGGTCGGCGGCATGAGCAGTAGGTTGAGGCGCACGATCGAGCGCTGTTCAGCTCCAACTGGATTGGGGTCAACCCGGGCGCCGAAATGGAGCGGACGCGGCGCCCGGCGTGTCGTACTACGGTTGATGGCCTCGGAATGTGCACGGCAGCCCTGCGCAGTGACTCGTCCGACCTCCGACTCCCTACTCCCCGGAGTGGGCAAGAGGTGCGACGCCGACCTGCTGGGGAAGATGCAGGAGCTGAGGAGCGGCAGCAAGCAGGACAAGGTTCCACCTGGTGGTTATCGAGAACGCCCAGTCACGCATGCTACATTGGCAGCTTTTGCAAGACGGTGGCGGGATTTCTCGACAGCATCGGCTATATGATTCTTCCGTGCCTGTGGGGCTTACGGTAGGTTGCTCCATTCCGGGTAGCAATCGGATCGGAAAAGGAATCGGATCGGATGCTGCTGCCGACGGGATACCCCTCACCTCTTGAGTAACTCCGTAACTCCACCAAGTCCGGAACCATAACGCCGTCGATACGGGCGGAAGCAAGGGTAGAGTCCATGCATTAAAAGTGCTTATTGGCAGCGCAGCCGAGCATTCCTCTGGGCGTGGATTAACCTACATGATCGCTGCGCAGGTCAAATAACAGCAGTCACGGACAGGCACTCTTGCGACATCAGGCCAGCCTTTTGACAGCCAATCGCCTCGGCCCGGGTATTTCCAAACAAGGAAGCACATCGTTCAAAGATGGCCGGTCATGCAGCTGCGGAAAAGGGGCCATCGTCCTTGTCGGATGCCCAAGAGCTCGTCATCAACGGCAAGTCACAGCCCAGCTCTGACGGAGCCACGTTCACGGTCCGGAATCCGATGACAGGCCATGCTATATACGAGTGTGCAAACGCGACTGTGGACGACTACAGCAGAGCCATCGACGCGGCGCACGAAGCCTTCGAAAGCTGGTCCGCCACAGGGCCTTCTGCCAGGCGACTCATCTTCCTCAAGGCCGCCGACATCATCGAGACGTACCTCGGGGCCGACGCACCAGAGATACTGTCGTCGGAGGTATCGGCCACCACGTCGTGGGTCAAGCTCAACATTCACGCCACCGCCGGGATCTTCCGCGAGGCGGCCAGCCTGGCAACGCACATCCGGGGCGAGATCGTGCCGGCCGACCGGCCCGGGACGAAGATCCTGATCGAGCGCCAGGCCGTGGGCGTCGTGTTCGCCATCAGCCCCTGGAACGCGCCGGTGAACCTGACGGCAAGGGCCGTGGCCTGCCCGCTCATGTGCGGAAACACGGTGGTGCTCAAGCCGTCCGAGTACAGCCCCAAAAGCCAGGCGCTAGCAGTGCGCGCCCTCCTGGAGGCGGGCCTGCCGCCGAGCGCCATCGCGTTCCTGCCCACGTCGCCGGACCGCGCGGCCCAGGTGACCGAGTACGCGGTCAAGCACAAGCGGGTTCTGCGCGTCAACTTCACCGGCAGCGACCGCGTCGGGCGCATCATCGCCGGCTACGCGGCCGCTTGCCTGAAGCAGTGCGTGTTCGAGCTGGGTGGCAAAGCGCCCGTCATCGTGCGGGCAGACGCGGACCTCGACGAAGCCGTGAACGCCATCGTCTATGGCGCGCTGGCTTACTCCGGCCAGGTGTGCATGTCGACAGAACGCGCCATCGTCCACCGCTCCGTAGCGGCCGAGCTCCAGATGAGGGTGCTGGCGCGCATCGCTGCCCTGCGGTGCGGCAACCACCTCGACGACGCGACCGTGTCCGTCTCGGGACTGTTTACAGCCGCATCGGCACGCCGCGTCGTTGACTGGGTCAAAGAGGCCGTCGACGGGGGCGCCGAGCTGCTGGCCGGCGACATGGAGATCTCCGGGCCCTGCGGCACCATCGTCAAGCCCCACGTCCTACGCGGGGTCGGCCGCTCGGCGCGCATGTACCACGAGGAGATCTTTGGCCCCGTGCTGATGCTGACCGAGTTCGACACGGACGATGAAGCGGTGGAGCTTGCCAACGACAGCGACTACTCGCTCTGCGCGAGCATATTCTCCCGAGATATCATGACGGCCATGGACCTGGCCGGCAGGGTTCGCGCGGGCAGCTGCCACATCAACGGGCCGACCGTCTACGCCGAGTCGTCGCTGCCCAACGGCGGCACCGGCGGTGGCAGCGGCTACGGCCGCTTTGGCGGCATGTCGGGTGTGGCGGCCTTTACCGAAACGAAGATTATTACGCTAGCCAAGCCTGGCCTGCGATTTTCCCTTTGAAGCGGGAAAAAAAAAATTAAAAAAATTAAAAAAAATATATTTGAATAGCGGGACGAATTAAGAGCGGTGTGACATGGTTACCCTCTGCTGTTAGTCGATGCAACACTGAAATGCATGTGTGACCCTCCAGCACGGGTTAATTCAGCTTGATTTCACTTGGAAGGACAGGAATACGAACAATGGCCCGGCTACCCTCTTCTTGACGCCCCCGCAATGCAGCTGCTACACCCTTCCAGGATCATCAAGGTTAGATTCTGGCGAACTCAACATCAGGTCCTGCAAGGAAAAAACTTATCCCGGTCCCTCTGGGAAGTGTTCGAATGAGAAGTGGGAAACCCAAAGTGTATGATCCTGGAAGGCTGTTCATATAATACACTACCGCGTGCAACCCTCCATTGCCGAGCTCCCGATCAGTGTCCACCGCTTTAATCTGATCTCGGCGTTGGTGGGTAGAACCTATGCCCCCGCATCTGGACCGGCTGCCGATGGACTGCGTCAGCACATGGCCGGCTTCTCCTCACTTTATACGGGATTTCCCAGGCGGGCGCGATCGACGAGCTGGCGCCACACGGGCGACATCAGAGCAAGTAGCCGTCGGCCCATCTCCTTCCCGCTCTGTAACACCATTTTTGTACTAGTGCTACCACGAACACGAAATCGGACCGACCGCGCAGGTCGGATAGTGCCAGTCAGCCGCGCGGGCCAGCAAAATTGTGATGGTTCAAAAGCTTTGGGAGTTTATAGACGGCCAGGGGACAGCACAGTATGCTCGAGCACATACCTACGGCCGGGATGTAACATTACCCAAGTCTGACTGCCGCCGGCCGGCCGGTCGATGCTCCGCCCTCCTTCCGGTGGCGCTACTATGTACTTTGAAAGGGTGGGGCAGCTGTTCCCGCACTCTGGAATACGAGAACCCCCGCCTGGCCTCATGACATGACATGCAATGTCGCGGCGCGGGTGGTGCTGCATGTCCTGATGTTGCGGATGGTTGCGTTGGAGCTGGTTTTGTCCTCGGGTTTTGCCTGAGGAGAGAGGCGATAGCATCGGCGAGCGGGTGCTGAAATGTGTAGAGGTGCGCTGGTATAAAATGAAGACGTCTTGTCCTCGAGACGGTTATGGCTTTGAATACCTACCTAGACAGCATCGAGCAGAACCAGAGAAATCACAGTAATCACTATTTACCACAACACCAGTCAACACGGCAAAAAAAAAAAAAAAAAAATGGCACGCCTCACCAAACGCCTCACGGCCCTCGCCCTCACCCTCCTCCTCCTCCCCACGGCCACACAAGCGGCCCAGTGCGGGTCGGCAATCTACGACCCGGCCAACTACGTCTGCCACGACAACCAGTTCCTCTGCCCCGTCGTCAACGGCGAGGGGCTCTCGTACTGCAACGGCGCCTGCTACTCGCGCTTCATGTACCAGTGCGTCGACTCGGGCACCGTGCTGGCGCAGCTGCCGCGGCTCGGCGACGGCGCGCGCTTCGCCCTGCGCGCCTGGAACCCATCCTTTACCGCGGTCCACAACAAGCCCGTAGCCGCGTGCGGACGCACGTGGACCGTGGGCGGGCCGACGTGCGCCTACTGCCCCGTCGAGGTCGTGGGCGCCGCATGCCCCGCCGGGAACGCCACGGCCATGGCGTACCCGGGGGCCATGAACACCATGGTGCCCGGCGGACAGGCTTACTACCTCGATGCGAACTGGGGTGTCGGGTACACGCAGGCGCACTCGGCTTCCGTGCCGCTGGGCGCGACGCTGGGCGGGCTGGTTGCGTACCAGGGCGGTGGGTTCGTGAACCTGAACGGGCCGGGGACTAACTGGGTGGCTTGCCCGCCTACGGTCGGTGGTGACGGCGCGGGCTGGCGTCTGCGGTCGGAGAATGCTACTACGGCTGGCGACAGGGGCAACTGCGTGGGAATCAACCTTGCTGTTGAGGTTGTGGCGAACCAGGCCTCGGCGTGGCAGTACACCTGAGGAACAAGAGAGGACGAGGGGAAGACGATGAGGAAGGGGACTTGCTAAGTTGAAAAAAAGGGGAACCCAATAATAGTCTAATTACTACTCCTAATACCTATAAATCGCTGCTCTTTGTGTTCATTAGCATGTCCGTCACCGTTTCATCCATCAGAATCATATCCAACCCTAAACTCCGCGCCGGACGGCTTTAACAGCCGGCCTGTACTCCCCTGCCAATGGGTATCCCCGACACTATTGGATGAAAAATGGGTATTATGACAAAGGGAACTGCCGCATATGGACCAAAAGCAAAATTCACAACAAAAAGAAAATAGACGAACAGACAAAGCAACTACAAAGGCGACGGGCGCATAGCCATGAGCTCCGTCGGCAAGCTCGAGTGCTTCGGCGTCCTAGACCCCGAATCCTCACCACCGGAGCCGACACCGCCCCAGTTCCTGAAAGCCGGATGTGAGAGCAAAGGCGGCGTCTTTAGCCTGACCGTCGGCGGCCGTGGCGTCGAGTCGTTGTCGTCATCGTCTTCCCCTCCCGCAGCAGCGGCGGGCGAGAGCGACGAGGACGAATAGCCACCCTTGCGGTTGAGCAGCTCCCACATGTAATCAACCCGGGCCTGCGCAGAGCGTACGTCGTTGTCGTCGCTGGCGGCGCCGCTGCCCCTGTTGCTGCCGCCGCCGCTATCCTCATCTCCCTGGTCGTCGTCGTCATGACCGTTATCGTCGTCGTTCGAGAGCCGCCCGCCGTGCCAAGTGCGCGACCGTGTTCGCGCCGGCTTTGGGGCCGCAGCTAGGGTCTCTGTCGTTGTCGCCATTGTGGTGGCCGCGTCAGAAACGGCGCTGGCGGCGGCGGTGGTGGTGCTGGCAAAGGGGTGAGGGATCGAGGGCGTCGGCGGGGCGTCCTGGTTCTGGCTCTGGTTCGTGATGTGGACCATGGACCGGCTCTGCAGCGACTTGCGGATCATCTCGCTGCGCTGCGCTTCTACGTCGATGCCACCACAACCACCGCTGCGCCGGCTGCCATGCCGATCTGAGCTCTGGTAAGGCGAGGGCGACGTCAGCCACCGCAGACGGCGGCGGCGGTCGTCGTACTCGGGCCGGGTGAGGTACGGGTCTCTGGCACGGGCGGCATCGTAGGCCCTCTGGCGGCGGCGTCTCCTCCGGAGCACGACGGCGGCGACGGCAGCCAGGATGGCTATGATGGTGGTACCCAGAACACTGGACACGATTATGAGGGACCGCCGTAGCGCGATGGCTTCTTCTCCTGAAGACCCGCCGGCGGCGCTGTCTCCTCCTCCCTCGTCCCTTGTGATCATTGTGGCCTCTCTCTCCTTGTGAGGCCCGAACTCTGGGGAATGGTCCGTGTAGTGGTGCAGGATTATAGGCGGGCAAGTAAGTTAAGGTGTGGTATGGAATAGGTATATAGACCAAGCCCTGACCACCCTCTTGGGGTGATGATACGTTGTATCGCTAAAGGTGGCGAGGAGGCTGGTAAAAGAAGGATTATGTATCAACTATAGGCGTGGGATACCGCTACAACCGCATCCGCAGAGAGAAAAAGCATGAAACGAGGCCGCGGGATGTGGTGTGCAGAAG
>PYSS01000132.1:4212-105439 GCA_003049465.1 Magnaporthiopsis rhizophila
CCCCCCGGCCCGGGTCCCGGCAGCGCCTGTTCGACCCAGCGCCCTGAAGCTGAAGCACGACTGACAGGCATGGATGGATCCGAGGACTGCCGGGTTGGGTGAGTGGGGGTTGGTGCTCCCCGGCAAACGTTGATATTTAACAACGCCCGCACCCAGCCTTACCAAGTCCAGACTCGACCTTTCTCCTCACCAGCCAGTGCTCTACGCTCGTCCTTGGATCGGCACAAGATCGGAGTTTCCTTCCCGTTTCTTCTCTTGCTTCCCTTTCCTTCGTACTTTCCTAGGTCCGCTATTGGTCATTTCCTCTCCTCCTCATCCTCCTCTTTTTTATTTGTTTGGGTTTTCCGCGTGTCATTTTCCTACGTTTCGACTTACACCCTCCCCTTTGAAACACTTTCCCATTCAAGATCGTATTCAAGCATCCATCCAAAATGGCCGCCGCTGTTCTCCTTCCCAAGATTGCCGCCGTGGCTACCTGCGGCTCCGTCATCACAGCCGTCAAGACCAGCTGGGAGCTGTCCCGCATGGTCCGCAAGAAGCGTGCCGAGACCACCATTGCCGAGGACTCGGATGAGGTTGTCCAGCTGGCCGAGGATCTCCAGACGGCCTACAACGACGGCCTTCTGACCCGCCGCGAGCGTGATGAGTGGTACGACAGGCTGCTGACTGGTGTGGCCGAGAAGGACTGTAAGTGTTTATCTGCTGTCGTCTGTTTGTTTCGTTCTCTGTTTGTTGGAACCCATACTGACACACAAATCACCACCCCAGGCATGGCAATCACCAAGGTCAAGACCCACATCAAGCTCCTCCGCCAGCGCGAGCGTGCCAGCCGTGAGCGCAGCCGTGAACGCAGCCGCAAGAGCAGCCAGGGCTCGTCCCGCAACCGCGACGACTCGCGCAACCGGGAGCCCCAGTCCTCGCGCCGCCGTCATACCGTCTCTCACCACGAGCGCGACCACCACCGCGAGGACTCCTCGTCGCCCCGCCCCTCGCGCGGCGGCCACCGCCGCGTCGAGAGCGACGTGACGGCCTACGACACCAAGCGCGTCCGCTTCGACCGCTCGCCCCGCAGGGACCGTGACCACCCGCACCACGGCGACCGCCGCGACTGCGAGTCGGACCGCGCCATCCAGGCCCGCCCTCCCACGCCGTACCTGCTGCCCCCTCCTGCCGAGAGGTCCCAGTCCTCCTCCCCGCGCAGCGGCAACCGCCCCCGCGCCAGCACCGTCGGCGGCCTCGGCATCACCGAGAGCCCCCGGCTGGAGCGCGGCGAGCCCGTCCGGACCGGCGGCAGGAGGCGTGCCGTCACCTACTCGAACTCCTCGCCCGCCACCACCGAGGACTTCTTCGAGCGCGGCCGCGAGCTCGAGAGGGGTGACGGAGCCCGCTGGAGGGCCCGGCACAGCTCCCGCTGCCCCTCGGACGAGGACGACTGCGCTGCCTGCCGCAGGGACGCAAGCCGACGCAACTCCAACTCCCCATAGACGCCCGCAGCTTTTTTTGTTTTATGTTTTTGCAACCTCGGCCTTGCCTCTCCCTTAGCGGAGACAATTATACGAACCAACAGCGCAGCAGTGTCGGCGCCTTGCTGCTTGTACCATAACATGCACCACCAGCCGGTTTTCGCTTGTTCCCCACACTTTCTGGGGGAAATACGCCGCTTGAGAAGAAATGTTTCTATTGTCATTTTCTTTATGTTTTTGTTTTTGTTTTGTTTTTTTATCCTCCTTGTTTTCCGGCCTCCGCCCCCGGAGGTGCATAGCATACGTCGGCGTCCGTTTTGTTTTCGTTTTTTCCCTCTTGTTCATGTCATGGCGTTTGGGTTTCATTTTGTCAATGTTTTTCTTGGTCTCACAGTACAGAAACACGCAAAATACTGAATATGACCTACCAATCCATCACGCTCCTTATCTTGAAACGTGCCGTTTTTTTGTTTTTTTTTTTCTTTTTCTTTTTCTTTTTCTTTTTCTTTTTCTTTTTCTTTTTCTTTTTCTTTTTCTTTTTCTTTTTCTTTTTCTTTTTCTTTTTCTTTTTCTTTTTCTTTTTCTTTTTCGTTGGTCGTCGCCCTGCCTGTGTCTTGGAGTTTGGCGGCCTGGAGGAACATGCTCACTCACCCGACTCCTGTGCCGCAGACCCGCTACCACCAGGCCCCATCCTGCGAGGCCAACACCCGCAACTGGCGCCTGCGGCTTACTGCACGCCCAGCCTCAACTTTTTTTTTCTTTACGTCAACTCGGACTGGCCCACCTGTGCTCTGTCGGACTCATTCACTTGGCAGATGCCCAGAAAGAGACTCAATCCTCAAATACGCCCGCAACAGGCAAATGGGAACGACGTCAGGACGCGGCACGACAAGTGACAAAGAGCAGAGCAGAGCAGTGCCTCCAGTGTTAAAAATCACAGTCGCTGTTTTATTGGAAGAGGACCTGCTGCGACATGTGTACCCAAGAAGGAGCCCGGGCGAGAGGGAACCAATGTAAATGAATGGACAAACACGGAACCGGTCTGATGTGCCAACAGGAAATGAAAGGATGAATCGTAAACCGAAAAACAAAGAGAGACGGGAGAACGTATATTCGTACAGCTGTACATCATTTCCTCCTCACTCATCAGACGCCGTCGTCTACGCTGGTTGCTATACCCCCTCCCTCACTCCCTCGCCACCTTTACCGCCACGCTTAAAACAGGAAGAGAGAAAAAGAGACAAAAATCTGGGAAAGGAAAAGGTGGAGGAGGAGGGAGGGGACGACAAGAAGACAAAAGAGTAGTAGAAGAGGATAGAACGACATGAGAAAAAAACGCATCTCTCGCTAAAAGCCAAAGATTTCACGGGGGAAGATGGACAATGTCGTGTTCGTAGTGGCAATATTCCAGATCCTTTTTTTGCACCCACCCGGCCGGCCCCTCCCTTTCCTCCCATGTCTTCCATCTCACACACACACGAGAGGCGTGAAACAAAAAACGCCCTCCCTTCCTTTTTGTCCATTTCCCCCGCCCCTCCTCCCATCTTTATTGCTCAAAAGCAACGAGACGAGACGAAGAGTAGACGGACGCAATGGCAAGAGAGAAAAAAGAACAAACACCATACTCTTTCTTTCCATTTGACTGGCGTGATGGAATGGACCCTGACTCCTCCCCTGCCTTCCCTTCACTCCCTTTGTGATCCTGCAAGGACGTGTCCCCCATTTCATTTGCGTGGTTGATTTTGTTACCGAGATCCAGAACACCACCTAGCAAGCAAAGTCCCCAAAGTCAAACACCTACAGAACAAAAAGAAAAAGAAAACCCTATGGCTGCAGCAGAAGACGCAAGGCTTTGTGTGTCGTGGCGGTTGGTGGCGGGCGGGACTAAAAATAGAAAAACAAAAGAAAAAAGAGGACGGATGGACGCCGGCACAGAAGGGAAGGGGACGACGACCGCGTGGATGCGACAAAAACAGAAGAAAAGAAACGGGAGAACCGACATATCAAGAAAAATGACGGGGCGGGCCTTCATTTCTTGTTCATCATCATCTTCTTCTTCTAGACTAACCGGGAACGATCCAAAAAGAGAAGTGACCGAGAGAAAATGGAACAAAGTGCGCAATGGTAAAAAACACAACGGGGAGAAAGGAAAAATAAAGCATCAGTCGGAGAATGGAAAACCCGCCTCAAGATGAGGACGCTTGCCCGCCGCCCTTCTTGTCCTTCCGCGCCTTGATGACAAACTCGGCCATGATCTGGATATGGTCCGACGGGAAGTGATAGTTGGGGAAGCCGGGGACTCGCTTCAGGTGCTGCGCGTCCGGTGGCCCCAGCAGCTCCACCACCTCCAGGTTGTTGGACGAGTACCATATGTAGTCGATGACATTGGCAAAGTCGGGCACGTAGTTGGTAAAGGGCATCTCGTCCGGCGTCCCCACGAGCGGCTGATACGACGATCGCAGGCTAAAGGGGTGTTCGATGCCGTCGCGCGTGAACAGCCCGTACGAGTGCTTGGCCAGCTCCGGGTGGTCCGGCGCCAGTCGCCCCTTGGACAGGAGCTCAAACACGCCGCTCTGCGCCGTCGAGTTGTAGTCACCACACACAAACAGGGGTATGTCCGTGTTATTGCGATACTCCTGTGACGGTGCAGGCTCGATCACCACCTCCTCCTTCTTCCAGCTTCCGTCTTCCACTTCCCCGTCGTCCGAGCACGACGTCGGCAGCCGGATCATCTTCTTGTCCTTGCAAGCAGGCCAGCGCGCGTACTTGTCGGCAAACTTTGTCAAGCTCTCCATGATGATGGCCGTCTGCACGATTTTGACGTCGGCGAGCGTGCCTTCCCAGGCCAGGTGCGCGTTCATCACGATCATCCTCGCTCCCGTGCGTCGGCTCTCGAAGAATCCCATGACGCAGATGTTGTCTTTAGGCATGACCCGGTTGAAGATGTCGTTGCCCGTCTTCATGTCGGCCCGGTTGAGCGCAATGTTGGACATCTCGATCACCTGCTTGTCCAAGAGGATGAACTTGCTCCCCTTGTAGAAGATGGCGCAGCCGTCGACGTTGGCACCCTCCTTCTCGTTCATGAGCCTGGCCTTGGTGCGCGGGAAGTGCACTCCCTTGTAATCTTGCCTTGCAAGCTCCGGGCTGAAATCTTCGGTGAAGGCGTTGGTGGTGACCTCCTGAAGGCACAAGAAATCGGGGTCGCGGTCTCGAATCTCCTGGTAAATCTTCCTCCTCCGGTAATCCCATTCCAAAGCTCCAGACGGAGTGTAGCCGTACAGCATCGCCGTCGCGTATCTGCTGGCAAGTATGTTCCACGAGAACACCTTTATCCTTTCTAGGCTGGGGGAGACATCTTCTTGGATGGTGATCATCTTGCGCGGCAGGGGAGGCATGGGGACTGTGGTTCCACCGAGAACATCAAAAGTTCAGTCAGCAATAGCCAGGAATGCACACGCGAGGTAAATGGGGGCCAAATTCAGACGAACCAGGCTGCTTTTCAAGGAGTTCCTTGACGAGGGCAGGGGTCCCCGAAGTTTTGATGATATTTTTCGTTTCCGAGTCTATGGGGTTGCCCTCTATTCCGAGCTGCTCGAGGAGATGCAGCGAGCCTATCTCGTGGGGCAGGGTGTGAATATGATTATTGAAGAGCAGGAGGTGCTTGAGAAACGTGCACATGCCGATCTCGGGAGGCAGATCGGTCAGCTGATTGTGGGAAGCATCGAGGATGCGCAGCTGGCGTAGTTCTCCAATCGCCGGCGTCAGGGTGGTCAGCTTGTTAGAGCAGATGTAGAGCTCCTGAAGGAAGGTGTAGTTGAATAGACTCGTGGAGAGGCTCCGGATTTGTTGGCCGCTCATGTCGAGGTTCGTCCAGTATTGTTGCTTGGACGACTTGGCACCCATCTGGACGGCCCCGGGCCGTCTCCTATCTTCCACCTCACCCTCGGATGTCGATGTCGCGCCGGCGGACGGGGAGTGGGCGTTGCGGTTCTCCGGGGCCTTCAGGCGGGCGTAGTAGTGGGGTTGTTCCATCATGGAAGCGTGGGCCCTCTCGGCGTCCTTGTGCATCCGAAGCTGCTCGGCCCAGCCCTCGGTGATGGGCTGTGCCTGGCCACCCCGGGTCACCGAGTTGTGGCCATTGGTGAGGTTGGCGGAGAAGGGGCTGGTGTTGGCCAGAACCCCGCTGGAGAAGGTGGAGTGGTGCCCCAGCACGCCGGCATTGCCGCCCTGGCCTGAGGGCTCCTGCTGGAGACTGGGGTGGTGCTGGGCATGGGATTGATGCTGCAGTCCGGCGGGTTGCTGGAAGTTGTAGTGGATGGGCATGCGCTGGCCCTGTGGGTTGCTGTTGAGGCGGGAGTTGTGTCCCTGCTGCTGGTTGTGGTTGTACATGCCTTGCAGCGGCTGGGCGTGGGCGCCCTGGCGGTCTGGCGACCGTGACGGTGATGGCGGGTTTGTGGTGAGAAACGGATGGAGGAGTGACGGGAGAAGGGCTCCGCTGGGGAGCGGTGGCTTTTGGGGCGTGTGCTGCTGGTAGAAGGCTGGCCCGGTCGACGACTGCTGCAGGTATCTGGGGCCGTCGGCCATCTATGTGAGGCTGTGGGCGAGCGAGCAGCAGCTGAGCTCTGGCGGGATAAGGGCCGGGGGTGGTGCGGCGTCGAGAAGAGCGAAGGGATTCAGAGCCTCAATACGCATGGGAAGCAACTCTATCCTGGAGCCGGAACGATGGTCGAGGTGGGAGCATGGGGCTCTGCCTGTGCCGCATGGAGATGGATGAGGCGGAAGCGATCGTGGTCTCGGCTGCGGTCGAATCGGCGACTCGGCTCTACCCTCGGGGCAGCCGCAATGGGTGGGCTTGGGTCAAGGGCGGCGACCCATCAACGGCGGACGCGCGCGTCACAGCTTGAAGGAGGGCGCAGATCGCGGCCAAGAATTGGGGCAGGCTCGGGGACGGGAGCAGCGTGTGGCGGCTTTGGCTGGATCTCGCCGGTCCTTGTCGTCGGAAAAGTCGGTCCTGCGCGGTAGTATACTGGCCTGAAAGAAACTGCGAAAGAGGCCAAGGGAGAGGGGTCAGCCAGTGAGCGAGCAGTGATTGAAGACAACATGCGCCTGAGCCTGAGGAAAGGGATGCGATGGAACGGCAGCTGGCTAGGACTTGACTTTGCTGACACGCGCTTGATTTGGGCTCCGAGCGGGGCCCTGGCCAGGCGCGGAGAGCTGCAGACAAACCTCGGGTAAGGAATATGCACAATGACTGACAATGGGATGCTCGAGCAGATGCGAATAGATATTCGGGGCGAAAGATATCGAATGCGAGAGGCGCGGGTGCTCGTTGGCGGCCGGTCAGCTACTCCTCAAGTGCCGTTGTTGTGCTTGCTCCATCTTTGCAGTTGGCCGTGTCGGCAAGGATTAGGTAACCTTGTCACGTGATGACAGCCTCGCCGTCAGCCACCGCCAAAGTTTGCTGCGACGGCAGCTCATCCACGGGAAGCCCCGCCACAGCGGTGGGGCCGTGGGCTGGGGCGTATGTAAACATAGGTGGTCTCGACCGAACGGTTCGGAAAAGACTTCGAGGATGAGTGGATAGATAGGTAGGTAACCACGGGAACAAAAACGTAATCAATTAATCACTATCCGGGTCCGTGGAACGAACCACAAAGACCTTCGACAGCTTGCTCCGTCCAAGCATTGACGGACCATTGATGCCGTGTTACCCAACGGCTGGCCTCGCAGCACCAGCCCTGTATCACCGAATGCATCCCTTTTTGTCCCGTATTGGAACAACTTGGATCAAATTCTCACGACCCGTGTGAGAACAGGCCGTTAGACCTCTTTGTCGCTCGGCTAGCATGAGTCCAGGACACGGTCGTAGAGCGGCCCACAATATCAGACCACATCCATCCCGATCACTCAGAGCAGCATGCAAGGGCGAGCGACAGGACGCCTGGGTGTGGACTACCCACTACTGCGTTCGGCCAAGCACGCGTGGAGGCACTCCAAAGCTGATGGCACAAGGAGCGGAAGATGAAAGCACCGAACCGACCACGAAGCCAAGAGTTCGGCAGGTACCGTCGTAACGGAGAGCGCATAGATGCAGAGAGTGTACGCACACATCGGCGCAGCTTTTACCGCCAATAAACAACCAAAGAAGTAGAACGCAATGGGAGACTGCTCTGTTTCTTTTTTATGTTCGTCTCCCCTCACAGCGACGCAAGAAAAGCCGGGTGCTGGCGCGTCGATGGACGAATAAAATGCTAGCAGGCACGCACCTAGGCTTTCTGGGTTATAAGAGCCCATGGCTCCGCATTGGATTGTCTGCGTATAAGACTGCTGGCTATCTCGGCCGCCTCCTTCTCAACCGGACTAATAAGCACTCTACAGGATCACTCGATCTTGACCAAAGCCGCATCGACATTCGCCAATGTCTCGAACCGGCGCGGAGTGGATGCTGCAGTTCGTGTCCATATGTCGCAGGATAGTTGTGTTGCCCCAAGGCCGAAAATAGTATCAGGTGGGCATAACGGTAATTATCACTGGACGTTACGAACCGAGGGCTATTGCGGTCCGTCCTTGGGGAGCGCGTGACAATCAGAAACGAGGCAATTTATACGTCAGTGGGCGCACCAGCTGAGGAGGGATAGTGAGTACGCCCCGAATGTGTTGCGTTGTCCATCGGCGAAGGGAGAGCACCGAGAGGAAAAACAGGGCCGAGCAAGTGGCCGGGGTCGACAAAGGTGGACTGAGTTGCTGGGTGGCCTGCAGATCGATGAGATCTAATTCGCTCGCGAATCTCGGCGCGGGGAAATCGAGCAGGGAAAAGAGAAACATGGGAAGCGGCTGGGCGCCATCCTGCAAACAACAGTTGGATGTACTGTGAGGGCTGGCAGTCTGCAGGATGGGCTGGGTGACTGTGAATGGTTGGCCATCTCCACACTATTTGCCGTTCCGAGATGTGCATTTCTTGGACAAATGCCTGAAGGAATATGTGGAAGGGCCGTTCTCTGACGGCGCTCTTGGCCAAGGTACATGAGGGCGACGACGGACGGCCAGAATTTGTGTCCGGTGATTGGTGTTGGGGAGATTTCTGCTACACCTGCTCTCGCCATAAATAGAGCACGACCGCGGCCAATATTGCGGGCCTGGCCAGCGGTTACGGACTCCTTTGAGCACACCCACGCGTGCTCGGTCACTTACACCAGCAGGAGATCGACCCGCTGAGGTGTCAACAACTGCTTGAGTCTCGGCCGCCGGGTTGTGTCCCCAGGACAAAGGCGCCTCGACACGATTCGAATTATTGGCAAGGGGACGGTGGCATCGCCCTGCAAGCAGCTGATCGACCAATAAGCCTTAGCTGGGCCAGGTCAACAACAACAAGCCACGGAAAACTCGATTCTGCACGGCAGGTGCTGAAAGGGCCCGGCACGGGTATTAGCGGGACCAGGCGCACCTGCGTCTGTCTGTATGAAGTTGTGACGGCGGTGTCTGCGCCTTGGGTGAGTTCCGTCGGCGGCACCATCTCCTTGAGGCAAAAATAAGCGGACGAGGACCGGACATTGACACCGCCGAAGTTCAGTTGTGGTTTAGTCTTGTTGCACGAGACTTCCACAGCCGCTCGTTCTGGCGGAACCAGACGGCTCATTGCCTACCAGACATTTTGTGTTTGGCTGCTTCTCTTGGCCTTAGGGAAATTGCACGCGACTGGTCGGTCAGTTGCCGCCGGCTTTGAAGCCGCCCATAGCAGACCGACCTACGGGGCAAGAAAAATAAAAGGTGCGTGGAGGGGACGGGAGAGCCAAACTGGCTCTTGTGCTTGCACCAGAGATGACGAAACAGCAGCGGACCACGAATCGAAAATTTGGCCCAACCACGGCCTAAAACCTTGAACCCGCTCTTCTGCAAAGCTGGGGCGGCGACCTGCGCGGGGGAGGGGCGGCAAGGCTTGGCCTCAGCAGACCGCCAGGGCCAGAAGCAGGCGCTGGGTGGTGCCAACCGTGCTGGTCCAAACAACCACCACCCTGCCTTCGAACCCCACACACCGCCAGCTCCGCGCTGCCAAAGCTCGAACACGCAGACACTCAAAGCTGTTGCTTTTTTTGTTCCCCGCGGGAGTCGTAGCCGAAGCCAGAACACGACACTACGTTGGCCGCATTTTGACTTTGCGGGCTCGGGCGCATCCGGTCGGCTGTCAAGACGGGAACGTGGGGGCTTTGGGCGACACACAGGCGGGCAGCCAAGACGAGCTCGGATGCGAAGCAACGACTCGACCCCAAAATAGTGGACCTTGCAGATTTTACGGTCCTTTTCCTGGCGGGAAGGGGGTGAGCACTGAGGGTCTGTGGGCAGAGCCTACGATGATCTGAGCGCCAAGCACCTTGGACCTAGGTGGCCACCGTCCGAGTCGAGGAGGCGCGCAGGAAAACAAGCGGTCACGCCGAACGGAGTGCGCGACGGCCCCCCGAGCAGGTCGCCGGGGTGTTTTGCGTCCAGCTTGCGGGACACGGCAGATCGGCGACCACTGGTATGGAGAGCGAGTGGCGAAGGCGACGAGAGACGAAATGAGATTTTTACATGGACAAGGGCAAGACAACAGCAAGCAAAAACCAATGCATGAAAAATACCTTGCTGCCAACAACCGCCTCGACCCAGCTTCTGACTAGCACCGGAGTTTCTTCCTAGGCAGTTCTAGTTAACGCACGGTCACTCGGAGCTAGGACCTTGTCTTGGCTTCGCTCGCAGCTGCACAGCTGCGCAGCTACTCAGTTGGTGCAGAGGGCGGAAGAGTTAGGTGGTGTGTCAGGGGCCACCAGTTCTCTCTTCATCGTCATTTGATTAAGCTGGATGACGGTGCTCAAGGCGAGAGCCACTGTGACTGTGGGCTGCAACTTCCCCACCTGGTGCAAGCGAACAGGCGACGGAAGACAGCTCCAGGTTCCCCGGCGGGACGGCGGCGTGGCCTCAAGCTCACCCTTAAAGCTGGAACGACCTGGAAACATTTGATTTGCAGGGACCAGATAGGGGGTGCGGGAACGAAAGAGGGGAGCAGTAGCGGGCGAAAAAAGGTAAAAAAAAAAAAAAAAAAAAAAAGAAAGAATAAAAAAAGGGTGAGAAAACAGTGCCCGGGGAAAAGGAGCAGCGAAAAAGGGTTTTTGGCAAGGATGTCGGAATATTACTGGGGTTACGCTGCCGCTGCCAATGCCCATTTAATCAACCCCTTCGGCGACAAAAAGCGCACGACAAAACCTCCTCGTCTGCAACCCCCGCGAGACGTGGGAGAGCAAGCAGACGAGGAAGACGCCAACTCAACATCACCACCACCACCACCACCACCCCAACGGTCGGCTGCCCGTTCCAACTCGACATCGCGGGCCTTCGGGCGGCCGCGTTTTCGGGCCCACACAAGGACCACGTCGACTGACAGCGGAAGCAGCTCCAGCAGAGGAGCAGGCTACCGCTCGTCCCACGATACCCCTCCATCCGCTCCCGCTGCTTCTTCTGCTGCTGCCAGGGAGGACAGCAGCGACAGAGAACGTCGGGAGCACAAGGACCGCAAGGAGGACAAGGAGCACAAGGAGCACAAAGAACACAGAAGCCGCTGGCATCACCGCTGGGCGAGCGCCTCGGCCACCAAAGACGCCGCCACCCCAGCAGCGTCTCCGTCATTACCACAGCCCCAGACGCCGCGCTCCTCTCCGGCGCCCTGGTCTGTGCCAGACGACTTCTCTCCCGCCTCGGCTCCCGCATCGCCAGCAGCGCCAGGCTCGGCGTCGTCCAGGCCTAGACTGCTGCAGAAACCGTCCCCCATCGCGAGTGCAACAACACCCGAACAGACCCTACCGCGGCATCAGGTACCCTCCAGCCCATCGTCGCCTCTCGGTCGGCTCCCGCACAAGCAGCTGCCGGCGACTCTCCAAGGCGGCACGGCACTCCAGGCGGAGAGTGCCACCGCCTACTCGAAGTCGGAGCGCTCTTTTTCCGCGGTGACGTCACCCTCCAGGGCCTCGTTGTCCCAGCGGATCACCCAGCATCTGGCCGACAGGAGACAAAACCAGCAAGCCACTGGCTCCCGGGTGCCCCAGGCAAGTCTCCTTCAGACTCAGTCGCAGCAGCGGCAGCACCATGCGCCCGTGCTGCGCGAGTCCCCGGCCATTCAAAAGATCACAGTTCCGTTTGCTCGTGTCGAGAGCAACTCCAGCGGCTCGGGCGCCACGGTTTCGAGCGCCCGAACTACCATGTCTGCGACCGATCTCCCCCCCGCTGCGGATGGTCCGCCGTACAAGACTGGCCCCAACTCGTCGGCAAGACCCGGCGATCCAAAGTCGAGGCGCCACTTTGTTGTGCGAAACGGCCGCACCTACCTGGCCGACCCAACGCTGGACTATCCGCTGCCTGTGGACCTCCCCGAGCTGCACCGCTGCTCCATGAAGACGCTGATGCTCTTCCAGCTCTTTGGGGGACCCATCGTCTCACCATTGTTCCAAGACCGTCCGCCCGCCCGCATTCTCGATCTCGCCTGCGGCTCCGGCTTTTGGAGCATGATGTGTCACCGCTACTGGTCCAGGAAGGGCCGCCCAAACATCCACTTCACCGGCGTCGACATCGCCCCGATACCCGGTGCCAGCGGCTGGGGCGCCGACGACCCCGCGCCCCCGGGGTCGTCGGCATCGTCCATGTCGGACGGCACCGGCCCCGCCGCGTCCTTGCGCCCGCCGGACAAGGACATGAAGTGGCGGTTTGTGCAGCACGATATCCGCCGGTTCCCCTGGCCGTTCAAGGCCGGCGAGTTCGACTTCGTCATGATGCAGAGCACATCGACGGTTGCACCATTTCACATGTCCCAGTCCTTCACCACCGAGATCTTGCGGGTCCTCCGCCCGGGCGGCACCATCGAGATATGGGAGTCGGATTTCATCATACGCATGCTGAGGCCACACGTGCCCGCAGTCTCGGCCGCGGTGCCCGGCGGATGGTCGTCAGCGGCGGCAGCCGCCGCCGCCACGACGGCGTCTAATGCAGGGCCCGACTCGGACGGGAATGAGGATGATGAGGACGACGACGACGACGACGCTTCGAACAACGGCTCCTCAGACTCGAAGCACGAGCCGAGTGAGCGGCTAAAGGAGGCGAGCCGCAACGGCGCCTACGTCGTCACGGCTAACACGCCTATGTCGAGCCCGCTCAACAACTTCCTGGTTGAGTACAACGCTTGGGTAACCAAGGGACTAGCGGCCTGCCAGCTGACCCCAGTCCCGTGCACCACCATCAATTACAATCTACTGCAGGAGGACCAGCTGACCAGCGTGGGCTCGCGCCGCCTGGCCGTGCCGCTGTCCGAGGTCAAGTGGGAGCGAGAAGGGGTCGGCGGTGTCGTCACCAAGGGCGACGGCAAGAGCTACGTGTCAACGGTGGCGAAGGCGGGCAAGGGAGGCGAGGAGGGAGGAGGAGAAGGGAGCAGCAGCATTAGTGGCAGCGTCGGCGCTGGCAGCAGCAGCAACAGCAAGGGGAGGGGGCTGTCGCCTAATCAGGCGGCGCTGCGGCGGACGGCGCTTGAGACGGTGGTGCAGCTCATCCAGAGCCTCGAACCCCTCTTGAGGGAAGCCAGCGGCAAGTCGCAGGACGAGTGGGACGCCTGGCAGGGCAAGATGCAAAACAACCTGCTGCTGGAGAACGGGACCTCGTGGGGCGAGTGCCTCGAGGTCGGAGCGTGGTACGCGAGGAAGAAGTAGCCGGGGAGGCAGCATGGTTCGGAAGATCGGGTCGAGGAAGGAGAGGTGAACGCGGAAAATGAGATTGCGAGAGGAATATCTTAGCGAGATGCCGTTTATATATAAGACATGCTGATTCTTGCTTAGTGAAAGCGTGGGAGATACTGCCTATTCTATGGGGGTTCTAATACGTATGTGTGATGGGCATATTGCATTGTCTTGAAAGGGAAGTTTGGTGCGCGTCCCGCACGTAGAGCGATTGGACATCCAGCCAGTTCGCGCTGCTATCCACCTGTCCATCACGAGGAAGAGTATCGTTTCCTCAAGGCTCGATACCGTTTCAAGTAGTACCTATAGTGCCCACAGCATCAGCCATCCAGCCTTTTTTTGGTGATTAGCAGCATCGAACGAGCCAGTCAAGACCCAGTGCCTACAAAGCTTCAATTTCTGTAGAAGACGGCCAATCAGCACATGCCATGTAACGGCGGCCTACGGCAAAACCACTATACCCTTTTGAACGAACTGGGCCCTGGAGATGCCCTTGCGGATCTCCCCTTCGTCTCGGAGGTGCGCATTGGACATGAAGGCCTTGTGGAGGCGGGGGCGGAAGTAGGCAAAGCCTAGGGGATAGTCTTTGCCCAGGTTGAGCAGCTCTACGTAGATGCGACTTTATCGTGTTAGCAGGTTAGACACCTGTCGGATAATATATAGATACCTATGGAAAATGAGGGCAAATTCGGATGGGCGGTGGATTTTGTGGGAGGGCACTGCCAGTTAGACTGGTGGGTTGAAACGAAACAGGCAAAGGGTGGAAATCACAGGGAAGCGCTCGCCTTTGTAGATGGCTATCACCTCTCTTCGAAGCATGGGGTTCGGTGGCGGTAGCATGGCGGCGGCATTCCGCCCGCTTATTGTGTGAGTCGAGGAGACGGCGTTCGTGAGCCTTTCAATTCTGGTTGTCTGCTGGGGATGATGCAATCCAGTTTGAGCGTCTGTTGTACCTAAGCTTACAGTGGGTCCGACAGCTGGAACCCCCTCACAACTGGCATCCATGCTATTGATGACCTGACCTTCCATCTTTCAACGGTTTCTCCAAGACAAGATACGAATTGATCGATTGCCAGACACTTACCTACCCGGGCATCTATCCAAATGCCTCATCGATTTCGTCCAAGCAGCCCAGCGGCCTGGAGCTCGCTATTCAAGACGGCGCAGCCCGCGTGTCGCCCTCGGCGCTTCTCGGCTACTCCTGCTGCCCCTGAGCCGTGCCCCCGGTGGCTGAGCGAGCTGCAGGGCCGCATAGGCAAGTGCATCATCTTTGGCTGCTCGCAGGCCCAGGTGTCGCGGGCCGCCGTCGTCGTGCGCGCTCTCGCCACCGAGTGGCGCGACCTCACGGCCGGGAGCCAGGGCTTCCTCACCGGCGAGGGCATGGGGCTGCCGGACCACAAGATTCTTTGGGGTCTGATGGATTCATTTGTATGTCTACCGCCCCTCTGAGCCTTTTGATAAAGGAGTGCATGTGTTTCTCTGTCTCTTATATACGAGGTACTTACCTACTGATCAGCGTTCGAGCGTCCGCTTTTATACGACCTTGCTTTCCCGCAGCAACACGTGAATAATGTCAACTACCTCAAGTATGCAGAGGGCTCCAGAGTCAACTGGGTCACCAACTTTGCCAGGAGCCCGGATGGTGCCAACGCCGACCGGTGGAGGGAACTCATGACGCCGCACTCGATAGGCCTGATCATGAAGTCCATCACGGTAGACTTCAAGCTCGTACGTTAGCCCTGCTGCTCGGTATTCCCCAGGCCGAGTCGCTCCGCGTTTACGCTGACCGGGACCTCTCCTGCGTTGCTTGTCTGCAGCCGGTGACATATCCAGACACGATATCCGGTCAGTGTTCGGACTTTCCCAGTACCAGATTCCCCGACCCTGCTATACCCATACCTTACTCATAACTCACACTTGCATGAACTTTTTGTTTCGGCCCATACCATTACCCAGCCTACACCCGCCTGCGCGAGCCCATCAGCGGCAAGGACTCCTCCTCCATCAAGCTCGAGTGCCTCATCCTCTCCCACCGGCACAGGCGCGCCGCCGCCAAGCTGCAGGAGGAGATGGTGACCTACGACTACCGCGCGGCCTCCAAGGCCCCGGTCCCCGGCTTCGCGCGGACGGCCTTTGCCGAAACCTGGGAGCTCCAGCACCGCGAACAGGAGAGGGCGCGGGCCAGGATCGCAGAGCTTTGCCGCTTGGTCGACGAGCTCGAGGGCGAGACGTGGAATCGGGCGGATGCAGTGGAGGACGTGGGCACGGCGGCGCAGGGGGGTGGGAAGTAGAGGCGAGGATAGGGTATTGTATTGTTTCCGGGGACGTGTGCGGTATGCTAACTGCGAGCACCTTGGCTCGAAGAAAGGCTCACCCGGGTTAACATACCTAATCTGCTGACTATGGGATGGATCATTGCATTATTTCATTTTAGCTTTGGGGAGGAACTCCCCTTGATAGTTCTTGGGCTGGAACCTAGGTATCTACCTACCCAAGTGACTCAACTGGCAGGATGGATAGTGATGGCAAATCCAGAAAGGGCAGGAACAATACAGGTTCGTGATTAGATTTCCAAGCTGGGCGCCGCGGAATTCCCACAACAAGGATTACATCACAAGGAGTCAGAAACGACATATATTTAGACTATTTAGACTAATTCGAACGTCTCCGGCGGAAACACTCCCAGCTCATCCATTCTCT
This sequence comes from Magnaporthiopsis rhizophila, assembly GCA_003049465.1. Classification (NCBI taxonomy): domain Eukaryota; kingdom Fungi; phylum Ascomycota; class Sordariomycetes; order Magnaporthales; family Magnaporthaceae; genus Magnaporthiopsis; species Magnaporthiopsis rhizophila. The sequence continues at coordinate 20,123 of PYSS01000132.1, forward strand.
CTCTCTCTCTCTCTCTCTCTCTCTCTCCCCCTCTGCGCTTCACCGTTCATGTGCTCTCCAGAAAATAACACTCTCTAACAGAATAATTACTGTCGGCCGGACACACCATCGTCCCCAGCCGGCTCTCCTCTGCGGTGCTTCTCTCATAGCAGACACAGCACCGGTCCCCTCGTCAAGCACAACCACCAGATTCCCCGGGCACGCTACGTAAAGGCAGATGCCGCGCAGCAGGAGGCTCAGGGGGCTGATGATGAAAGGCTCGCCGGCATCATTGGAGGATGCGTGTGGCCGGGGCAGGGCCGCGTCCGGGACGGTGTCTCCAGCGGGCTTCACGTGTTTTTTTTTTTTTTTTTTTTTTTTTTTTTTTTTTTGGGAGGGGCCCGGAGTAGCTTCGGCCCGGCCTGCCACGACGCCGCCGTGCCAGAAGGACCACGTCGGGCGGTCGTTCAGCCCAGGGCCCAAACCGAGCTTGGGAGGGTCGCCTGCAGACATTCGCTGCTAGGCACGATAGCGGGTGGTGTGGATGGCTGAAAGGATGAGCGGAGAGCCTGGGTGGAGAATCTATCAGCGAGTGAAAGTCGGCGAATACGTGGTTGGCGGGCTTGGAGTAGTCCGGGCGTATCAGGTCAGGGAGCTGCTCGACGTCGCGGGCCTCGGCGCCGAACTGGGGCAGCGCGAAGATCTTGTTCCGGCAGGTCGCTCGCATCTAGATCGTGGGCGCCAACGAGCACTTCCAGGACGCCCGGCAGCAGCGGTTGGCATGGCTGCGGACTTTGGACATCTTCCTCCGACTCCGGGTCCGACAGCAGCCTTAAAAAGACGAGAGGCATCATGGAGTAGTGAGGCTTGTTGTCTCGCTCCCTCACGCCCATCGTCAGCGTGCCGCGCTTGGCGACGCACATGATCACCGGCCATTGAAGCGTACCTTGCTCGCAGTGCACACTGGCCGGAGAACCCCTCCGTGCGTTGGGCACCTCCTGAAGTACCCACATGCACCAGAAGCGGGTAAAATTGCATTGATGCCACAGGCTGCCAAACAACTTGGGTTCCATGTCATCGGCAAGACTTGGTACTGGCTCTGTTGAGTTGCCTCTTGGCGGCGCGTCATGTGGACTCTGTTCCGTCCGTGATCTCCCATTACAGCCAGACCAATTAGGTCGTCATGGATTTTGCGAGCCACAGAGGACAACTTTACCAAGGCGATAGGGTTATTCCCCGCCGTGTTGCCTCGATCCATCCCGTCCGAGCCTGAGTTAGATGTGGACCCGAGAGGCACTGAGAAAGTGCGTCGCATGGTGCCTAGGTACTTGGCTGGCTCGCTTAACAAAAATTGCTCTGGTCGATACAGATAAAGTCCGCCCAGGGAAAAGCGGCCCCCTCGTTTCGGGTTGGAGGTGTCAGACTGCCTCAAAGAGGGTCGCGGTGATCTCGACGTCTAAGACTCGTGATGGCTTGACCCTGAGGCATCCGTCGTGTCTTCCCCCGTAACCCGCACCCGACGAACCTGGGATTGTCACCCACGGCTCCCCAGCAGTAGCTTAGAGCGCTGTACCTCGGGGCGGTTGGTGTCGTTGAGTGAGCAGCCTGCAGTCAAGGGCATTCTTGAATCGTCCTGCGTCGATGACCGTGACGCAGATCTCTCTCCTTGCTTCGTCTAGAGGGCTTGTACAAGCCAGGAGGTGACGCTTCTTAGTACTGAGTTGCCTCAACCATATACGTGGTTGGCCCCAACCCAACACACAACGCGGGAAATCAGGCGGATGACGTCCCCTCCACGGATAGACAGCACTAGCCTACGCAGACCGAGGTTGGGGCTGTTGGCCCTGTAGACGTTCGCGTGTAACCTTGGCTTATTCGTGGCCACGACATTGTGCCGGACTATGTAGATAGAGGCGCGCCGATGATTCAAGGCGACAAGTATTATCCCACAGAAGCGTCAGACCTATGGAGTGAGACATGAAGGTGTCTAGAGCATTCGTTAAGAGCCCAAAGCTACACAACTCACCTTGATCGTGCGACGCGGTGGTTATAGTCTGGCTTTGTACCCTCTAGAACTCTTTTGGAACTTTCAAGTTCAGCGTAGGGATGAGCTGGGCACTGTGAAAAGATCGCTTTGTGGCCAGTCTGACTACCTTTGCTGATACAGTCAACATACCGGTTTTCTGGCTGCCAACTTGGAATGCTCACAAAAAACATTTCTAGGTACCAGCTTTCCCAGCCGATGGAGTCGCAAGCAATCGAGACTAAGGACCCCGCACCCCAAGCAAAAAAGGCACTCGGAGATGCAGTTCTGTCATATACAAGTAGGGCATGGGCTGTGATGGCGTTATGATATCTGAGATATGAGTGGCTGGGCCCTGCTTGGCGGCGTTCTCGGGCACGAGAGCAGTCAGGATAAGCACGGTGGCTGCCTACCGACCACTGCCAATAGTGTGCTTTGCAGCCAGTGCCTCGCGAACCTGGGGTTGGCCCCAAGGCGTGGAATAGTCTTAGGGCCATCGACCAGACGATAACTCGAGCAACGAGCAAAAGGGAAAAGAAAGGCGGGAGAGAAACGGCGAAGGATTCGGCTAGGTCAGCACTGCATCCCACGTTGACAGCCCAGCTGAAGATAGCGGATTCCGCGGTAGACGTGCTGCCGTACAACAGGAACAGGCCTCCCATTCTGCCTGCCATCCCTGATCCAGACAACCACCAGGCTGCCTAAGGCGCTCGTCCTCGACAGGTAACCCATTATCGGGCACATCACGACAAGGCCTCCTCTGTTGTCAAAGTTTTGAGCGTTTCTAGTCCATGACGCGCCCACAGGTTGATTATCGGGTGACGGCTGTGGCGGCTGCGGCTCTGACTTCCACGCTATTTTCAGCGGGCGGGCTTCCCCGGGCCCTAAAACTCGTGCGGAGAGAACGTTGTATATGTGCGGACGGTTGAATCGGCCGGTAGTTCAATGGCAGTGGCAAGCGCCATGCATCTCGCCTCAATGCCCTCTGTGCCCTCAGCAGTCACCACCAGTACCTCGCGGGCAAACAATTGCCTGGACGGTACGCCCGGATCCGGCTTCGCTCCCACCTTTCTTGATCCTTGCGCCGAGTCATGCCCCACCATGGAAAACGTGGGCCATCAACATCACCGAGACCCACCAGGTACCAGACACAATAGCAAGCCGTTTTTGCAGCACGCAAGCCGGCTGCCCGTTATAGCGGCTGCTCTGCCTGCGTCGACCGCCTCGCTCATTTCCGTCCACCCCCGCCAGCGGGGCTCAGCCAAGTTAAGATTGGATCGCCAATCAATCTCATGTCTGCTGCGTGTATCCGTTCAAATGCCGAGATCTCCAGCACCTGTCCGCTTTCGGTGCTAAGCTTTCGGGGTGTGTGTGGTGGGGCTGGGTGCACCCAGTCACATACCCGTCACGCGGCGGCGCTATCAAAAGTCGACGCCACTGGACTTTTTGGTCGTGTGCTCGACGGCGATCGACAGCGCCATGGGCTGGTATGGCGTGCGGAGTGCGTGTTCCGTTGACCGGTCCGGCGGTCGCCAAGCATATATCAACTCGTCGACCCGTGGAGTATGCCCTCGAGGATGGTGGCGGCGCGGCCACACAAGGCGAGGCGGAACAGTCTGAAGTCTCGTTTATGAGATCCGTGGTCATGCGCACACCGCCGCTCGCCTCCCCTGAATCTTTAGACGGAAGCCGGAGAACTTAGCCGATGCGCCCTGGGTACAATCCTCGCAATGACCCGAGTGAACACTACACCATGTGCTCATGTTTCAACTCTCGGAAAACAAAAGAACAAGCCATAGCCAATTGGGAGCCTATAGTGACAGGTTTGATATCCAATAGTGACATGGGCTGCCATCTGCAAAGTGTCAACCTAGCCAAGGAAGGAGGGGAGAAAGCGGGGAATGAGCCACGGCGTTTTGACATGATGAGTGCCCGCGTGCTTGTGACTCGAAATGAGTGGTCGCGTCTGCAGGCTGGCGGGTTTGCGACAGTCTTTGCCGGGACGGGCCAGTCATAAACTGACGGCGCCTGCAGAAAAAAAAATTATAAAATATGTGCCCTCCTAGTGGTCCGGCAAACACAGCGAGCGGCCCCTCTAACCTGCAGCGTCGCTCTCTGCACACCGCATGGGAGAAAACTGCTTAGTGTGCGTGTGTGTGGGATGGCACCATGTCCCGGTAGCAATAATTACGACTGCTACCTTGGAATACCCGAGTGCCGCCCCCATTCCATACGACAATGGGTGAGTGACGCAGGGCGCATATCACCATCTTGGCGAGCGGGAATCGCCGTGTGACATGACCTTGGCTAGGTTGTCTTTGAGGGCGGGATGCGCTCCGTGGTTGATAGTGGCTTACTTGCTCGGCAAGTCCATCCGGCATTCCTCGTCCCCGTATCCCGAAACCAACAAATCCAAACGGGCAGCCCGTTGGAAAGGCGACAGGCACTGTCCGGACATTCTGAGGCGTGCGACTTCGATGCTGACAGGATGCAGGGCGCCAACGGCTGGCCGCCTCGGGTCGGAAAATTGGTGGGGAGGGGCAAGTACCGGTACCTGGCCGAGAGAAGGGGACTGCCGTAACACGGAAGTCTGCAGCCCAAACCACGCTGCCTACTAATTGAACCCATTCCTTCTGATATCACGCTGCTGCGTGTTCTAACCAATTCTGCCGTTTACAGTAACTGGCATGCACCGCTCCACAGCATTGAGGGACCTTCGGTTAAAACCTGTTGGGTGCAAGCACGTCCGGGCTGCCTAAAAGTATTTTCAATGCCCTATGCTAACATGAATCCGACACTGGCCCTCAAACAAACGTTCCAGCATGGCAACAAAGCCACTGGCGATGCATTCCTGGTCGGCAACCGGAGCGAGTCTCCAGCTGCCTGGAATGGAAACATGGACAGCTGCAAGCAATGAGGTAGCGCCGACGTCTGCATCTAATGCATCGGTCGTGGGTCTGGCGGGCCGGGGCCGAAGCGAAGGGGAAAAATAAAGAATAAGGGCAAAAGGGAAGAGGCAAGAGGACAAAAAAAAAAAAAAAAAAAAAAAAAAAAAAAAAAAAAAAAAAAANAAAAAAAAAAAAAAAAAAAAAGCGAGTAAAAATACATGGAACAGGGTGCCACCGTGGCAGTCGGGAGGAGCCCATAGGTGTCGAGTCAGGCAGGCCAAGACTGATCGGATCGGACGAGCAAACTTTCGGCGGCCTCAAGCTTAGGTTGTTTCCCGTGCACTGAGCCCTGCTGTTGCTTCCATGCCAGATTGCCCCGGATGTTCGAACGGGACGAGGCGGTGAGGTCTCTGCCTATTTTTATATTCATGATTTCACCCTGCTGCTGCGTGAGGCTTATGTCTTGATGCTCGTAGCGAGATCTCAGGGGCGGCGAGCGGATGGTGATACGCCCCGGAGGGCGATCTGTTTTGATCAGAGGCCCTGTCTGCAATGCTCGGCGCCGAAATGTCGCATCGCGCGGCACGAGCCTTCTGCTGCTTTCTCACTTGCAGACTGCTGGGACTTGTACGTCTGCTTAAGTGGTAGGGGCCTTACCTACCACTACGTGCGTTGTGAGGCTGGTAGGGCGGTAAAAACAGGCAGCGAATATACAAAGCGCTGTGCTGCCAGCTGAAGAGAAGCAGCAGCCTCAACTGACATCAAGCCCAGCGGTGACGAGCCGATTCTTCCAGCGACTCACAGGCATGACGCGAGTTTTGCATTGGGTCGGTGGGCTCCCTGCCCCCGCAGCCTCCCCCACCCTCGATGGGCGGGCCTTGACTTGCGGTGGGCGGGCCTTGACTTGCGGGCAGCCTGCACGCAAATTTTTAGTGGACAGCAGGTGCAGTCGGAGTTTGCACGAGGTACAGGTACAGCCACTGCGCATAGCTTTTGATTCCGCCCCGTTCTTTCCTTCCCACTTCCTGGCCCAACCCGCGGCCGTGCAGCCTTTCCAAACCTAAAACCCTCACCATCAAATTTCGTCCCCTTTTTAAACAAACAAAAGCACTCTGTCTGCGTAAAGCACACCGCCGCGTGTCACGATCCTTCCACGCCGCAACGCCACGACACGGCGGCCCTCAACTTTGACGGGTAGGAGGATCCAGGAACACAGAAGGAGGGGAGCGAGCGAAAGACAACCTACGAGAGGGAGGGAAAAAAAAAAAAAAAAAGAAGAGATCAAACTAGGGAGGGGAAAAAAAAAAGGGAACACATGCAAGCTTCGGTCGACTGCCGAGCTCTCCCATCCGACGGCGTGGTTCTGCTTCGGCTCTGAGCCAAAATCGCCAATCCCAGGCCACCACCACCACCAACGGCTCATCCCTTGTGTCTCCAACCAGTGACTTCGGGCCCGGCAACACGATCGCGGCATCGCGGTCGTCGGGTCTTCCTCCAGGTGGGCTCCATCACCCAGGACTTCTTTGCTGGCTCAGAACACGGGTCCCGTGTTTCGCAGCCAGCATAAGAAGAAAGCTTATGCCTCGCGTCTCCTCCTCGGCAAAGCGACAGCAGGGAGCCGCCAGCAATCGCGACAGCGCCAGCCGCCACGACAATGGCCTTGTAGGCCCCGGCAAGCGCGTCAGCAAGCAGCGGAGCCAGAGCCAGGTCGACGGCGCCCCGCGTCCATCGGCTCCCGACTTGGCCAAGCTCGATAACGCGAATGGCCACCTCAGCTCGCCCGGCAGAGGCCCGGCCCAGCCCGGTCCCTCGTCGACCGCCAACGGAAACGCAAAGGCGAATGGTAACGGCCTCGCCACCTGCCAGCACGCTCAGCAGTACCACGAAACGGCCCCTCCCGTCCCGACCGCCCTTGCCGCCGCCGCCGCCGCCGCCAACGGCTCCGCGGATCACAAGACCGCTGCCTCGCTCCGCGCCTCGATGCCCAACGACTCGACAGAGGAGTCCTCCTCGGCCGACTTGGTCGCCGCCGCGACCCAGCTCCAGCCCCAGATGGCGAACCCGGAGGAGAACGCGCGCCGGATCGATGTCAACGCGGCCAAGAACGTCAACGTGCATCGGGACCCGGGCCCGTTCGAGTTCGCCTTCACCGTCCTGCGCTCGTGCCCGCTCTACGACACCATCGCCATACTCATCATTCTGATGCAGCTGTCCCCCGTCGCTCTCTCGTTGATCTATGGACTCTTCACCCTCCTGACATTCGTCCCACCCGTCACCACCAGCTCCGGTCTCAGCATCACGGACATGTTCGAAGCTGCCATCGGGACGCCGTCCATCACGGTCCTGCTGTGCATCGACTGCGTATTCTTGCTTGTGTGGATCTTCTTACCCGGTCTTCTGCAAAACTTTCTCCTCGACTTCGCCCAGGTCACCATCGCCCTGACCCTGGGCGGCGGCGGGAGCTCCAGGCAGGGCTCTCTCAACACCTTCATGCTATGCTCCATCATCGTCGGCCTCTCCCGATTCGGGCAGCACCCCAGCCTCCAGGGCATGTCTCGCATCACGACGTTTCTCGGTGGCAACGGCTGGGGTTCCTCGGACCAGTCCAGTCCGCTCAATCCATCGAACCCTCCTTCGATGAAGCGAAACGGCGCTTATCCCTGGATTAGGAATGTTTTGGCGGTCCACATCGTAATGCAGGGTCTCGTCAAGTTCGTCCGCGAGTGGTATCTGCGGAGAGAGAAGCGGGACGCTCAACCCCAGAGCCAGCTGGATCCAGAGGTCGGCAAGACGTTGTTTCCCGCCGAATGCTCAGCGACCGAGGGCGCCTGCGGCGGCACGTCCGAATTGGATCCCAGCGCGCAGTCGACCCTGAATTCGATGGCCATCTCAACCAAGAAGAAGAGAAAACAAAGCGCCCAGGTCCGAATACGGCAGCCGCTGTGGGCAGCGCTCGCGAGCACAAAAATCGTCATGGTTAAAGAATATGAACTATCTCACGCCGCGCGAGAGTCGGCCGGCTCCAACGCCACCGACATTCACAATCTAGGAAATGCACCTTTCAACACCCAGCCAGGACAGATATGGATCTGCTACGTCGGAAGCGACGAGGTCTGCTTCGCCACGAGCCGATTCGCCGACGACGCCGAAGACGACTCCTCATCTCGTGAGAACGCCAAGGCCGGCGCATCTTGGGTTGACGCCAGCAAGCCCTTCTTCGTGCGGGTCAACAACGCCATTTGGCAGCCGACGCGTATAATCCGGATGGAAGACGAGGAGGTGGAGGAGGAGGAGGAGGCCGGAAACGGCGCGTCCCAGCCCGGATCACGATGGACGGGTGACATTTACGGACTGACACCCATGTCTAGCTACGAGTGCGAGTTTGTCTGTACCAAGACGAACGAGGTTCTCTTCTCAACCAGTGTTAGGACTACTCAGGCTAGAACCAGGGATGCGGACCCCTCTACGAACGTCCAGATCACGACCCACCGAGTGCTCTCCCGCAAGGACCCCGCCACAACCCTGAAGACGTCGATCGCGAGCCAGGAGGCCAAGCTAGCGGAGGAGAAGACCAAGCTCAAGACTCTCCGGAAGGAAAACAATCGCAAAGTCAACCAGCTCCGGAAAGAGATCGACAAGCTCACCAACGCCGTGCAGTCTTCGGGTGGCAACGATGAGAAGTGGAGACAGAAGATCAGCCAGCACAATACTCAGCAGGCCCAGGCGGAGCAGTCGATCCAAGATTTGGACGAGCAGATTAAGGAGCTGGACTCTGTGCCCGAGGCGCTGATGGGGCGCTACCGCAACAAGCAGGGGGAGTGGAATGCCGAAAAGACGCGGTTCGATGCGGCCCGGGGGTCCTTCAAGAGCTTCAAGGCAACAATCGACCAGGATCTCAAGGCCCTCGCCTCGGAGCGCGATGCTCTTCAGAACAAACGCAACAAGATCGCGGCGCGAATCGCTAAGCTCGACGATGAGCACGCGCGCATCACCGACGCGAACGCTAGAGGTCTGGACGAGGCTGAGCGGCGGCGGCAGCAGCGGGTTGTGTTCACTGCCGACGTGGGTAGGACTGAGAAGTCTTACGTGGACGCTATCACCGCTGTCAGGGCTTATAATGCCGAGAAGTCCCACCAGGCTCAGACGATGGCTGCAGCCTTGCAGGCTTATCTCAACAGCTTCAACGCCGAGATGATTGCCGCCGTCCAGCCGTACGACGGGGCTGCCGGTGGTGCCTTTGCGCCGGCCGTCCACGAAGTGCCAGCTCCCAGCTTCCCGCCCATCATGCATCAATGGGGCGGCGCCACGGTGGCTCCGGCCATGGCCATGCCTGCAACCACGCAGCCATTCGTGGGACAGCCAGCCATGTGGCCGCCAGCCGCGTCTGCAGCGCCTTTGTCGCAACCTGTCTTGTCGTCACCGCAGAATCAAGGCCCTCTCGCACTCCAGATGGCGCAGTACGGATCCGCGGCGACGGGCTTGCCGGCACAGTTCTCGCAGTCCATGCTGCACGTGCCTGCCGGCAGCACCCGGCGCCGTGGTCGTTCGAGCTCCATGCTCTCGGACGTCTCGGGCTTCACCGAGTCCAGCCAAGGAGACGAGGATGCGACCAAGCCCATGAACCCCAGCCCAATCGGCGCCGGCGCTCCCGGCCATGTGACGGGCCCCCCGCCGGGCCTATACAGCCCCTTCTCTCGCACGATTCACCGGCGCGGTGGTGCTGGATCTGGCTCCCTTTCCGGGTCCGGATCCGGCTCTGGTTGCGGAATGGGGTCTGGCTCCGGTCTTGGTTCAGGTCGCAGCAGCGTCCGCAGCGGCAGCGGTAGTGGCAGTGGTAGCGGCAGCGGCAGTATCCGCGATCCCGCCAGTCCAATCTAGAGTGTTGGATTGCGGTCGTATGCGGCATTCGAGGGCGTCTTTCCGGAGGACCACCAAGTTCTGACGGTGCCATTGGTCTCTGGTCCGGCTACAGCACCCAGCGTCAATACCGAGATGGATGCGTCTGGAGGCCACTGTCGGCCGAGATTTTCGGTACCGTCGCCGTCCTCATGGCCGACATCGCGTCGCTGGCTGGATCAGCATACATCTTGCTTCTAGCCGTTAGCCCTTGGCCTCTACATGGCTTCAGCGTCATGGTCCGTCGTCGACACTGCAGGCTCCTCTCACTCTACTTCTGTCTTTCACCACTCAGCCATCCAATGGATTTCCGGGGTGACGCAGTACGGAAAGCTCTAATTTCCCCTGCCGTACTCGTATTTTGTCTTGAGAGACGATGGCCTTATCGTATCGCCGTCATCTCTTCATACTCCTGTTGCCAGAAATCCGAACTCTTGCATCCCCTCTCTTGTATGGTCTTGTGTCAGGTTTTCTCAAAACCTAACTCGGGTGCCGGCAGTCTCTCTGCTTGACGCCAAAAGGGATATGTGAGGGTTCTATTGACTGGGTGTTGGAAGATCAAAGATGTCGCTCCTGGTGGGGTCTCCGGCTGGTTGTTGTTTGGACTGGAAGCGTTGGCTGAACAGCGAGTGCATTGGGCGTGTGGCTGCTACGAGATACAAAAGTTCTTAGTTCTTTATTCTATGCTTTGTTCAGTTTCCTGTCCTTGCCCACTCTTGTCTCGACGATGTGATGATTATTGTTGCCTGAGGTTTGATGGCTACTGTGGCTGCATGATATGCGGCGGAGTTCGTCAGTGTGAGAAAACAGTATCGCTGTAAAATGTTGGGACAAAAGGGAGGGGGGGGGTGATCGGGCGGGGAAAGACTCTGGTCACGTCCTTCCGTCTGCCTCCGCGCGGGACAACTATGAGCTAATTTTCCGGATGGGAACGAGAAGCTGAAAGACCTAGGCCCATCGAGCATATGGTCGGCCCATACAGATGTGCAGGGCAGCTTGCCAAGGGAGGCCGACATGCAGCCTGCGAGGGGGCTTGGGTCAGATATATTGTATGTATATGAGATCACTTGTCGGCCAACCACAGGTCCTCCCCTAAAACCTCGCAGAATTGTTTACGTTTCACGTAGAATGAATCCGAGTGACGGACGGCTGTCCGAGGCACGCGGAGGTGGCAAACAAAGCCTGATTTCTTTGCTGTGTGATGGGTATGGGTCTCGTGCTATGGTGCTGAGGGTGCCTACCTGGTGCCTGCCTTGCCTACCTAGGCATTGTCTCTGCGCATAACCAACCCCGTGCGAGATGCCTCGGTGACCAGCATTAGTCTTTATAAACCTCTTTCCTCTCCCTTCTATGTAGAGTATCACCCCTGTGGGTTTCACAATGGGTGTTTGCCACCTCGAAATCTCTCAACCCCTCAAAAATCACTACGAAGGCTTTTAGCAAATTAAAAAAAAAAGGAAGGAATGACATCAAACGAAAGAATCCGTTGTCAAATGAAAAGCATTGAATATAGCTGCCTAAAAAACGTTGACGCGCGAGTTCCCCCGGTGGGAAAGACCCACCGTGAAACTCACAGGGGTGATACTGTACTGACAGACAACAGGCGATTTGATGCGATCGATTTCGCCAAGACGGGAGCTTTATAAGGAAGATCGCGTAAAAAAGAAGCTAAAAAAAAAAAAAAAAAAAAAAAAAAAAAANAAAAAGAAAAAAAAAAAAAAAAAAAAAAAAAAGGTACCTATCCTGCAGGTACCGCCACATTCGTAAGCGAGCACGGCAGCAGTGCTTTAAGCAAGGGCAAGAGTGACGTTGACGCCGGAAAAAAAAATCGGAGTGGCACCAGCGGCTGCTGAGGAGGATAGGAGGCGAAGTTGGCCAATCGAGCCGCGGACAAAGGGGCCGAAAGTGGATGCGAGGTGGAGTCGAGGGCAATGCATCAGACGCCAACGGTCCTCGCCTGTTCCTCGGCCCTGAACGGTGGCGTGGATATCCCCACCGAGTTTCCCATCTTTTAGGCACTCGTCCCGTTCTTTCGCTCTCACCGACCCGCTTGCGCCTGCCCCTCCGTGCCCTCCCACTCCCACGTCCCCGCCGAGAGACCTCGGACCCAGGAAGACGTATAGGCATGGGACGAAGGGACAGACGCTAGCTAGTGCAAGCGCATTCAGTTTATATCGGCTGCTCCTGCTATTTCTTCCATCCAAGGCCGCTGTGTGGGGACGCAAGGACGCCGCGGAGCGCAATCGCGACCTTTGCCGAGGCGGATGGAGGGGTTTCATACGAATCGACGCGTGAGCGAGGGGGGAAAATCACCCGGCTGGCGGTGTGTATAGTTCTCGCCCATCCGGGGTCGACGTCCGAAAGCCTTGCGTGGCGAGTCACCACCAACCATCATCTATTCCCGACGGCGGGGATTTTTGCTGGGCTGTGAGCACAGCTTCGGGTGGGCCGCCCGCAGGGGCAAGGAGCCAACGTCAGGCGCCACACACGGCATGAGGTCACATCCCGCCGAGCCTCATGGTTGCGCCATGCTCCTTCTTCTTGGACGACAGCTGTCTGTCTGCACTCTTTGCCCCACTCCGACAGCGATTGCTTGCAGGATTGGCAATAGGGGGTTTCGATTTTTTTCTCCTCGCCTCCATCCACAACTTGCTGTCTGAAACGCGAGCCCCTGAGCGGCCTTGACGGGCGAACCCTTTCGACATGCCCCTTGCCTTTTCTCTTTGCTTAACAGCAAACACCAAAGCCGTCACCGGCGGTCAAAACATTATGCCGCACGAGGAAACGAAGTGAGAGTCGGACTGCGGCTGGCAGTTGGTTGGTTGGTTCGTCCTCGGACAGCAGCTGCTTTGATTTTACTTTTTCATGCGCTCGGGTTTCCTCTCCCAACTCCAACGTTTCTATCGCTCCGATAATCTTTGCCAGCCCGGGCTGTCTTGCCGCTTTCTGCAACGCTTGCGGGGATGGCAGATGGGTGGGAGCTGCCTATCGGAGCCATCGGGACTGGAAGTACGGTATGAGACCGGTTTATCCCTCGACTTGGAGCCTGCGTGCCTGCCGTCTTCTTTTCTGTCGTCCGACCCTCACTCCATCCCGGCTTACCCCTTGCTGATCGACGGCCCAAGCCATCAACAAACAACACAACGGACTGGGGTTTTCTGCACCGGGCTGATCCGGCGAATGTGGTGAACCCGGTCTGCGAGTGCTGGCCCTGCGGATCCCGTCCCCACGCTTTGCCCTCCCTTGTCCCTCGGGCGAGGCACTGGCTGGCGCCTAGAGATGTTGGCGCCCGCGGCCTCCTCCCAGCTGGCCACTCAACGCTCCGGGCCAGGCACCCTCAGCAAGGTCAGGGTGGCCACGCCCTCCAAGCGAGCATCATGCTTCCCCACAGCTACCTTGCGGGTCTAGGATATCCCATCGCGGTGGCTTCACTTTGCTGAAACATCTGGCGATAGGGCTTGCGGCACGAATTTCCGTCCTTTCCTCATGGGCCCCCTGTGCCTGACCCTTGGCATCCTTTCTTTTGTTGCCATGAAGCGCAAACACAATCGGGTACCCTAACAGAGGAAGTCGCCACAACTGGTCCAATGGATGAGATGTTGGGAGAGGCGGGGTTTTGCTGATGCTCCTTGTCCTGGCCCACTACAACCGCCGATATAAAGTTATCCCTCGCCGCACCTTCATGCTGCCCCTTTCTTCCCTTTCTCACCAGGCTCACTGCAGCTTTCACTCTCCTTCACCGTCCGTGGCATTACATTCTTTCCTGAACGTTCACGTTCGTTCACTTCACATTCGCTTCATTGACTGAGGTCTTTCTAAGCTTCGTCGCACACTCTTCACTCTTTTCCGCCAGTCGGGCTTTTTGATTCTTTCAACACAGCCTCTTTTTTTGGCTCCTGTGATTTGCTCGGTCAGGCCACCACTGTCTTTGATTCCATTTTTCCGGAACTCGTTCCCAAATACACATTCAATTTCGAACCTAGCCACCCCAACACGTTTTTGAAGATGTCTTCTTTCACCCCCAAGGCTCTCCTTGTCGCCCTTGCCGGCGCTGCCTCTGTTGCGGCCCACGGCCACGTCCGCTCTTGGACGGTCAACGGCAAGACTTACCCTGGTTTTGTGCCTTTCAACGCCGTACCTGGCACTGTTGGCTGGTCTACTACGGCCACGGACAACGGCTTCGTCGCGCCCAGCGCTTTCAATACGCGCGACATTGCCTGCCATAGGGGCTCGGCCAACGCCAAGTCGTCGATCCAGGTCAAGGCCGGCGACACCATCGTTGCTCAGTGGGACCAATGGGCGCACCCGGGCCCCATCATTGACTACCTCGCGCCGTGCGGCTCAGCCGGCTGCGACAAGGTCGACGTCACCACCTTGAAGTTCTTCAAGATCGACGAGGCCGGTCTCGAGAACGGCAAGTGGCCCACGGACAAGCTGATGGCGCAGGGCAACAAGTGGGAGATCACCATCCCGGTCTCGCTCGCCGCCGGCCCGTACGTGCTCCGCCACGAGCTGTTTGGCCTGCACTCGGCCGGCAATCCCGACGGCGCCCAGCTGTACCCGCAGTGCGCCAACATTAAGGTCACCGGATCCGGCACCGAGTCCCCCGAGGGCGTGCTCGCCACCAAGCTCTACAGCGCCAATGACCCCGGCATTCTGTTCAACATGTACAATGGCGCTAAATCGTACATCATCCCCGGCCCTCCTCTCGCTATTCGCGGCGGTAACGCTGGCGGCAGCAACAGCGGCAAGCAGGGCAACAACCAGGGCAACAACCAAGGGAACAACGGCAACCAAGGGAACAACGGCAACCAAGGGAACAACGGCAACCAAGGAAACAACGGCAACCAAGGAAACAACCAGGGCAACAACCAAGGCAATAACCAAGGCAATAACCAAGGCAACAACCAAGGGAACAACGGCAACCAAGGGAACAACGGCAACCAAGGCAATAACCAAGGCAATAACCAAGGCAATAACCAAGGCAATAACCAAGGCAACAACCAAGGCAACAACCAAGGAAACAACCAAGGAAACAACCAAGGAAACAACCAGGGCAACAACCAGGGCAACAACCAGGGCAACAACCGAGGAAACAACGGCAACCAAGGAAACAATGGCAACAGCAACAACGGCAACCGCCCTCCGTTCGGCGACTGCAGTTCCTCGCGCCGCCAGAGGCGTGAGGTCCGCCGTTTGGCCGCCCGCCGCTCTGCCGCTCTCAGTGCCTAAGCGACTCACTCGATGCTTCCGTTTAGCTTCCTCTCGGCCATGTCTTCGGTCTGGCCGGTTTCAGCAAGGGTTTTGGATATGGATGATCTGGCACTGGATGCAACCAGGGAACACAGGATCTTTGATTCACATTGTATATAGTTTGGGATGAAATCCCGTCTGGCGTTTTGTCACGGTCGGAAGGCGTATGATGCTCGCGTGCTCGCGAGATCGCTAAAAAAAAAAAGAACGTTTAAAAGATGAGCGTTCGTTTTTCATGTCTTGCGTCTTTCATAATGCACCGTTGTGATATCCAATCTTGCACGCGATTTGGAATCCAGATCGCCCGCCGAAGTCGGGATACCCCGCACCTGCGACCTTACGGCTCCCATTGCAGTAGCTGGAGGTAGATCACCGCCATGGCTGCTAGGTTACAGATGCAAGTGGTCGCGGACAGCGGGCAGCATCCGAAAAAAAGAAACCGCCACTGGCACATCAGTCTTGACACTAACCCTCGGAGCTTGGCCGATCGATCTGGCGTCACCAACTTTGATGGGCACCCAGTTACGTTGTAGCAACAAAAGACATGAGGCGCCTCGGGATAAATGCAACCCTCCTTCTCTTAAATCCCCTCACCGCAATGCGGAAAATAAAAAGGACCAATCTCGAGAGGCTGGCTGGAGGCCGCCGATGTAGTGCCAAGCCCGGCCTATGCTGTGATTTGAGCGCAAAGTCGTCACACACGCATAGGCTGGTCAGGCGAGAATGGTCGTGATCGCCTCAACGTGGATATTCCCTGCAATCGCTCTTGACATCTGCGGGGATGGGGGAGCCAGTGAGGGCACTAGGCCTTTTGCACGAGCAATTTTACCTGTAGGCGGCCCAAAACCAGGGCTGTTATAACTCCACCCCCACTGGGACAGGGCCCGCCTGGGATCGGCAGTCCTCCTCTGAGGGAGAGCGAGAGGCGGAGAGGAGGAGAGAAGCTACCGGCCAGCCGCGCGGCCGCTGAGGTGGCAGGGTCGCATGCAGATATGATGGTGTGCCGTCCAGGATAATCCATATGTAACTTGTGCACTATCTCGAGGTAACCCGGGCAAGCTGGGCGAGCTGATATTGCTCACATTTTGATATGATCAACAGTTGGGAGCGGCAGGCAGGCAGCCAGCCAAGACACGCCGCAGCGCGCTACCACCTGCAGCCGATTATGGCGATGGCTTGGTCGATGACGGCAAAAAAAGGGCAGGCGGGCACCTTGCGGCAGCAGTATTTTACCCCGCCCGTCCGGCTGTCTCCAGAGAAGGCGACTTTTCCCTTTTTTTTTTTTTTTGTGTCGCCTGTCGAGTCGCACCGATAACTCCGGTCCGGGCGGCCGTGAGCAATCCACAGAGCACGTTTGATTAGAGGGCCGCCTTGTGGTGATATACCAAAGGACAGCGAGATATAACCACAAAAGACAGCGGATACAAACAAGGACAATAAAAGAACAGAGAGAAGGAGAAAAAAAGAGGGAAACGGGAATTTCTCCATCTTCCCCATTCCAAGTCCTATACAGATCCATCCAAGGCCCAACCCAAGCCTTTTTTTTCGTATCCCTATCCAATAAACTGGCCCAACACCTACGGCGAGCCCACCCACCCACACACGCAAACCGAGCCATGTCGGTCCGGAACGCGACGGAGAGCGACATCCCCGACCTGAGGAGCATCCTCCTCACGGGGCTCCCGTCGGACCACATCTGGAAGTACTGCTTTCCGCAGGGCCAGGGCGGCGCCGTCCAGCTCGTCGACGACGCCCTCCGGCTCTGGCTCGGCGGCGGCGACGACGACAAGAACCAGTGGCTTGTCACCGTCTCGGACAACCCAGACACGGGAAAGCCCGTCTCGTTGGCCGTGTGGAGCCTGCCCGTGTCCGTGGAGGAGATTGAGAGCGGAAAAGGGGGTGACTTTGCCGCCTTTCAAAGCCGTAGGTTTTGTTGCTTTGCTTTGCTTACATCACTTGTCCTCTTAACATCTTTCTTCTCTTATCCCAAGCAATGGCGTAACAAACGACGACACAAAAACACAGGCCTCAGTCACGCCGCCGACTCCTCCCTCCCATCAGGCGAGACGACCACCACCCCAACCAAGCACGAGATCTCATCGGCAGCCCGCCTCGCCGCCGTGGCCGAGGCGGTGCAGCTCACGACGCGGGGCGCCTCGGGCCCTCTCCTGTCTCGGTACGGGCCGCAGATGGTGCTGATACTAACGGCGACGCACCCGTCGCACCGGTTCAGGGGCCACGCGAGGCGGCTGGTGTCACACGGGCTCGGGCTCGCGCGCCGCGGCCAGGCCCCCGTCCCCGTCAGCGCCCTGGCCGGCCCGATGGGCTACATCTTCTTCTCGGGCCTGCGCTTCGCCGACTGCGGCCTCGTCACCGTCCGCGTGCCCGGCGAGCGCGAAGAGCTCGACCTCAAGGTCATGGTGCAGCCCGGCCCGCCCACTCGGAGGAGCTTTTCGCAGCAGCTGCTTGGTCTGTTTGGTGGTGGCAGTGCTGCAGATGTTGCTGCTGGTGGGAGGAACAGCCCCGCGCTTGGAGGGCGGAGGGCATCGGCTTTTGAGGAGAGGAAGAGGGGCTTTGATAGGAGGAAGCTTTCTGCGGCTTGAGGGATTGTCCTAATGGGAAGTGGATGGAGCTTTGGCGTTGTATGCTGTATTTATTTTGCGCTCTTCTTGCTATACGGTTCTATATCCATTGCTTAGTCATAGTGAATTTGCGTGGCTGTTTTACGTCGAAGCAGCCGTCGGAACTTGACAGTGTTGCGCAGCCTTGTTCCACAACGTCTCGGAGGATCTCGACTAATGCCACTAATCTCCATAATAATGCTTCATTTCAAGCCTCCCTACACACCATTTCTGTTGGAAGGACAGCCATGGGTTGCACGGTGCTAACCAGGAAATACGTAATACTGAGATCAGCAGCATCCGGGACGGAAGCCACGGGTTTCTTGGCACGGAAGGTCCGCCACGGAAATCACCGGCTTACCAAATCATACGGAGACTGGGCATCTTACAAAGAAAGGACCGGCACCGGGACTTGCCTCGTACGATGCCGCATACAGCCGACGGTGTGCGGCTATCTTTAGGCGAGGCTCGCACTTAGGACTTGTGTTACTGTTTTTTAGACCAGAATAATTATATATCCGGAAAGTGAGAGTATTACCTGTTCCCACCCAACGACGTTTGACCGACGCGGCAGCCACAAGCAATTCCTGATAAGTTCTCGCTGCCAGCTACTAGGCTGGGTTTCTTTGCGATCGTAACCACACATGTTCTGACCACATTCCATTTTCTCGGGGCTTTTCTCATCTCGCCCCTTACGCTTAGAGCTGAAGGACCTTGGTTTGGCTAGTTTGTAAATACGTTCGGCATGAGCTCAGCAACGAGATTTACCATGTGGGACTCTTTGAGCACTCTCAGAGTAGCCGCCTTTATCCCCCACAAAGCAACCAGTTGTACTCTCTTCAACCCTCCTGTTACACATAGCCGTCAACAACTACGGCACAACCATGCATGCCCTGCCCCACACCAGATCAGTTCTCGAGTGATGCAGGCACCGACTCGAGCACCAAGAAGGGCCCACGCAGAAGTGGCGGCTGATCCATCTCATGCGCTGCTTCTGTGCTGGCTTCCCCAGAATTTCCTGTTCGAGAAGCCAAGAGGGTGGGCGGATGTCGAGACTCGGTACGCGGATAGGCTGCATCGGCCAGGAGGATGGGCTCTTCATTTAGACACGCATACATTGGATCTGATTCCGTCACGCAATGACGTAAGACGAATTGGACCATGAGGCGGTACTGATTGGTCGTCGGACAATTGGACCATCCACGAAACAACAGCCACAGTTTATGCTTGATGCAACGCTCCCACGCGCAACCCCTGAAAGGCCAGCAGCACAGCCTCCGGAGAAACGGCTTACTGCTTCGTGTTGCTGCCCGGGGCTCACCGACCTGTCGGGCATTGGGAAATTATTGCCCTCGTGGCACCGTGCTCATCCCGATGGATGACTAATCGAGACGATATTCCCTACAACCGGGATACAGTCGCGTTTTTCTAATATGCGATGTTTCTAAGCGAGGCTGCTTCGTTAATTATTCCCGTCTCGCGTCGTCCCAATATCCGCGCCGTGCCGCGCAGCTGGGAACGGCACGGGATCACGCAAAGCTGTGCTTGCTTATAAGCCCTCGCGGTGACTCGCTCTTTGCTTGAGTTTCTCCAAAACAGGATACAAGACGTGTGCTAGTGTAACCATCACCAAGCTGGCTGCCTTGCTGCTCCGCACGCACAGATTTAGACCTGGGTCATTGGTCACGACCGCCGCTAGCTCCGACGACGCCCACCACACCCCCGCGGTGTCGCAATATTGCTTCTGTGTGTCGTGTTGCGGCCGCTCTGCAGACAATAATAGTACGGGCCCGGACGGCATGAACTACTGGGACTTTGTCCACACCCTCTGCGTGGATCTTGCTGGTCATGCTGACCGACGCCTCAGCTTGGAGACCAAGCCACCTCCCTATTCCGGACGACCACAAGACCGCACCCTGCCGCCTGGAGAGCATCAGACACGCAGCACACACACACACACACACACACACACACACACACACACACACACACACCGTGATGGCTGCAAGGTAAGGAACAGCCTCCTCCACTCCCCTCATAGGAGGCCATGGAACGAGTCGTTGAAGGATGGCCGGAGATGTCGGGACGCTGATATCAAATTATATTAAAAACCTGCAGATCCTCGCTCTCTGAACGGGCCTCGTCCCGGGGTCCCAAGCGAAAACCATCTGCATCTGGCCCGCAATCCCGCGGTTCTGCTGCTGCTGCTGCTGCTGCTAATAATATCATTGCCGAACCGCTGTCCGAGCCAATATCAACCACGGTCATCATCATGGTGTCGGCGCTGCTGCTTGCCCTTGGGCTGCTGGCCACTCGCCATGCCAACGGGGTCCCGGCACCGCTGCCCGACGGGCCCGAAGACCGGCAGGGAGACGGCGTTGCGGCGGCAGCGGTGTCCTGCAACAGCCAGGGCATCACTCCCATCCTCGGATCCTTTCCCCAGGCGGGCGTCACCCTGACGCTGGAGCGGGCCTCGTCCGTCAGCGCGGGTGGCAGCTTCGGCGAGGGCGCGGCCAACCTGGGTTCACCCTACCCGGCAACACGCCTGCCCGCCGTGTGCGCCGTCATCGTGCGCGTGCGCAACGCCACGGACCAGCCGGCCTCAGACTTCCGCTTCGGCCTGTTCCTGCCGACGGCGTCGGGCGCGTGGAACGGGAAATTCCTCGCCATCGGCAACGGCGGGTTCCTGGGCGGCATCAACTGGCCGTTCATGGCGTCCGGGCCGCACTACGGCTTCGCCACCATGTCGACCGACACGGGCCACAATTCGGCCGGCTTCGACCTGAGCTGGGGCCGCGGCAGGCCGGCGGACTTGTACGAGTGGGGGTACCGGGCGGTGCGCGGGTCCGTGGCGGCGGCCAAGCACGTCACGGCGGGCTTCTACGCGCAGCAGCTGCGGCGGTCCTACTTCACCGGCTGCTCTACGGGCGGGCGGCAGGCCCTGAAGGCGATTCAGGGCGACCCGGACAGCTTCGACGGGGCGCTGATCGGGGCGCCCGCCTGGGACACCAAGCACCTGATGCCGTGGGCAACCAAGATCGGGCGGGACAACATCGCCTCGGACGGGTCGTCTCTCATCTTCGACCCGACCGACACCTCGGTCGGCGGGCCGCTGGACACGCTGCAGCGGCAGGTGAACCTCCAGTGCGACGGCCGCGACGGCGTGACCGACAACATCGTCAGCAGCCCGGAGCTGTGCGCCCTCAACTACACGACCTTCACCTGCCGGCCCGGGCAGGCTACGGGGTGCCTGACGGCGGAGCAGGTGAGGGTGGTGCAGACCATGTACTCGGATTATTTCTTGTCGGACGGCTCGCTCGTCCACAACGGCATGGAGCCCTCGTCCGAGACGGAGCCCAACAACTGGGCGTCGTACCTGGGCAGCCCAGTCGTGGCCAACGTGCAGTACGAGCGCAACTTCCTGTACAACGACACGGCCTGGGCGCTGTCGCAGTACTCCGAGACCGTGGTTCGCGACTCGCGCCGAATCAACCCAGGCCAGGCCAGCGCCGACTCGTTCGACCTGCGGCCCTTTCGCGCCCGCGGCGGCAAGGTGATCCTGTACCACGGCGTGGGCGACGGCCTGGTGCCAACGCGGTCGACAACGCACTACTACAACCAGACGCGCAGCGTCACCGGCAGCGGCAACATCGACGACTTTTTCCGCTACTTCCTCGTGCCCGGGATGGGCCACTGCTGGCTCAGCCCGTCGACCACCAACGCGCCCTGGATGTTCAGCGGCGTCGGCCAGGCCACGGTGCTGGCGGCCACTACGGGCGCTCCCGCCGAGTTCACGAGGCCGTCGCCGCCGGGCACGCCGCTGTTCCGGTCCGACCCGGACTATGACGCCCTGCGCAAGCTGATGGCGTGGGTCGAGGACGGTGTCGCGCCCGACGTGATCAAGGCCGTCGCGTACACTACCAGCTGGGGGGTGGCCAGGACCAGGAAGCTGTGTCCGTATCCGCGCAAGGCGGTGCTTGTGGATGCGGAGAGGCAGAACGACGAGGCCGGGTGGGCGTGTCGGTGAGTTGTCGGGGTCTAGTATGGATGCATGGGGTTCATCTGTTTTGGTCTCGCCGGCATGTTCCATTTCATTAGCATTGAATTTTTATACAATCAATAGACTTTTCACTTTCCTTCTCCCCTTTCGGAGCACAACGACAGAAAACAAGACAAGGTCAAACCCCCCTCAGGGATCGATCCAGTTCGCCCCGTTCCAGTTGACAACCTCGCCGCGGCAGGGCACGCAGCCGATGCGATAATCGCCCATCGTACACGGCACGTTGAGCTGCATGAACTCGTTCCCGCCGCCGTCGCCCCAGCACGCGCGACCCATGCGCAGCTCCGGGTAGATGTACTCCCAGGACTCAAGCTTGTAGCACCACAGGTTCCCGTCTGCCGGTCGAAGGTCGCACTGGCGCTGACACGCCGTCCTGAGACCTCTTGCCTTGCAGCGCGCGTCGTCTCCTCCTCCTCCTCTTTCATCCTCCTTTTGCAGCGCCGATGGTCCCACACACTGCTTGCACGGCAGCAACGATGACTTGGGCAGGTGGACGATCGGGTCCGGTCGGTACACCAGCCAGGTGCGCGTGAGGGTGTAAGTGCGCGACGAGTACCCCGTCGAGACGCCGGCCCGCCGCGCCACCAGCGACGTGAGCCGGTGCGTGTGGATCTCGGTCTCGTGCACCGTGGCCGGGAAGGTGGTCAAGGGGCCCGGCTCGTACGTCGTCACCGTCGAGGCGTCGATCATGGTGATCTCGCTGGGGCCGTCGTTCCAGGGGTACATGGTCGTGGCCGACGTCATCGTACCCATCTGGACCCGGGTCTTGGTCGTCGCATAGGGGGCGGCGGCGGCGGCGGGTGTTGCGCCTCCTGCTCCGGGCTCCCTGGCTTCAAGCACCGGCGTCGGGGCGGCGGGCTTTGCCAAGCCAGGAAGGGCCGTGACCAGTGTTGGAGTATACGCAACGATTGCAACGACGACCGCTGCTGCCGTGCCAGACGGCCCGGGCCGCCGGCGGGGTGGTGTCCACCAAAGCATGGCTGCTGTCGTTTTTCTCGGTGCCACGAAATTAAGGGGTTCCTCAGGACGTATATAATGTGAACCAAGATCTTGTCGACTGCTTGAAAACCCGCGTGTTAGGGTCACAGCAAACAAGCTTTCTCGCAGTTAAAAAAGAATGACGAGAGAGATATATAAAAGACTGAGTATGCATGGAAGCGAAAAAAAAAAAAAAAAGTCAAGTCAAGAGAACGGGTTCCCGTCGCTTAAGCGTCATCCTAACCGTTATCTCTGGTCGCAATATCGAAGCGGGCAGCGGCAAGTTGTTGCTCGCCAGAAGGAGCATCGACGTCCGAGGCCGCGGCATGGCACTTGTCACCATTGGGCCGGGACTTAGCCATGTCTTGCTTTTACCCGGGGAGAATCGAGGAGAGCTCGGCCGAGGGTGGCCAGTTAATTAATCAATGCAGAACGCCACGTGATCCCTCGGTCAAGTATTTGACGGGGTATGCTGGATGTCGGTGGTTTTCGTATGGCTCGTCTTGCACTGCAAGATAGATCGCGAACAGCTGCTGACGGGCACTCGTCCGTAGGATGCTGGAGTTGGGGAATCCGGGCGTAGCTGGAGCACCTCCGCCCTTTATTGAGTCTGCATATGCTCCGGGAGACATCGACAGACCTCCGAGGTCTGGATCTATTTGTTTCGTTTCTATTTTTGGCCATGCAATGATTTGGCGTGAGCCTCGCAGTAGGGGATAAAATGGTCTAAGCCGAACACCAACAATATTAAAAACATACCGGGTAATCCGTCGAGGTATCTACAACCTAGTCTCCTGGCCAGTTGATACCAGCACGAATATATTCCTCATCGTATTTTACAGACCTCTGTTTTTCCTAATCGGGACTTTTCGAATCAATTTGGTACAGGGCGCTTCACCAGTTATCACAGCTGCTCAACACTAGACATGAGATGCTCCAGCAGATCGGCAGTGTCGCCGCCGTCGCCGCCACTGCAGACGTCGCCCAGCAGCTTCGCGGCGCCGCGCAGCCTCCTCATCTTGATCTCGTCCTCCATCTGGCGCGACTTGCGAGCCGCCACGTCGAGGATCTTGCGCGGGATGCGGGCGAGCCGCGCGACGTTGAGGCCGTACGAGCGGTGGGCGACGCCGTCGGCGACCTCGTACAGGAACGTGATTTCCTCGTCCACGTCGTCTTCAGCAGCGTCGGCCTCGGCTTTATCGGCCTTGGACGACGCGAAGCGCATGTGCACGTTGCGCACGAGGCTGCGGCCCAGGCCCTCGGCCACGCGGGCGAGGCTCTGGTAGTGTGTGATGAAAAGGGTCAGGCAGCGCGTCTCGCGGACCACGTGGTCGAGCACGGCGTGGGCGATGGCGGCGCCGTCGTGCGTGCTGGTGCCGCGGCCGAGCTCGTCGAGCAGGACGAGGGAGCGAGGCGTGGCGGCCCGCAGGATGGCGGCCGTCTCGCCCACCTCGACCATGAACGTGGACTCGCCCGCGAAGAGGTTGTCGCTGGCGCCCATGCGAGTGTAGATGGCGTCCGACAGCGTCAGGCGCGCGCTGGCGGCCGGCACGTAGGAACCGACCTGGGCGAGAAGGACGACGAGGGCGAGGGCGCGCACAAACGACGACTTGCCGCCCATGTTGGGCCCCGTCACGAGGTGGGCCAGCGGAGCCGGGGCGGCGAGCGTGGTGGTGAAGGGGATATAGCCGCCCGGCAGCGTGTGCTCGGCGATGGGGTGGCGGCCCTCGGTGATGCTGATGGTAGGCGGGTGTGAAGACGGCAGGATCGTGGGTTTGTTGTAGCCGGGCAGCGCGGCCACCTGGGCCAGGCAGAGAAGGCAGTCGAGCGTGGCCAGGGAGGCGACCGCGTCACGCAGCGCCTGGTACTCATCGGCGATGGAGGCCAGCATGGCCTTGAAGGCGGCGTCGCAGGCAGCGGCAAGTGCCTCCTTGTGCTGGTCGCGCTCGGCTATGAGGCGGACGACATCGGGCGTGTGGAAGCGCGAGAGCTTCTTGGTGCCGCTGATCTTGGCCCAGGACGCCGGCACGCGGCGCAGGTCCGTGTTGGGCACCTCGATGAGGTACTCGATGCCCGCCACCGTGACGTAGTCGACGGCCTTCTTGCGTCCCAGCCTGGCCGCCGCGTCGGCCCGATGCGCGTCCAGGTCCTGCTCGACCGATGCAATGCCCAGCTTGTGGTTGGAGATGTCGTTGTCCTCGCCATCCTCGCCGGCGTCGTCGCGGAAGAAGTCGTACTTGTCGTTGCTGCGGGCGGCCTCGGGGTTGATGCGGTTCAGGTACTCCACCACCGTGTCGCGGATGGCCGGCAGCGAGCAGATAGCGTCAGTGATCAGTTGTGATTCGAATCCCGTCTCGCTGGGCTCCTTGACCCGGGCATACTCGACGGCGATCCGCTGCAGCGTCTGCAGCACGGCCAGCAGCTCGGGGCGGGTGCATCGACCGTAGAAGATGCGGATCAGGCTCCGCTCCAGGTCCGTCTTGATGCTGGCAACTAGACGCTGCAGTTTGTCTACGTGCGCAGTCGCGCGCTTCTCAAACAGCTCCTCGACGGCGGCCACCCGGTCATCAAGGCGGTCCTTGTCGAGTAGCGGGCGGCCGAGCCACTTGCGCAGCATCCTCTGGCCGAAGCGCGTCTTTGTTTTGTCTAGCGCCCAGAACAGGCTGCCCTTCTCGCCGTGATCTGTCTGGTTCCGATATACCTCCAGACTCTCGAGCGTAGTGCCGTTGATCAGCATGTGCGACCGAGTGCTGAAGGACTGGAAGTACTTGGTCAGGTCAAAGATGTGCTCCAGCCCGAACTCGGTGAGGTGCGTGATCATGGCTGAGAGACACAGGGTGACGGGCTCGGGCAGACCCAGGACCTTGTTGAGTAGCTCGACCGCCCGTTCATCCTGCGAGTTGCCCTTAAGCTTCCCGGCGTAGAACTGCGTGACGTGCGACGAGGCCTCGGCCGCCATAGTCTTGCCCTTGGCCACGCGCTCGACGCGCGTCCTGTCGCCAAAGACATTGCTGGCGCTCCCAGACAAATGGCGTACCAGCTTCTCAGTAGCCCTGCTCAGGTCGCCGACGATGAGGAGCTCGCAGGGAGAGATGTGGAGCAACCGCGTCTCCAGATCGCTGCGCATAAATCCATCCTCAAAGCTGTCGTAGATGATGTCGCCCGTGGCCGGCTGCACCGCGATGAGGCCGACATCAACCTTCTCGTCCGTGCCCGCGCCCTTGGCGGTCGACTCGGTGATGCAGAGCAGATATCCACCGGCAGGCGCGCCCGACCCCTCGGCCGTGGGGCCCGGCTCGCCCAGCTCGTCGTCGATATATGTGCCTTTGGTGTAGACGTTTGTGAGCTTGCGCACGAACGGGGCGTTGCGGTTGTCGCCAGCCTTCTTGAGGGCGGCCGTCTCGATCTGGCGCACAACGCCGACCTTGTGGCCGGCCGCCACCAGCCTCTTGGCATGCACAGGCAGGCGGTGCACGGGAATGCTCGCCGAGGCGAAGCGGTCCAGGTGCGCCTCGGAGGGGTGCTCGTCGTAGCGGAACTTGCCCGGGATGCACACTATGCTGAGCTCCTTGGCGGCGATGCGGGCATCCTCTCCGAAGAAGCGGAACTTGTAGCCGACCTCGACGATGAGCACCGTGTCCATGTGCTTCCTTTTGATGTCGAGAAACTGCACCTCCATGGGCGTCAGCTTTCCCGTCTTGGCCCCCTTTTTCTTGCCTTTGGCCGGCGGTGGCGGCTCGTCCTCGTCAACGCCGCCGTCGCCGTCTTCGTCGTCGGCACCAGCCACCTCGGCCGCTTGTGCGCTCCTCCACCTAAGCATGCTGTCTGGATGGCCAAGCTTTTTGACAAACTTCCGGTGCAGCTCCTGCTTGCGCCGGATGGTTGCCGCATCCTCGTCTTCATCATCATCGGCGCCGGCCTTTGCACCAGGGCGGGATCCATCGTAAAGATACCGTCCTGTCCTGCTCGCCGGATTTGATGACGTTTGCCTCGGTGGCTCGTCGGCGGTCTCGGGAGCCGGCTTTGGTGGCGAGTAAGAGCTACCGTCGTCTTGATCCTGGTCTCCGGCACCGTCCTCGAAGTCGCTATCGTCGAGGACGAGCCTGGACCGCTTGCGTGTGGGCTCCCGGCGGGTGTTGCCGCCGCCGGCGTCTTGCTCGAGGGGTCGCTTGCGGGTTACGGGTTCGCTTGCAAGGACCGCATCGGCCTTCTTCTTGGGCGTGGCCTCAGCCTCGGAATCTGGTTTAGGCGGCTGCGTCTGCGGCTTGCGTAGCCCGTTGATAGAACTCCTAGGGGTGAAGAAGCTGGCAAGCGAGGCCTGCTTCTTGGTCGATGATGGTCCCGCCATATTTAGGGGGCCCGATGTGCAGGTGGCCAGCCCACCCACTGCTACCGACGGGGAATGCCAACGATGGCCAAAGGAAATCAACAGAGCCTGCTACAAACAGTGCAAGAATTCCCTGGAATTGACGGGCTCCGCTGGTTCGTCAAAATGGAATCAGGAAGGCAGGCAGCTGAAGCTAGTGTCTTCTAATGAAATTACACGCGCCACAGCCATTGCAAAGACGCGTCCACGTGTAGCTTTAGTGACCCACTCGTGCGCTCTCACGTGACTCTCGGCATTTAGTTCCCCTTTCAACCCTCCAGATACAGCATTCCGATATTCATCCCGACAAGGCGTAATCTTCGCGGCTCGCGTTAAGCACGTCCTCCTCGTTCCCGAATCTGCCTCGCCAACCCGCTCACCCCTTCCCTGCAAACTGGGGTATCAAGCGTCCAATACCACCATCCTCTCACCCATCTCATCGTCCTCCCATGGGTTCATAGCGACGTTAGCAAGCATTCGGCCCGTTCGGATGATGCAATCCTCCGGCTAGATAGAGACAATAAGCACATTATTTCAAATCCCCAGTCAGGCTTCTTTTGATTATAGAGCGAGGCGTTTCCCTGCGAGTCGGGACTTGGCCATCATCGACTGACCGGTGCACCTACCTTAACTTTCGGCCGAGACGATGCATGACAATGCATCCATCTTTTTTTTCTTTCAGGTTTTTTTTTCCCTGTGCGACTGGAGGAGCTAGATGTTCTGCCCTTATTCCCTCTGTCTCGTTCATAGGTACCCTCCGCGATTCTCAAGCTGTGTGCCTCATTAATACTCGCAAGTATTATCCGTGATATTCGACCTAATAACCTTGTCTTTGATAATCCTGTAGATGCGTAGGCCCAGGGCATTGCTGATCACCGCTCCATCGTGATACAGCCGTCCTGTCCTCGACCCCGCATCGTGGACAGTGTCACATCGTGGCCAGGGCTAAAGCTTGACTCTGCTCGCAAACAAAGCCTCCAAGATCCCTGACGCCAAGATTGGGAGCGGAATAATAGATCAACAGACAGGCTGCGACAGAGCCCGGTTTCTTCGGGCTCCCCGTGGTGGTCGCCTTGAACACCCTCTCCCTCCTCCTTCCAGTTAAAAAAAAAACCACTCATAATCTGTGCCGGCAGATCTGAGCCCCCGTGTAATTGCTTTGCCGGGCCGTGAACCGTTGTGTCAGCCTCGATCACGCCTAGGTGTCTGCCTTGGGCCTCATCCGGCCGATCTGAAGACTGGGACAGTCTGCTTCGAAGCACGTTTTCTGGTCTGCATATGCTAACCACACCATTTCAATCTCAGACCCGCAGCCAACTAATTCCGGCCTAATATCGACTGTCATTCTTCCCTGGCCAGGCGTTTTTGTCGATAGCGCCCATTTGGGGCCGCTTGACCGGATCCTATCTTGGACTTTACCCGCCCCCTTTCCAACGGCGTGTCGAGGTTGGATCAGACAGGCCCCAACGGAGTTATATATACCCATCAAAGCGCAGGATCTTTCCTGCTTCTTTGCCACAGGTATCTGTCTTTCAAGGAAAATCTGAGCAACCACATACCCACTCATTCACATCTGCCCGCTTCTCTCGTCCCAGAAGTAACATCAGCAAACATGGCGGGCTTGCTCGCCCGAAAGCCCAAGACAGAGGCCACCCTCCAGGCCCAGGAGGAGGCGCCGCAGCTCGAGAAGGTGCAGTGGACCAAGGACCCTGGGCTGCGCAAGCTCTACTTCTACGCGTTCGTCCTTTGCGTTGCCTCCGCGACCACGGGCTACGATGGGTAGGTCGGGTCCATGGCACCTAGCCTTGGATTAGTTCTACCCTTTGATGATAGCTCCATATGCTGACACCGCCCCGTGGCCTATAGTATGCTATTCAATAGCGTCCAGAACTTCGAGACCTGGAGAAGCTTCTTCGGAAACCCTCAAGGTCAGCTGCTCGGTCTTCTCGGCGCCCTCTACCAGATCGGTAGCCTGGTCTCCATCTTCTTCGTGTAAGGCAATACCTACCCGCGTCTTTTCTTTGTCATATCTCCCGGAAGGAAGTTGCCCTCCAGCTTTGGTCACACTTTATTGACCGAGCTTGCATAGGCCTATAATCACGGATAACTTTGGACGCAAGCCTCCTATTGCCATCGGCTGTGCCATTATGACTGCGGGGGCGATCCTCCAGGGAAGCTGCCAGAACATTGAGAGTATCTCATCCCCTTCCTTTATCTTTTCTCCTCAAAGAGTACTATACATACAGTCATCTCTAACAACATGTCATCTGGAAATCGCCAACAGCCTTCATGGGCGCCAGATTCATGCTGGGATTCGGCAATAGTCTAGCACAGCTCGCATCCCCTATGCTGCTCACCGAGATATGCCATCCCCAGCACCGCGGACGGCTGACGACTGTCTACAACTGCCTTTGGAATGTGGGAGCGCTTTGTGAGTCTAACCTTGGTCTCCGGCTAGCTTGTGGCTTGGAAACTCCGGTTTATCCCTCGCTGAATTTACCCTGCAGGCGTCGCCTGGCTTTGCTTCGGCACAAACTACATCTCGACCGACTGGGCCTGGCGGATACCCTGCATAGTGCAGTGCGTCCCGTCCGTGATCCAGCTCGCCTTCGTCTCCTGGGTGCCCGAGTCCCCGCGTTTCCTTATCGCCAAGGACCGGGCGGACGAGGCGCTCGACATGCTGGCTCGGTATCACGGCAACGGCGACGCGCAGCACCCGACGGTGCAGTTCGAGTACCGCGAGATCAAGGAGACGCTGCGTCTCGAGCTCGAGAGCAGCAAGACCAGTAGCTACGGCGACTTCTTCCGTACAAAAGGGAACCGCTACCGGCTCGCCATCCTGGTGTCGCTGGGGATCTTCTCGCAGTGGTCGGGCAGTGCCATCATCTCAAACTATCTCTCGGTGCTGTACGACAACGCGGGCGTGCGCGACTCGACCGTCAAGTTGGGGCTGGGCGGCGGGCAGACGGCGCTGTCGTTCGTCGTGTCCACCACCATGGCGCTGCTGGTCGACCGGGTCGGGCGCCGGCCCATGTTCCTAGCGGCCACGGCGGGCATGTTCGTCACGTTTGTGTTCTGGACCCTGTCGGCGGGCCTGTACGAGGAGAGGGCGCTGGACGGGGCACGGTACGCCATGATCCTGTTCATCTGGGTCTTTGGCATCATGTACAGCCTCGCATGGTCGGGGTTGCTGGTCGGCTACGCCATCGAGGTGCTGCCGTACAAGCTGCGGGCGAAAGGCCTGATGATCATGAACGTGTTTGTGCAGGCCGCGCTGACGCTCAACATCTACGCCAACCCCATCGCGTTCAAGCACTTTGAGGGGCACACGTGGAGGCTGTATCTCATATACACGGTATGGAAGGCTACTCTACTACTACCTCGTCGTACCTACTCCATCGCTGGGAAGCACTCAATACTGACAGCAGTCTTGCTTTCAAAATTTTCGCAGTGCTGGGTTTTTGGAGAGACGGTCTTTGTGTACTTCATGTACGTCGAGACCAAAGGGCCGACGCTGGAGGAGCTCGCCAAGATCATAGACGGCGACCAGGCCGAGGTGGTGCGCGATATCGGAGTCGGGGCGGCGGCTGGGAGAGAGACGTGGGAAGCCAAGGAAAAGGGAGTCGCGGACTAGACCGGGGCACCTAGTGCTCACGTCTTTTGGGGTTGCCAGTCAGCCTGTCCACATGCCGAGCTTGCTTGGTAAGGTCGGCAGATGCACAGATGAAGAAGTGCCGACCGCAGAACCAGACGGAGTCAAAGAGTGGTTGGTGGCGGCGGCTTGGACGTGCAAGTGACGATACGTGGCCAAGAAAAACGCCAATGGGCGAAGGCCAGTTTTCGAGTTTCACTGCATAATAGGAACGTGCAGAGAAATCGATAGTGCGTTTCAAGGGAACAGAGAATGTCACTATGGTGTGATTACCCATCATCTTGCTTGCCCTTTTCGCTGTCGGTGGGAACCGGGATTGCCCAGATGGGGTTGTCGGCGAACACACGGGAGATAGATTCTGGAAGCGAAGATGTGCTCCATCCTTGCGCAGCTGGCGATGCCAACGTACCATTGGGCTTCTGCAATCCTGAGTGGCCAACATGTGAGGGTAAAAACGAAACGTAAGCTGCTTCTCGATGCCTGCCAGAGGTCGGTCCGAAACTATCCCACCCTGGATTTTCCGTTCATCGTCACTGGCTTTGTTGGGGTTGCCCCAACTTGCATGGTGCAGATCCAACCCTTGTTTTCCCACACCGAATGGTCGTCTAACTGGCGCCCGCGCCTCAACACGTGCGTTTGCAGGGACCGGAGAACGGACACTAGATCCCGTTTGATCGGCGATGACGTTTTTTTATGGCGTTGTTCTGGGCTGCGCCACAATCATCAATATGGAATAGCTGGTAGAGACGGCGTCTGTGCGTAGAAGAACAGATTGAAAGAATAGATTAAGAACTTGGCCTCGGTCCGGCGGCGGGTGCTACAGCAGCGCCGGGGCCGAGGACGGATGGACTGTGGTTCGGCCCATTCCTTCATTCGATACTCACATGCAGGGGGTGGACCCGAACTGTCACCCCGTTAAAAGGTGGATGCCCGGAACTTTGATTTTAGCTGCGGCATTTACCTTGTGTTATTGCTAGGGATCCTTACATGGTTAACAAGAAAAGCCAAAAAGCTTATTATCGTTTAACGGGACGACATGCACGGCCACCAGGTCTTTTCCAAAACGGTACATGACGGCGTCAACCAGCGCCGTCTCCCTTCCAAAGGAGGCTTGCTGCATGCTCTAGCTCGATGCGCACGTGTGTATGTGTGCCCGGAGATGTTGCACACCGTGGTGTGGGAACAGGTGTGCAAATAGGAGGGAGGCTCGCGCCTACCTAGGGAACATGTTTGTCATTGAAATCAGTTGGACCCTACTATTCCCCTTATCTGCAGCCCTGGCAAGCAGCGAGGATTGCCCGGGTCTGCACCCCAGAGCTAGGACTCGATTAGGACTCGACTGCTTAGGCTGGCCCTCACGGGGACGGCGATCACTGCCCGTCGACCATTGAAAATGCACAAAAGAAGCGAAGACGCGTGCACGTGAAGACGTTGTGTAATGACTGCTCACAAGCGATATCGGCCGGGGCATATGCCCAAAAGAAGATGGGAAATAAACAAAAAACAAAAAGAAAGGAAGAGATCAGGGGCTTGCTGTCCGTGTGACCACATATTTCGCCCCTGCTTGGCCGGTCCCCGAGCCCGAGAATCCCTTGGCCCGTATTGTATGTAAGCCCCGACGTCTTGCATCAATCCACTTTCCGCTTTCCGCTGCCACAGTTTGCGCCGTCGGTTCCGGGGCGGGATGCGGGCGAAACATGGAGATGATCATGAGCCAAGTACGGGATTGACCAGGTCATCAAAGTGAGGCGAGCATTGGCAAATGTAGCATAAACACGAACGGATGGATGATATCACCGGACTAGCGCTGGACGAAAATTGCTGTCGTGGCCCGACATCGGCCACTTTCTTGTTGGATTACGAGGAGATTGGAAACAGCCTAGAGAGGTATGCCGTCACCTCGTCTGCCCCTGGGCGGCCGATGCCAGCCAAGCCATTGAATGGGGGGCGTTCCCATAGGGCTGTACTGACGGGACTACGCGGAGAAAGCTGTGCCATTTCTTAGCATCCAGCGTCACCCAAGACAATTCATCGTTCTAGTGGCCAAGACAGCACACCCAGCGCCCTGCTCCGGCACTCTCTCGTTTGGCCGAGGTTCCGCACTCCAATGCTTTCCGCCTTTCGAATTGCCGCACTTCGAGAGCCGTCTGAAAGCGCGCGTTGGGTACCGTGGCGCGGCGCTACGGATTAGCTGTGCAGTTCAGGCGTGGGGGACGAGAGGCGGTCTGGAATCATGGGGAAAGGAAACAGCTTGCGATTCCGTCTCATTGGGTTTCTCACCAATCGTTCTCTTGGCTTTTGTCAGCTCTCGTGGAGGGCTGCAATGGTGGTCGTTGCTAGCATCTGGTTGGGTACCAGCCTAACCTGTTGCTGTGCTGCTTGCGAGCCGGAAAGGCTAGAAAAAACGCCCCTGCTTGTGTACTTGCATCGATGTCGAGGGATGATCTGCACCGTCGACTCTGATGCCGTACCGCATGCCGTGACTAGGTAGGTACCTAGATGCCCGCTACATACCTGCCTAGGTAGGTACAGGTAGCAACGGACACATGGCAGCCCGGGAAGACAAACCGTTCAATGCTCAGCAGGACGTAGAGCGGGCGGCAGCAGGCGTTTCCATGTTCGGGTTGGGACCAAACCTTCCTTGGATGCCGCTAGCTTCCTCAGGCTAGGGCCCAAACCCCAAACCAAAAGCGCCGTCCAGGGCGCTAGGTACCTAGTCGTCCCAGTTCCTTCGACCTGTTTGACGGATGATGGACGGAAACAAAGCCTCCCGTCTTTACTATCGGGCGAACAGCCGTGCTCGCGATCAGGCAATACCGACCTGTCAGTCAGAGGATCTGACGAGCCATGCGGAGTCGGCCCTTTCTGTGCCCAAATCGGCCCGCGTCATATGCGCTGCTCAATCTGGAGTTTGGAGATGCGGGGTGTACAGACGAGCTCCAAAGCCATGCCCTCCTCTCCGCTTCCCCAGCAAACCGACTGCCACTGGATTGTAAGCCCTCTTCCCCCGCTCCTCGGTACCTGAAAGTGGGAGAGGAGGGAGAAGATGGGACGTCAGAACTTTTTTTTGGTTGGGTGGGCGGGTGTGGATGGGAGCGCGAGGGAAACAAAGCCGTTGAGGAGGGGGTGTGTGTGTAGGGCCCCAACATCGGCACAGCCCGACCTCCACCCCCGAGAATGCGACCGCTGCAGAGGGTGTATAAGTTTCCAGACCCAGAATATCCCGAGTGACGCAGCGAGATCCTGAACCCCGAGCCAACGCCCACCGTCAGTTTCCTCCTTATTTTCATCACCTGCCATAACCAAGAGTCTTGACAACACGCCCAGGACAACGTCGGCCTAGATCAGTCTACCGCAACCAGCCGTTGTCTTCGTTCCAAACTTAGCACACCTCCCTTAATACGCCCCATCCAGGAACCAGGGTCGAAGCAGAACTGCGTGGCCTTGAGCTACTCGTGCAACTGCGATTACGGTCTCTCGTGACTGATACCCCTTTTACGGAAAACACCGCACGGGCCTGGAACAGAACCAATAAGTCGTGCCGTCCTGCGACGGCCAATGGAGAGCTGGTCGTCACTCGACGGTCTCTTCCAGCGTACATAAGTAGGACGCTACCCTCATAGGCAAGGCCACAGACCTTGTTGCCAACATTTGTTGACGACCCAGCCCAGCCAGCAGACAGCAGAGAGCAGCAGACAGGAGCCCGGCCGCCATCATCCCAGCGAGACGCAACCCAGCACCACTAAACCCGACCCCGCACTATTGCTGAGCCCGTCCAGCATAAATAATCCCAACGGTGCCCAACCAAAGCACAGCCACAACGGGTTCGTATCCGTCCTTCCTGTTACTCCTTCCTCCCCACAACCAGACCGTCTGTCGGGTTACAGGACCAGCCCTGACCCCCATGGTATCTTCCAGTCTCTTTGAATGCATCCCAACCAGCCCACCCTCGACGCCATTCCTGCCGACACCACCCTCGCCCCCCGCAAGCCCCAGCTGAAGATGGCCAACTTTTGCCAGAAACAGTTGGCCGACGTGCTCAACGCCCTCGAGAAGATCAAGGGCGACGCCAACGGCAAGGGCAAGGGCAAGAAGGTCACACTGGCCGACCTGACCGTGCCCGATGCCGTCACCAAGGAGGAGGTTGAAGAAGAGCTCCTCGGCGGAGACTATGAGATGCCCAAGTCTGACCGGAACCGGCCCGTCCCTGTCGTCACCAAGCAGGTTGATGACGGACTCCTCGGCGACGGCGGTTACGAGCTGGTCGACGAGGTGCTCAGCGACACTGAAACTCTCAGTGACGCTGGGCAGCACCAGTCGCCGTCGCCGCCGTCGCCGCCCGTCCTGGTCGAGACCAAGGGCCTCACCGCCGAGGCGCTGGCGAAGCAGCAGGACATGACGTACAACGTCGGCCAATGGGCCCGGTCCCAGTCTTCGGGCCCCGGCAGCATCGGCGCCGCGCTTCCGCAGGAGAGCATGTTCCTCGCGAGGCCGCCCAAGGCTGCCAAGGCGGAGGAGCTTCCCGGTGACGAGTCGGACTCGCCGTCGTCGGGCTGGCCGAGCTCTAACACGAGCCGGGGCTATGTCCCCGTGCCAGAGAAGAAGCAGGCCGACGTGGACGTCATGTTCGCTGGCGGCAGGTTCGGCCTGCCGACCACCCCGCTGGGCCCGGTGGATGCGTCACCCGACGACATCGACCTGGAGCCCAAGAAGAACTCCAAGGCGGGCAAGGCACACAAGTAGTGCTTTGAAAGGGGACCACAGAAAGAGAGCTTGGGGTCGACTTACCTGCTTGACCCCATCAGCTTTGACAGTGGTCAAGCCTCTCTGTTGAATGTGGTCATCACCTGTTGTGGTCCAGGGTTCATACCATTGCCGAACAAGCATGGTTGCCTTGCACGGCAACACTCTTTCGGTCCAGCCAATCGTTGAGTTGGGTTGTGGTTTGTTATTGTTTTTCCTTGTTTCTGTTATACAACTTCAACTGGTGGTTTCTTGTTGTTGTTGTTGTTGTTGTTGTGTTTGTGTTTTGATATGCATGAGGTGTGAAAAGAGTGAGTGCTCCGCGAGGAACAGGTTGAAAAAAAAAACCCCGGAGACTGAAAGGTAAAAACAGATTGTCAATTATAGATTGGGGAGGAGCCTCTGCTTTATTGTTTCTGCTCTGTTTGCTTTTATTTGCAACACACCTGGGTTTTGGGATCTCCTTGCTAAAATGTTTGGCTTTATGGATTGGCTGGGGTGGGATATTGTCAGGGGTTGGCTTTGTCCTTCATCTTTACGTCATTCCGTCGCACCGTCATCTCATTGATAAAAGATAAAAAAAAAAAAAATGAAGTCATTCTGAGGTGGCTTCAAACCATCGGGGCGTGCATCCCACTTGGCGTACTCAGTGCAAGCGGGAAGCTGCAGCCCAGTGGCCAGCCCGGCAGGTACCCACCTGTAGGCACCTGGAGCCACCTGCTGGAGCCACACTTGTACCCAACTGCCACCTGACAGCTTGAGGCTTCTGGGAAAAACGGGCTGGGCTCACCTCCGCACTTCTCCATGAAAGATCATCTCCAACGTGGTGGACGCACACATACCCGACCTGCTCCACCTTCCATGCGCCCTGCACGTAAAATGAGAGCGCCGACAGCCGGCCTTTAGGCTGAATGCCAGAGGAGACAACCGACGCTCCACCACCTCGCTGCAGGGCTCCAGCTGATGGAAAATCTCGAGCCGACATGCGCCGCGCGAATCGGGGGATGGCTAAGTAGGGCGACCACGCTCATCCGCGCTGGGACAAAAACGACCCCAAAAGCCACGAACCCCGCTCGCAGCCTTGGCCGCTTCGACAGGGCATGGCATGGTCTCTCCCGAGGCGAGTCGGCCCCCGTCGTTCCTGCGTCGTGGAAATGGTCCCTGGGTAATTATCGTGTGTAATGACATTTGGGGGCTGGGCCCCCAGTATAAGATGGGATGGGAGGGACTGGACGGGAGAGCTCGACGTGTGCTCAAGAGCCTCCCCGTATCTCCCCCAAAGACCAGAATAGCGTCAGTCAAGACAAGCAAAGCAACAGCAGCAGCCAGTGGCACTTGACCATCAACGATGGCGGTGGCGACACAACTGCGGTCATGGACCTCGACGCTCGCTCTCGTTCTCGCGTTTCTCTCCTTTGCCTGGACGGCAAGGTGCCACTCGAATGGTAGATGGGTCGACATATGGGGTTGCATGCCCCAACTCACCGAGCCGGCGAACTTGCCTCCGGCACCTTATGTGAGTGTTGAGAAAGATGGGGAGCCAACTCGCAGGACTAACAAAACGCCCGACGGCCCTCTCTCTCCAAGAACCAAACGGGCGTGGTGTTCCAAAATGCCACCATCCGGCAGACCATCAGGGTGACGCTCGCAGCCCCCATCTTCCGCCTGCAGATCAGCAACGCGTTCGGCGGCTCCGACCTTCCCATCACCGCCGTGGCCGTGTCCCTGCCCGCCGGCAACGCCGCGGGCGTCGGGGCCATCGACCCAGCCGCGGGGGTGCACAAGGTCACCTTCTCGGGCGGCCTGTCGTCCTTCACCGTCCCGGTCGGCGCCCGCGTGGTCAGCGACCCGATCAAGGACCTGCCACTGGCCGCCCTCGCGGTCTTGACCGTCGACATCTACCTTGCGACGGGGCAGACCACCAACAGCGTCACGTCGCACCCGGGCTCCAGGACTACGTCGTGGCTCGCGCCGGGCAACGCCGTCGGCGCGGCGAACTTCTCGGGCCCAGGTGTTGGTAAAACGGACCACTGGTATCTCCTCTCGCGCGTCGAGGGCTTCATCGGCTCTTCATCGTCGTCGGTATCGTCTTCGTCTTCTTCGTCGTCGTCGTCGGCACTCATCATCGTTGGGGATAGCATTAGCGACGGCCGCGGGTCGACCACCAACGGCAACAACCGCTGGCCCGACGTGCTCGCCAACCGCCTCGTCGCTGCCGGGGCCGGGGTTTCCGTGATCAACCAAGCGGCAGGCGGCAACAGGATACTCCGCGACGGCTTGGGCCCCAACGCGCTGGGCCGGCTGGATCGTGACGTTCTGGCGGGGTCGTCGGTCCGATATGCTCTCGTGTTCGAGGGCGTCAACGACATCGGCACCGCGGGGCTGGGCGAGGCCGAGCAGCTCGAGACGCGGGACCGGATCGTGTCTGCCTACAGCCAGATGATCTCGCGCCTACATGCACACGGCATCGCCGCCTTTGGAGCCACCATCACGCCCATGAGCGGACCCGGCCAGGCCTATGGCGAGCTGAGCCGCGAGAAGACCAGGCTGGCCGTCAACGACTGGATCCGGACGTCCGGGCGGTTCGACGCCGTCGTCGACTTTGACAGGCTGGTCAGGGATCCGGCCAACAACACCCGCCTAGCCCCGGAGTACGACGTTGGGGACTACCTCCACCTCAGCCCGGCTGGGTATAAAGCCATGGGTGAGAGTATTGACCTAGAGCTGTTCAGCCGATTCCGTGATGGGGTGTGGAAGATGGTGTAAAAAGGGATGCCTTTAGGGGCAAACTTTGTAATAACGCCAAGCAAGACCAATAAACCGGAATAAAGCATCAAGTGATGACAGTGAAAAAGAGGAAAACGGAATGGAAGAAGGGAGCCAAACGAGACCGAGGGGAGGAGGGGTTCGTTGGGTAGGGCAGGAGGGGCATGTCAGTGGTCGGGCACCCAGCCAGCAAGACAGTCTACCTATGGTAGGCCGACGGCATGCAGGTGCGGGAAACAAAAAAAAGCAAAATCGTCACTTGACCTATCCGGGGTACTCGGCATTTGTGCGATCGGACTAGGGCTCTTGTACTCCCTTGTTCAAAGATCGGTGAGAAAGCCGTCCCTCCAGCGCGCGGCTCGCGGCTAGCAAAACAAGCGAGGGTTTGAAACAAGTTGGTCTCTTTCGGACTGGTGAAAGGAGGTGGTAGGTCATCGACGAAGGCAAATTAACTGGTTGGTTCACACAGCGAGGCATGGAGGGCCCAGGTAGACATACGTAGAAACTAATGAATGGTATTGGTGCTGCTCGAATTGCCCTCAATTTCTTACAAGTTCCTGGCGTCTGGGTTTGATCGACCGACTAAGTCTCGAAGCTAACTGGATGCTAGGAGATTTTTTGGCTTTACACCGCCACGATCCGTAAGGACCATGTCAGCGAGATGTGCGCGTCGCAAAGGACAAGGGCAAGGGGAATACAGGATTGATGGCAGAACGACGACAAGATACACAGGAAATTACATCCATAACCTCGCTGTTCCATCGGCACCAGCTGATATACACCAGGGCTCTACAGTATGCCAATCAACTTCCATGACACCGAGCGAGTCGACGACCCTGTGGCCGTGCAGAGTCTTCAACGGCACAATGGTTGCGTTTTCCATGAGGTCGCTGACCACCTTGCCGTGGAATATCTGCAGTGTACCATCATCACTGGCGTCGGCGAAGAGTGGCAGGCCGCCGCGGTGGTACTTGACAGCCCTGATAGCCTGGGGGTGGAACCGCATCGTCTTGTAGGGGCGCGTCGACAGGTCCAGGTCGATCCATAACAAGCGTCTGTCGTACGACCCAACCACCATGTTGTCGCCACCGGGGTGCACGTCGAATGACGAGATCCATCGGGCGCCCGGCTGCACCACCTTGACCAGCTCGAGACGCTGCAGGTCATAGCAGCGGATGGCCCGCTGCGTCGCCACGAAGAAGAGCGGCCGCGTCGGGTGGAAGTGCGCCACCTGCGCGAGGCCTGCTAGGCGCCGGAATGGGATCTGCGTTAGATGCCGTGAGAGTGTGTGCACCGCCACAGAGCTTCGCTGGCCCGTCGGCGACACTGTGCAGAAGTGGTCGCCACGCCTGTGCCAGCTGATGACCTTGACGGGCGACCGCACCGTCACCTTTAGCAGCACGCCCTCGTCCTCGAGCCTGGCCCCCGGCCGCGCCCACTTGGCCGCCGGCTGGTTGCCGTCCGCCGTCATCTGGTTGCTGCCGCCGCCATTGACGGCTGCGTGGCCAAATCCGGCGTCTAGGACGGCCCGGCTCGCCTGCTCAGCTTCCGGGTCGATGTCCGGCGGCACCATGAGGAATATGTCCTCGCCCGCGGCCGCCGCCAGGATCATGGTGTCGCGGTTGGGCCGCCAGCGCACGGCGCTCACGGGCTCGTCACTGCTAACCTTGACGCTCCACACGAGGCGCGACGGGTTGATCATCCAGATCTTGATAGTCCCGTCGTCGCCGCCCGTCGCAAGCCACAAACCTGTCGGGTCCACGGCCGCCGACCTTACCCGGCCCTCGTGGCCCTTAAATATCATCTGGCACACGGTCGGGAACGGCCTCAGGTCCTCGGGCCGCGGCAGCTTGGGCAGCAGCGAGTTGGGGTCGATGTTTAGCCTGTTCTTCCGTACCCTGGGGGCGAGGTAGAGGTCTAGGCAACGCCCGAAGCGCTCCTTGACTAGGCTCTCATAGCCTGGCACCTTCCTGAGCGAGTCGTACTTGTGTGGCAGGTATTCCTTCTCCCTCTCTTCCGGCTCCAGCTTCTCCCACGCCTCCCTCTCCGCCTTGGTAGGGACATACTCGGGCGGCGGGTTGTAGCTCATATCGTAGCCGGGCGGGGGCAACTTCGGCGCAGGTATGTGCATCACGTGCTCGGCACGAGGCTGTTCGTCTTGCCAGACGTCGTAGTACTTCTCTTCTTTTTCGGCCTCCTCCTTCTCGCGCTCCTCGGGCGGCCTGTATGGAGCAATGCGGCCTTCCCTGATGGCGCGGACCAGCTTCATGACGCGCTTGGCCTCGTGCTTGGACGGGAGGAACCTACGCTTTGGTTCAGGGGCGGCGCTCAGGGGCATCTTTTCCTCAATTCCCGTGAAATACTCGACCGTGTCCTGAAAGAGAGACCTGGCTGTCAGAGGAAAGGCACAGACGCCAAAGCAAGGGTAGGTCAGGGAGCTACACTCACGGGATACGGGTCGTAGCCCTCCTCTGGGATCTCGTTCATCTGCACGCGCTTGAGCAGCTCCAGCTCATCCTGGCTCAGGTTCAAGGGCTGGCCGGTGGTGGGATCCGTCAAGCCAGTCCAGCCCTTTGGTATCTCGATGCTCTCAAGCAGTGAGTCCAATGCCTGTTTCCGCTCGGCTGGGCGCATGAGCTTTTTGCCGTCGATGGTGTAGCCGATGTGCGGGTACGCATCGTAAAAGGAGAGCGGAATGTTGCCAATGGTGTTCTCTCCGCCCTGCGCGTCCGTGTCGTCCGAGTCGTAGACAGGATCGATTTCGTCGTAGACGTAGCGCACTCCGCCGTTGGCATCCTCGACGATCCTGTAGTTTGGCCGATCGTCCTCTTCATCTTCGGCCCCATTTCTTGCGCCATCTGCCCCAGTTTCCGCGCCCTTAGAAGCTGGTTTGAGGGGATCCTCTTCATCCTGGTCCGGGACCGCACCGTCTTCATCCTCCTCGTCGTCCTCCCCGGCCTCGGATTCGTCTGCTTCATCGTCGTCCTCGCTTTGCGAGAGGGCACCATCGAGAAGACCGTCGACGATCTCGTCATCGGACTCCTCGACAGCCTTCCAAGGAAGCTTTCGCTTTCGACTTGTTAATTGCGGACCCATTGCTTGGTCTGTGGATGAGAGATTGTTAACCGTTGAAACTGCGCGGCAATTGGCGCCGGGTTTTTCTGCATACGACACTGGTAACTTTTTTTCTGATCTTTTTTTTCTGCCGATTTCCTCTCGGCGGGGGGAGTCGCGGACCCAAGCGCGAAGCTCTTCACCGCCTTATACCCTCTCCATAGTGAGCCGCGGGTTAGGGTCGGCAGGCCTCCAGAGCATCGGCTTTATTCTAGGTTCCCCAATTCCGTTGACTTTGACAAGTCCCCCAGCATCGTAAACGCGCTAAATACCCGTGGATCAAACAGGAGATTTCGGGAAAGTCAACAACACCATCGTTCACCTCAGAATTCACGCCGAACGCGGCGTCAAACACCTCATCCTCTGTGAGCATGTTATTATGTCAGCATCGACGGGTTGTGGCCGGAGGCCCAGCCCGGTGATTCCAAAAAGGGATAAGCCCCAAGCTGTATAAGAGCAGGAACACGTGCTCTCTTACGCACCCATAGCTTTGCCTGCCATGATTTCTCATTGCTGGCCTCGATCTGGGCGCGACCTTTGTGGCCAGCCTGACGTAACTGGAACTTTCTTAGGAAGTCTCCGGTCTTTGATTGCTCAAGAACACACAACCCACAAACGACTGTTTTTCATTCCTCAAGACGTTGCGCCTGATACTCAGTGATCTATTTCATCGAAGCCGGGCCCAGTCAGATGGCTTCGTCAGAAGCCCCTGTGGCGTCAATCGCCCCTGAAAGTGGGGTGTCGCGACAACCAAAGCAGCGACGAGCATGCGATGAGTGCAGGACGCGGAAGCTGGCCTGCAGCAAAGAGCCGACCGGGTGTGCTCGCTGCAAGTGGGAGGGCATTGTATGCCACTACTCTCCCCAGAAGCAGATGGGCCGACCGAGGAAGCGGCCGCGCCCCGAGGTCTCGGGTGATGGCGATAGCAGGGCTGCTCAGCCACAACCACCGCCGCAGCAGGACCTCCCGACGATCGGCGACGACATGGATTCCATTTCCATGATGCCTGACTTTGCTGCCTTTGATTTGGACCCGGGGCTAGTCGACAGCGGCCCCAGCCTATTCGACATGCTCGACCCAGCCTTGTCAACGACTTGGATGCAGCCTAGCAACGATGTCGGTAGCCAAGTCGAGCCTGGCACGGTGGGACCGAGAGATCGATACTCGGGCCCATGGGGAGGCCTCATTGGACTAAGCTCCGACGGCGAGGGCGCTGGTGGTGCTCTCGCCGCCAACGGGCCCGATATGTGGACACAACAGCCACCTCAAGCTGAGTCGCATTCACCACCTGGACGGCGCCGGCTCCTCAACCCCCACCTCACCAACGGGATCCCCTTCTCAGGCCTAGACGATCTTGGACCAGAGCCAGGCCTGACGCCGTCGCCACCGTCACTCACCTCGGACGGATCTCCGACGCCTGTAGCCACCGCCGCCACTGGAGACAGCCCTGACTCCTGGTCCTCGCAGCCACGGCACAGCCAGCACTATCAACTCCCGGATGAAATCCCCAGAACAAGCGTTTTTACCACCACCCCCGTCCGCGCTCCCTCCAACGGCTCTTGTTCCTGCCTGGCCAAGATGTACCTGGCCCTCGACTCGCTGCAAAACCTGCCGGACAAAGTCGGCCCGGCCATGGCGTGCGCCCGAGGGGCCGCAAAGACGGCCTGGGAAGTGACCGAGTGTCAGACGTGCTCGCCGCCAAACTTCACAGACCCCTCGTACAAGCCGAGCACCCAATCCTTCCAGAACCTGATGCTGCTCGGGGCCCTGCTGCCCTCCATCGCCAACGCGTACAACACCATCCTGCCCATGATCGACGCCGAGGCCGAGGCCTGCCGGGTCGAGGCCGCCGCAGCACGCCGCCGCCTACACGACCCGCTCGCCCGCCGCCCCGAGCTGGTGTTCGACATTGAAACGTACGGCGGGTTGTGGGGCCGCGTCGCCAGCCGGTGCCGCGACGGCAGGCTCGGCAACGTGGTGGCCGCCAAGTCGCTGGACCCGGACACGTGGCGGTCTCT
Source organism: Magnaporthiopsis rhizophila (assembly GCA_003049465.1). Taxonomy (NCBI): domain Eukaryota; kingdom Fungi; phylum Ascomycota; class Sordariomycetes; order Magnaporthales; family Magnaporthaceae; genus Magnaporthiopsis; species Magnaporthiopsis rhizophila. The sequence continues at coordinate 63,480 of PYSS01000132.1, forward strand.
GGTGCGCGCGCTGCTGCGGCTCGACGTCTACGGACTCAGCGGCGAGATGACGTGCGGCGGGCCGACAACAACGTCGACGGTTCAGGGCGGCGTTGGCCCCGCCGACATTGTGCGCCAGATCGGGCTCAAGGACATTGTGGACTTTTTGCTCGAGCGGTCCCGCGCCAGACACGCAAAGATTGACGAGCTGATCGCGGCTGGCGAGATCGTCGATGCGAACTGTATCAACCATAAGCCCTTGCCTCCGGGGCAGAAACACGCCTGTCAGAATGTGCTCGAGGTGGCTAGGCTCTCCATTGAGCGCCTTGTCATTGCCTAGGTGGAAGGAACCATCATTGTCATGTATTACAAGGTTTATGAAAATCATTCCTTTTGAATCTAGAAACTTTCCCCTTTTTCATCATCTTATTGTATTGAACTTTCATGATCACTGAGGCGTTATTGCAACGGTACTTCTTAAAGATCGGTCCTCGCATAAGCCATTGTCATAATCTTCCGCAACAGATCCACTTTGTGTTACTTGGGATGGCAAGTCTTACAGGGCAAGCATTTAGGGCCAGTTTGAAAGAAGCTACTTTACGTCAATAGTAGGAACTAGTGCTGGCAGATCTCCCGTATGCATCATTGGCTCCGGGATATGCGCCCACTACTGGCCGGTCATCCTTTACCTCATCCTCCGAATCCGAGCCGTTGCCGAAGTCATCAGAACCCTCGGGCGGCGCCCGCATCGACTCTAAGACCACGGGGTCAAGAGATGGCGGCTCGTAGGGTTTTATTGTGTGAATATCGCGTCCGGAGGGCATCTGAGCCAGAAGTGTGGCAGCAGCTGGGACAAGTTGTGTGTTCATCTGCGAAAGGGAATCAGGGTTAGAGCCGGCACCAAGACAACCCCAACCAAAAATCCTGGGGCTCGGCAGCGGATCGGAAACCCACGGTATCATTTTGCTTGGACCATTTCGCATCCAACATCTCTATCACGCGCATTTCGTCAAGCCGGCCGGCGTCGGCGCCCCAGCTGGTGCCCTTTTCGACCTTGCGGTCCTCGCGCTTCTCAGTCCACTCCTTGGCGAGCTTTCCCAGCCGGAAGCCGCCCTTCTTGCTGTCGCCGGACGAGTCGACTCCGAGCTCCTGCAGGCCCGCGTGCAGCCAGCCGATCGCGTTACCGGTCTGGCCGCCCAGCTCGGCGTCGATGCCGAAAAAGCGGCAAGCCCTGGCGCGCGCCGTCCGTCTGAGGTTTTCGATATATTTGATAAAGTCGCCACTTAGACCTCTACTGCTTGCGCCGCCGCTGCCCCCTCCGCCGCTGCCACTGCCACTGCCACCACTCATGCCTCGGACCAGGCCGCTCATCCTCCCGCCGGTGTTGGCGTCCCCACCGCCACCACCGCCCCCTCCTCCGCCCGCCGCCGACTGACAGAGGGCGACGGCCTGGGCGGCGTGCTCCGAGGCGGCGAGACAGAGGCGAGCAAACAGATGGGCGCGCACTTTTGGTATCTCGGGCGCGCGGTACATCCACTCCTTGTCCTGGGCGTTGCGGCTCTGGGCGATCAGGGCCGGGTATGGATCATCCTTGAGCACAGCAAGCAGGGTGGCCTCGGCGAGCGCCAGGCTCTTTTGGGCGGCGACGGTGGCGGGGCTAATGTCGGCGCAGGGTGCCGGGCCCGATGACGACGTGGACCGCTGGCTCAGGTAGTCGTAGACGGACGCGGCGTCCAGCAGCAGCCGGGTGGCGCCCGTCACGGCCACCAGGCGCTGCTCCGGCCCTGGTGGGGCGACGGACACGACGTACAGGGGCTGCAGGGCGGAGCGAGCCTGGAGCGACAGGGCGTTGGCTAGGGTGCTCAAGGCGAAGTAGAGTTCGTGCTCCAGCGAGCGGATGCGCACGCGGGGAGGCTCGCGGCCCGGCACGGGCGACTCGGACAGCGAGGGCCGCCACTCGATGGACGGAGCCGACTTGAGGACCACGTCGACCTGCTCGCCGTCGGCACCGGCGTGCGGGGAGCGGTGGCCGAGGCCGGCGTCGACGGCGAGCAGGTAGCGCAGGTAGTCGTTAATGCTGGCGACGACCAGCGACAGGCTCGGGGCCTGGGCCGAGGGTGGGAGGCGCTTGTGCTTCTTGAGAGTGTCCCGCACGACGCCGCGGTAGGTGCTGGCGTTGAGGGGCAGCGACGGGTGTGTCTCGCAGCCGAAGCTAGACGAGAAGGAGAAGGCCGAGCAGGTCGGGAGCACGAAGGGGTACGGCATGGCTGGGACGGGCGGGTGTAAGGAGGGCGGGGCAGCTACATGGGCGCGAGGATTTGTCTCTGCCCTCGGGGAGCTCTTGTCCGCCTTCGATTGCGGCGACGCAGTCCGTAGTGTCGAGCCTACCTAGACGGCTTCTGTGATCAGTGTAACAGCTGGATATGGCAAAAAAAAATTTCAAAAAAGAAATATTCCTTGAGACGTTCAATCGACAACATGTCATTGTCGTCGCGAAGTTCCTCTCGAATTGACTACAGTGCTGGGTCAATGATGTGACATCACAAGCACCCCCCTGGATTCCAGCGTCCAATCATTTTTCCCAGCGTTCCCCCACAACGCTAGCGTCAGGGGACCCGGAACCAAACTTGTTGGAGCCGTGGAGTGGAGAAAATTCCCTGTAGCTTCGCTGGCAGCTTCCGTTCTAGCTTCCTCAAGTTGGTTTGGTGCTCGCTCAACACGCGCCCCTTCCGATGCGAACCCGACCCCGTCTCCCACAACACCTCCCATAGCCATTGACGCCATGGCCGGGTCTTCCGATACCTCTCTGCAGACGCCAAGGCCGCGCAAGCCCAAGAAGACCGCCGCCAGCGCCGCCGTCGTCCGGCCGCCAAGCCCCATACGATCTCCGAAGTCCCCCAAGGCCGAAGCTTTGGTGCGCGTCCCGACCTTCCCGCTGGCCGCCCTCCTCTGGCCCGCCCGCGGCTCCGCAACACAATGGGAGGTCCTGGCTCTCACCTTGATGGTGGTAGGCCTCTTCAGATGGGCCGCAGGGCTCTGGGGCTACTCAGGCAAGCTTCACCACGCCCACAGTGACACCGCGATACCTGCCATCCGTGCACCCTACTGACCCCCTCTTCCTCTCTCCAACATTTAGGCTTCCAGAAACCCCCCATATTTGGCGACTACGAGGCGCAGCGACACTGGATGGAGATCACGACACAGCTGCCGATATCGCAGTGGTACTTCCACGACCTCGAGTGGTGGGGCCTCGACTACCCGCCCCTGACGGCGTACCACAGCTGGCTTCTAGGCGTCATCGGCTCCCGTATCGACCCATCCTGGTTCGCGCTCTGCACCTCGCGTGGCTCTGCCGATCCCACGCTCAAGATATTCATGCGGGCCACGGTCATCGTGTCGGAATACCTCCTCTACATCCCCGCCGTAGTCGTTTTCGTCCGCCGCTTCAGCCGGCTGAATGACATCGCCTCCTGGACCGCCTCGGTTGCGCTGGTGGCCATCCTGATGCAGCCGGGCCTCATCCTCATCGACCATGTCCACTTCCAGTACAACACGGTCATGCTGGGCTTTGTCCTGGCCAGCATGTCCAGCATGCTGGCTGGGAGGCTGCTCTGGGCCTCGGTGTTTTTTGTCCTCGCCCTGGGCTTCAAGCAGATGGCTCTGTACTACGCCTTCAGCGTGTTTGCCTATCTCCTTGGCAGCTGCGTGTTTCCGCGCCCGAATCCTGCCAGGCTCCTGGCCATTGCTGCCGTCACAGCCGCCTCTTTTGCCATCCTTGTCCTGCCCTTGGTTGTGGGCACCTTATACGATGTCCACCGAGGCATTACTCCTCGACCAGAGCTACAAGGGCCGCCTCCGCCACTACCCCTCTTTGCTTGGTTGCCCAACTACATCGACACTGACGCCGCTTACTATCCTATTGTCGAGCAAATGGTGCAGCTTATCCATCGCGTGTTCCCCTTCGCGCGCGGCCTGTTCGAGGACAAAGTGGCAAACTTTTGGTGCGCGCTCAACGTCGCCATCAAGCTGCGAAAGTATCCTGCCGACCTCCTGCAAAAGGCGGCTCTGGGCATGACACTCCTGTCTATCGCACCACCAAACCTGGTACTGTTCCTGCGGCCGCGAAAGACGCTCCTGCCTACGGCGTTCGCTGCAACTGCGTGGGGTTTCTTCATGTTCAGCTACCAGGTGCACGAGAAGAGCGTTCTGCTACCCTTGATGCCCATGACGATGCTGCTTGCGGGCAAGCAGGGCCTAGCGAGGGAGGTGCGGGCCTGGGTGGGTTTCGCCAACCTGTTGGGCGCATGGACCATGTTCCCATTGCTGCAGCGCGTCGACCTGCGTCTCCCGTATGCGGTACTCACCCTCCTCTGGGCCTACCTCCTTGGTTTGCCGCCGACATCGCTTGGGGCGTATTTTGACGAGAGCCTGACGACGTCCCCGGCGCAGTGGGCTACGGCGCTGGTCCACGGCGCCTTCTACGTGGCCATGGCGGCGTGGCACGTGGCTGACCTCAGTTTTAGGCCTCCTCCCGGCAAGCCGGACCTGTGGGTCGTGGCCAATGTTGGCATTGGGGCCGCCGGGTTTTCGCTCTGCTACCTCTGGTGTATGTGGAGGTTACTGCTCGACGCCGATCTAATATCCAAGTCTTGGGCCACCAAGAAGCCCAAGCTGAAGAATTTCTGAGCCGCTGGAGGTGGCTGCAGATGGGTACTGTACGCAGATCAGGTCGGTGGGGTAGAAGGGCTGGCTGGCCGTCAGCAGTCTAGGTAGATTCTTGGAACCTCTTGGTTTTGCTCCTTTTCTGACAAATTCTTCTCGGACTCTGAACACCGCCTGACGACGGCATGCATTTAATTCGGAAATATACCCATACGCGCTTGCAAATCTTGATTCTCAAACGCTGCTGACGCTGCGAAAAATATGTTCTGGACATATCTTGGGGAGCTGCTACCACCCACACTGGCGGGCTCACATGGACGTCCGGGAGCCTTGCCGATGTTGGTTGGCAGAACCACAGGATGCAAAGTCCGGGGGGGCCAACACATTCCACCCGAAACACTGCCACGCCGCGCAGCCGCAGCCTCGATCGGTGCTGCTAAAAATGTAATCGCCACACGAACGGTGACCCCTGAACCATGCTCGAACTGGGAATTTTGTGCGGGAGGGTCGGGCTGGGGAGGTGCCAATTGTTGGTGCCATACGAGCCAGCCAGATGCGGGATTGGGCGAGCCGTCCAAGAGAGGCGAGGGCTCACGTTATTACCAAGACGTCCCTCCACGGACTGCTTCTATTTTGCCGCACGTCAGCTCTTAATTAGCTGCGGGCCTGCGGGGGGGTGTTCCATGCTCACACGATGGGCTTTGTAGGCAGGCTGGACGGCGTAAGAGTCGTTTGTGGGTGTGATAGTTTGTGTGGGATTGAGTGTTGCGCGCCGCGGCGATGACGCCCGGCTTTTGATGGGATTGGGAACTAGCCCAGGTAGGCAGGTATATGTTGCCCTGAACGTCCCGGATTCTTCCCACGATGCCGGTCCAGGAGTTTGCTTCATCCCACTTTGCTGGAAATGCTTCTTGATAGCAGCTTTTCCGCACCGACCGGTAGGTGGTGTGCGTCTTGCCCCGCCAGCTCCCATCCTTCGTCCGTGAAAGTCAGCCCGCATCTGGGCATCAGCCCATCGCGATGATGCTTCTCCCGCGCTTGCTCGCCAGCGTTACTTGCCTTTTTGCGATCGGGATCGAAGCCCAGGCGACGACATCTACTGGATCATCGACCGGGGGCCAAACTTCCTTACCAACCTCGACGCGAACGAGAACGAGATCGACATCGACATCGACATCGACGTCGTCTTCCGTCGCGGCAGCTACACACACTGTCGCCGTTGGTGCTGTACGAATAATACCTTTCCCTTTGGTGTCATATGGGCTGGCAGCAAGTGTGGGGGCTAACCAACGCATGGCCAACACTAGGACGGCTTCAAGTTTCAGCCAAACAGCATAACGGCGAAGAAGGGTGATATCATCCGTAGGTTGTCCTTCTTTCTGCTTCTTACCACCTTTTTGGCCCATGTTAATGCTAATGTCCCCGCTGTCCAGTCTTTCGCTTCTACCCCGGCGGCCACGCAGTAGCACGTTCCGACTTTGAGTTCCCATGTATCCCCTACGAGCTCACGGGCGTCAACCATGTTGGCTTCTTCAGCAAGATCCAGACGCCCCATGTGGTGTCCAACAACCTGCCTACCTTCTCCGTCGTGGTCAACGACACGCAGCCGATATTCTTTTACTGTCCTGCCCCAGGATCGTGCGTAGACCACCAGATGATCGGCGTCATTAACCCTGTGAGTTCTCATCTTTTAACCCCTGTTCCCGCTTCCCCTTTCTCAGTTGGGACGGCGGCTAACATAACTGCAACCCTGCGTACACAGAATGCGACCCAAACGCTGGAAAAGCAGGAGGAAGCCGTGAAAAAGGCCACCCTCCAGCTCACGCCCGGCGACCCTTGGCCCAGCGAGACGGCGCGCCCGAAGACCCCGGCCGCCGGCGCAACGGGCCAGCATCAGGCGTCCGCTCTGGGGGCCGGGCAGATCGCGGGCATCGCCATCGGCGGGACTGCGGCCCTGACGCTGGTCGGCGCGCTGCTGTTCATCTGCGGAAGAAGGACCAGCCGCAGCGGCCGCGGGCTGCTGCCGTGGTCCAAAAAGGACGGCGACGCTGCTGCGGCAGCCAACACGCCGACGACGCCGCGCCTCGGCGAGGGCGGCACCCCGCTCTCGCCCAACGCCGCCCCCGTCGACGTCAAGCAGCAACAACAGCAGCACGGCGGCGGCGGCCCGTTCTCGAGCCCCGGCCACTCGCCGCTCGGCACGGCCATCTCCCCATATTCGGTGGGACAGGACCCATACCGCGCGGCGGGGGTTGCGGCACCGGGCTATGCGCACCATCCGTACCAACCGCACCAGTACCAGAACGTGGTGCCGCCGCCGCTGCACTCGGCGAGCAGAACGCCGCCCTACAGCCCGGGCTCGTTCATGACGTACCAGCCGTTACAAGGGCACTGTCCGCAGCAGCAGCAGCAGTACATGCCGCCGCACCACGGAGGCGGCGGCATCACGTCCGTGCCGCCGCACTGGGCCGCGGGCGCGGGGCCCGGCGGCGCTTATGAGCTGCCGCCTCCCCCGGTGCCGGTGGAGCTCTCCGCATCGCCCAGGAGTCCGGCGTTCCAGGCGTATCAGCAGGCGCGGCAGTTTTCTTTCGCAGCCGATGCAGATACGAGGTTCACGCCTGGGCCGAGGCCATAGGTTCTGTTCTGATATAATTATCGTCGGGGGACTGCATGCGATGGCGTTGAAATGCTTTTTACTCTATTTACATTCATGTACATATTATGTCCCCAAAACCCTGAGTATGAAACATCATGGGCTCTGTACTACCTACCTACCTACCTACCTAGCTTTTGAATAGACTTCTAGACGATGCTTAAAATAAGCCGGATTTCCTATTCAAGGCAAATTTCTCCTCAGGGACACGGATGGCAGGCAGGGATGCACCGGTGTTAGGAATCAGGGACGAGAGTTAGAAACTCAGGAACAAGCAGCAGCGGCCCACTTGGCGGGTTTCTGGCACAAGTGTCAACGAGATCTGCCGGAATCGTCCAATTCAAGACCAAGCAAGACCACCCGACACTCACTCGGCGCGTTCCGAGGGAAATGCACGCCTCACTGATTTGATCGTTGCCTGGGCCAAGAGGTTCGTCGCACAAGCCGCAATTACTGTACCAAACTCGGCAATCACTGGGCATGGAGCAGCCAGCCAGCAAAAAAAGGGTCGTTGGCGCCATCGATGCATCCTTTACGTATTATTGTGCATGCTGTCATGTTCGTCTCATAGGCGGGCTATTTTCAGGTCTGATGCCAGGGCAGGGCAGGGGGTGCGGGTGGGCTGGGAACGCTTTTTTAGGACGCTTGATGCTTGCACTGCCCGGCTGCCCTGCCAGGGGGTGGGCTTTGAGCCTCCCGCACTCGCTGACGCTTACATAACTGAAAAAAAGTGCGAGAAGGCAGGTGTCAGATGAGATGATGGAGATAACCCATGAGCTGCGGCACAGTAAGTAAAACAGAGCTTGATCGACCTGATGATATCGAATGCCAAGCTGGACTGCGCCCAAGCACCAGACGAGCCCGCGTGGTGGCCCTGTCTGTGGTTTGTGGCACTCCCGTTCGCTGTTCGGTTCAACGGTGCCGCTCACTAGCAAGAGCAAGAGCTTCCACTGTTCTTCTCTTTTTGGTGAACCCCGCGCGATCGACCAGGGCCCGTCCAGCGCACCGTGCGGCCCGCCTGGTTCCAGTTAGACTTTTATTTTTTCCTTCCCCTGGCGAATGTCAAGAGGAGAGGAGCATACATCCATTGTCCCGTATGTAAAAATGGTGTTGTAATTGCCCACCAATGTGACCACGTATCCAGAAACGCGGTGCGCGCGCTGTGCTCCTCCTCCGCCAGAGCGGAAAAGCACGGGACCAGACCCTCGTCGAGCGAGTCGTGACGGTGCGTCGACGTCCTCCTGTATACGTTTCGGCCAGGAGACGCAGAAATTGCAGATCCGACCTTTCTTGGTCGCTACCGCGTTTGAAACAAGCATCTTCGCGAGCGTCCGTCTCCTCACGTCACGTCTTGTTCGATGGGGGCCGGCCCATCCGTTCGAGAAGCCCACCTACCCCTGCACGCCACAAGCCTCATCCCAAGTACCCCCCCAGCCGCGGGGTACTCGCGAACCCTGCAAGCGTCACACCCAAACGCAGGTCCCCTTGTTCAGCCACCCCAGGTACCTTTTTTTTTTTTTTTTCTTTGCTGCGGACGGGACGCTGCCGCAGCCAGGGCATGCCAAAATACCAAAGGTCCCCACCACAGTGCAGACAGCGGGCGGGCGGCGCGCTTACTTTAAGACCTTACTCCACGAGCCGAGCTTCACTCCCAGCAAAGAAAGAGGACACAGTTGTTTTAATCTAAGCTGCCATCGCCAACCAGAGTTCCTTTTTTTTTTTTAATCCTTCACTGCGACTTCACCTTTTTTCCTCACATCGAATCAATTGGTTTCTCTTTTCTCAAATAACCCTTCGTCCTCGAGTTGACTCTTTTTTTTTCCCTCCCTCCCCATTTTTCAGTTCAGCCACCGTTTCCTTCTTCTCCCTCCCACCCGAACTTATTTTCTCGGCAGCAAAAACCCGCCCACCTGCGACAACAACGGCTATACGCCCACCCCGATCGAATTTCATTCTCCCTCGCTAGCCGCGACACAACTGACGACTGCGACCTCTTTTCCGTAACATCCAAACCTGTCCTCGACCTGGTGAAACCCGAGATTCAGTCGAGCATAACAAGAGGAGGACGAACGGCCTCGAGCCCCGAAAAAGGAAAAAAAAAATAAAAAAATCTATAAACTACCACCCGACACAATGGCGCAACGGGGTCCCTCGGGCTACGGCATACCTAATGCCCCCAACCCGTTCGGCGGCCCGTCCATGACCGAGAACGAGCCGAGCGCCCTGGACGCCATCCGACAGCAGACGAGCAAGATTGAGGATGTTCTGGACAACATCTCGGAGCCCATCAAGCCGTGCGTTCTCCCTAGTGGACAAGCTTCGGGTGCTTCGGCTTTTGTTTTCCCTGGCGACTTGACGCGCCGGAAACAAGCGACAAAATCAGACAAAATCGGCTGACATTTTGTGTTTTTCTTCATTATGCAGATACCTACCAGCCATTGGCCGTTTCCTTATTGTCGTCACTTTCCTCGAGGATGCCCTCCGGATATTGACGCAATGGAGCGACCAAGTCTACTATCTTCGTGACTACCGCGGCTGTAAGTTTGAACAACCCTCAAAAACATCTCCCCGCTCCGAAGGAGCAGCAGAAAGAGCCCAAACAAAAGATGCGGTCGACGAGGCGACGAAATGGATAGCATCAGGAAGAAAGCAAAGCTGACAATTGACTCTCAAATGCAGTCCCCAGGGGAATCCCGCAGCTTTTCCTGATCATCAACGTTCTCGCCATGATCGCGTGCTCCGCGCTGGTCATCGCCAGGAGGTACTCCGAGTACGCCGTCGGCGGCCTCATCGGCGTCGTCGTCACCCAGGCCTTCGGTTACGGTCTCATCTTCGATCTCAACTTCTTCCTGCGCAACCTTTCCGTCATGGGCGGCCTGATCATGGTCCTGTCCGACTCGTGGGTGCGCAAGACCAAGGCCTTTGCCGGTCTGCCCCAGCTCGAGGAGAAGGACCGCAAGATGTACTTCCAGCTCGCCGGTCGCGTGCTGCTCATCTTCCTCTTCATCGGCTTCGTCTTCGCCGGCGAGTGGAGCATCTGGAGGGTCCTCGTCTCCGTCCTCGGCCTGATCGCCTGCGTCATGGTCGTCGTCGGCTTCAAGGCCAAGTTCAGCGCCACTCTCTTGGTTGTTATCCTGAGCGTCTTCAACCTGCTGGTGAACAACTTCTGGACTGTGAGTTAACCCGTTGCCACTTTTTTTTATTCAAAAAAGCCCCCGACAACTGACTCCCCTCTCCTTTGCTAGCTTCACGAGCACCACCCCCACAAGGACTTCGCCAAGTACGACTTCTTCCAGATCCTCTCTATCGTCGGAGGTCTCCTTCTCCTCGTCAACAGCGGCCCCGGCCAGTTCAGCATCGACGAGAAGAAGAAGGTCTACTAGAGCGTCCTTGTGAATGCTTTGTTGGATGTACGATGGCGGGCAAGACAAAACGAGAACCGACTTTGGTGGTGGCCGCCTCCATCTGTGGACGAATCGTCTCGAGGAGATCTCTCCGTCTAGCCCGAAAATCGGCTGCGCCTGGGTTTTGTTGTGTAATATTGACGAGGATCTTTCCTGGGCGAGACCACAGAGAAGAGATGGGCTGTTTTTGTCTGCCGCCGATCGGAGTGCGATGAGTTGGAATTAAAATGATAGGGAACCCCGGTAATTACGGGTGCGAGTGGGTTGTGCGTTGACTTTGTACGGGTGAGGGGGAGGAGGGAGCACCGTTACGGAATCACGTAGGGTTTTGTTTTATACAAAATGTTAAAAAGAAGTTTTATTCGTCTAGGTGGCGAGAGAGAGAGAGAGGGGGTTGGCCTTGATGGTCTATCTGCAAAGACGGAGTTTGGGGCGTGCTGATTTGGACAAGGCTTGTATATCAGAAAAGGAACAGGGAGGCGAGGCCATGAAGCACCACCATAAAAGAGTGTTTGGTTGTTTGGTTGTTTGCTTGTTTTTTTTCTTTAGGGAAAAAAGTATTTTTTACCAAGGCTCGCCGGCGGTCACTCTGGTTCGCGGGTTCAATCACGCGTGTCTCAACGCCCTGCCGGCCCCGCGACCAACTCGGCGGCCGCGGCGTTTTCGCGGGCCAGGGCGCGCCGGATCTCGGCCGCGTCCTTGACGAGGCGCAGCATCTCGGCCGTGCAGTCGCAGGAGCGCCACTTGAGCCCGCACACGAAGCAGAACTGGGCGCCGCACCGGCACGTCATGTGGTGGCAGGCGTCCGTGTGCTCGACCAGCACGTCGCACTTGAAGCAGCGCCGCCACCCTTGCTCGTCGGCCAACGTGTCGGCCAGCCGCCGGTCCGGATCGCGCCGGCATCGGCGCCCGTCGAGCGGGTGGCGCGGCTGCCGGCAGGGGATGCAGATGCCGTGGCCGCGGGGGCATTTTGTCGTCTCGCCGTCGCCGGTGAGGACCTGCCAGTGTTGGAGGAGGAAGGAGGAGGGGGAGCTGTGCTGCCGCTGTTGTTGTGGTGGTGGCTGCTGCGGCTGCTGCTGCCTCACAAAGACGCCGCAGTCCGGGTGCGGACAGTACAGGCGCTTGTCGATGGGGACCCTGTACTCGGCGACCTTGGCGAGGTAGCGGCCTCGTAGGCTGCGCGGCAGACCGCCGGCCCTCCTGCCTGTGATGACGGCCGCGGGCACCTCGTTCGAGCAGCACCGCGGTGGCCACTGCGCCTCCGTGGTCAGCGCCGTCTCGATGAGCCGCGCGAAGCAAGGGCGGCAGTAGCTGTGGCAGGGTGTTTTTGCCGTCTTCTTTGGTGGGAAGCTGTCCAGGCACGCGGTGCATTTTCTGTTATTGTTTTTTATGCTGTTGATTAGTTGTGTGCGCTTCGCAAAGAGGAGGGAGGGAGAGGGATAGAGAAAAGCAATGTGTGGACCAGGGGCTTCCTACACTGTTGTCACGGGCTTCTTTGTCCCCTTGCACGTCAGACAGGAGGACAGCATTGATATCCCTTGTTTGCCGTGCCTTCGCCGGAATATGCTCATGAGGCCCCGACCAAGAAGTCTGTCTCGTCGGGCATGCGCCTCATTCAAGACGGGTTTGGCAGCAGCAGCAGCAGTGGGCTCGACAGGCCTCTCCGTTGTTGAAAGATTGGGTTCCGGTGTGACAGTCCGCGGTTCTGAGGCTCTCGATTCTGGTGCTGCTACCTCAGCCTGCTCTTGGGTATCTTGCGTCCTCGCCGCCTCTTGTTGTTGTTGCTCCCGTGGTGCCCGATGCCCGACATTCTCAGCCTCAGCCGACCTTTGAACCACTGTCTCCACCTCGTCGATGGCGTCGTCGCCGAGCAGACCGGGAAAGATGTCGGGCGGCTCGTATCCGAACCAGTCCCGGAAAAAATCGTCTCCAAACTCGCTCTCGCCGTCTGTCACGTCCGAGACACCATCACTCGTTTCTATCGGGACATTATCCGTGTTTTGCTGGGCAGCGGCGCTCTCTGGGGTGGTTGTTGATCTTTGGGCGGGGATGGGTTCGACCGCATCCATAGGCGCCGCAGCAGCGCTAGCGTGGCTGAGTTGGGCGGTTATGTCCGCCATCATGGAGTATGCATCTGCCGGCAACAAGGGCGCTTATCACCTCTCCGCTTATGATAACGAGTGAAAAAAAAAAGTAGTAAATAGACACGAAAGTAAAAGAAAACATGAACCCAGGCTTGGGTAAACAGGTGTCGTCCCGCCCGAAAACGGGAGACTGGGGTTATGTGTTGTAGACTCCCGAGACGAGGGTACTCCAAAGGAGAGCATATATCTTTGACAGCACGGGTGCACATAGGGAAGCTGGGCGCAGGACACGGCGCCCGCCAGGGCCTAAATGAAGCGACAGAAGGACTCTTGGTCTAACGCCAGGCGAGGAGTCATCGTTGCTTGAACACCTAGGTTCGGTATGGTATGGTATGGTATGGGTAGCTAAGTGCCCCGAAGCACAGACAAGGCACACGCTAAAATATGTAGGCCAAACAGAGCAAGAGGCGGAGGCAGTGTCCGACGACTTTTTGATAGCGCAAGCCTCACAGGACTTGGGAGGGCGGCTGCCAACGGTCTGCCTAGTCCTAGACTGGACGACTGGGAAGCAGCCACGAAGACACGGGAAGGCCTGATCGGGGAGCGCCGCCCATGGTGTTGCCATTCTGCCCACCGAGCATGCCTTGGGTGCCTACCCAGGTGGGTGTAGGTAGGTCAGGTAGGTATCTGGGCAGGCTTCCTGTGCTAGTGTCCGAGGCTTAGACGCCAAGGGCAGAAACGGCGCGGGTGATTGGATTGGGTGGACCCACACAAGGTCGAGCACAGTCAATGGTCTTCAACGATTTCAACGATGACCTCACTACCATCGTCTCAGCCACTGGGGCTAGCATGATATGGGAAGAACCTAGCCAAAGGTCAATCAAGGCTTCCGCCCATTGGAACCGGCGTCCCCATTTATCTTGACTGCGGTCGTTGCCTGTGGGGGTGCACTACTGGGCAAAGCGCCCGTCACAAGTGGGGCCCTCCCCGTTGTGTATGCACTGAGCTGGTGGTTAGCTCAGCATAAACGGTGTGTGGAAGCCGTCATCAGCTCAAATACAGCCATGGGAGCAAGGTTATAACTACCAGTCCTAACCTCCAAACTTTGAGCAGGGAGATGACAGCTAATCCAGGGAACTGCCTTTGACTCGATTGAAGACTGGCAGGTCTGGGTCATGGGTATCAGCTGCTTGCCATTATGTCTATTGCCTACAACGCTTCCGCCGACATCATCATAGCTGTGTCACCATGAAATAGCAGAACCTTTTCTAGGCGCCCTCGCCTCCTTTTTTTTTCGAGTGGTTCCTGCCGCTCACTCTTTTTTCCTACTTATTAACACTAGATGTTTATCCTGCTTTTACCATAGAGGGAGGGGGTATCATGGGTGGAACGAGAAGCTACATTGGTTGCAAGCGCGCAATAGTTGTCGCAGAAGCGCCTCCCTTGATACCAGGCCCGGCGTCTCCTGTCAGCAGCGGGCCTGGGCAAAGGAAAAACGTCATTACGTCAACGGCGCGGCTCCGAGATGACCTTGGTCGTCTTGGTCTGCACGATGCCCCGGTCGCTGGCCTCGTCGCTGCGCTTGGTCTCGTCCGACGAGCGGCCGGCGTAGGCCTGCGACTCGAGGTCGGCGCGTCCGTCGATGAGCTTGAGAAAGTGCTTCTTGCCGCGGCCCTTGCTCGAGATCTGGCCGATGGTCTGCAGCTCGGACCCCTCAGTGCCTGAGAGGCGGCCCGAGGCCTTCTTGCCCTTGGATCCCCGCGAACTGCTGAGGAACCCGGGCGCGACGGCCCGGAAGAAGTGGCGCAGCGTCGACAGACAGGCACACATTACGAGAAGGTTGGCTTCGACGAGACTGTCATGGGGCGCGGGAGAAAAGTTTCTGGTCAGTCTACCCTGTGTCTTTCGAGTTGAGGATGATGTGGGAAGAGGCCCGCCAAGCGAAGAAGGACAGAGGGCGGGAGCAAAAGAAACAAAACGCTTACATCCAAACAGAGACTGGACCGCCTCCCCACGTCTGGTCTACATCGTCCAGAATGGTGATGAGGAGGTACAGGCGGACGATGGATGTAATAACGGTCCTGCATGAGCCAGCCGGCAGTTAGTTACCTAGTCTCTGATGACCGAAAGCGAGAGTCTCCTCGTGGCGGTGTTTGCAACGTACGCTGAGCCGATGGCGAACAGTATGAGCAGCCCAATCTTCTTATTCCTCGAGATATGCAGGCTCAACACCATGGGGACGGGGATGCTGATGATCATAACGTCCGTGATGACGCCGAGGGCGGCGGTGGCCTGGTACATGGCCGGCCTGTTGATGCACGAGCCCACGTTCGGTGGGAACGCGAGGTCATAGCTTTTGGCGATGGGCCAGCATGGGAAGACGGAGGCGAAAAAAATTCCGATCCCGGCTGCGACGACGACGAACATGGTCGTGTAGATGGACCATCGGTACCACTTCTGGACTGCGTTGATCTCGAGCAGGAAAAGGAGGATGACCGTCTTGGACAGCACGGTGGGAATCGGGTAGACGACCGAGTTGACGTAACCCCCGGTCTGTGGTTGCTCGCCGAAAGTCAGCACCGTGCTCGGTCCGGATTTTTCGACACGGTCATATCAGTGTAGGTGTGTTCCGGGAACGTACGTAGGCGAACTGCTGGAACAGGTCCAACGGAATTTCCCAGCCATGAACACCCATATATCCCTTGGCGAACGAACCTATTGAATTGTTAGCCAAACCCGTCCTACAAGCAGTGTGGATGCCTGAGTCTAGGACTTACGGAGGACCAAGGCTTGGATGGCGATACTGCCGAGCTGTCAGGCATTGAGACGAAAAGTTAGTCGCCGAGCTGGCCAGGGACAGTTCTCTCGTAATCACTTCTTCGTCCTTCCATTCTTTCTCCTTTGTTTCCTTGTCGCCCCAAGACGGCGACGGTGACACGCCGTGGACATAAATCATAGGTACATACCCAAGCGCCAATAAGGAGCCCTGTTGCAGAGTGTCAGACCGGATGTTAGTTTGAAGCTTTAAGAGTCTTGGGACGAGTCGTGGTTGGGCGCCATAAAAACGTACCATCGTCGAGGCCAACTTTTTTTCGGATGACTAGTTTGACGTAGAACCTCTGGAAGACAAAGAACAGGGCGAGGGTCATGCCTATGCTGCCAATGGTATACGCTGCCTCGACCGAGTTGCGCTGCGGGTTGGCAAAGTCGACGACGTAGCCAGGCGGTGGCGGCATCACCACCGGGACGCCGTTGACGATCGCAGCCATGTTTGGACGGTAGGGCTGGGGCTAGGAGAAGAGCTAATGCAGGCGGCTCCACGGACGGCGCGGGACGGGAAGGACAGGACTAAAATCCTGGGGGAGAAACGGGAGGGAAGTGCCGTCGTCATCACTTAAATTCCCCGTCCATCCTTGCAAGGAGCGGTACCCAGTTGAGATATGCCGTCACTGAGGACTTTTGAGAGGGGCCGTTGCGTGCCTATATGCCACCGTTGCGGCGGCGACACTCACTCACGGGTCCTTGATCTCTTGGGATAGTGAGCGAAAGTCTTGGCCCGGCGTGATTATTACAAGGCATAAGGGATTGCGTTAAGCGATGCACCAGACATTGTGAGCAGATGCCGGGGGACGGTGTCTCCCTGGCTGGAGCCGGCAGGCAACGTTTTATTCCTTGACACAACGGTGGGTTGTATTGACCCAGATACCGCTAGATTTGGTATCCAATAGAGTTTTTCTTTGCCCCGTCACTTTATCTTGGCACCGGTGGGTCTTTGCCACTGTCAGTAAGGCCGACAGGGACCACGAGTCGTGGAAATGGCGGGTTTACATCGGAAGGTGGAGGGTTAGAAAAGGGGGCTGCGTCGGCCGGACCCTCCCCGAGTTCAGCGACCCGCTGCACGGATCCGGAAGGATCGGGTGTATTCCGGCTAGCTGGTAGATCAACTCAAACGTGGCGAGATCAGGCACGTGCTTGACCGTGAAGATTCCTTGGCTGTTCGCTCGCTTCTGCCAGGCAGAGCCTCATCTCGATCTAACGTCCAACATTTCCATGTCAAACGTGGGCAGATTACTCGGATATACACCTACATATATCTATCTCTGGCGGCATGACACTGACTTTGGGCTCTCGCGCTCGTACCTGCGCACGTAGAGCCGGCCCGCCCGTCCGCACGATGCCGATAAACCACCTTCCCGGTCCAGGGGCTGGGTGGGAATATCGAGTGGATGTCCAGACCTTTCGGGAAGCCATTGGCCGCGCACATGAGGCCAGGCCACGCCATCCACCGCAACCCATGCGAGGCAGATGCTCCCAGCCATTGCAGCGAGGTACATGTATGCCCATAGAAAGACCTAGGGTTCACCCTGCACGAATCTTCTTTTCCCTCTCCCCCAACTCAGGGCGAACCTGTCTAAACGAACAGCATCTTCGCTGTGTTACACTCTTTTTCCCCCATCCGCCTCCTGGGTTCATGCCGCCCAAGTCCCGTTCGTTGCAGTTGCAATCTAGGCACTTCAGCTCTCCGGTCGCAGTAACGCCGCCCGCCCCGCCACCCCTCCTTAGCCTCGGCTTACGCCCTCTGGACTACTTAATTACATGGGCCCCTTTTCCATGACAGCCATGTTTTCCCAGTCTGCATTATCCGCCATTGTTGCCTTCATGTCCACCATGGCCGTCTCAGTCTCAGCTGCCGGCCGATGCTCCAACAAGAACCCAGTAGGTTGACGTGGCAGCTACGTTACATTACACCCTTGTTATGTCTCCTATCTTGGTTCGGTGGGTGGGCGGACCAAGGTTTTCGAGACCATGGTCGGGCTGTACTGACCTTGACCTTGCGCTCTGTCAACAACAGTGTGCTGCCCTCGCGGCCGCGGGTCTCCGAGACCCCGTGCTCATGCCGGGTGACGCCGCATACACGGAGCGCATCAACACGCTCTGGTCCGCGTCGGCCCGGCTGGCGCCCGCCTGCATCGTGACGCCCAGGAACGCGGCCGAGGTGTCGACGGTGCTCCAGGTGCTGCAAAAGACGCCCTCGGCCCGGTTCGCCATCCGCGGCCGCGGCCACGGCTACTGGGCCGGCAGCAACAACATCGACGGCGGCGTCGAGATCGACCTGGGCCTGCACTTCGTCGGCGCCACCTACGACCCGGCCACCAACCTGGCCTCGGTCCTGCCGGGGAGCCGCTGGGGCGACGTGCTCAAGGAGCTGGACCTCCAGCACGGCGTCGCCGTGGTCGGGGGCCGCGACGGCAACGTCGGCGTCGGCGGCTTCCTGACGGGCGGCGGCAACTCGTACCACACGGGCAAGTACGGCTTCGGGTGCGACAACATCGTCAACGCCGAGGTCGTGCTCGCCGACGGCCGCATCGTCAACGCCAACAAGGACGAGAACGCGGACCTGTTCAAGGCCCTCAAGGGCGGCTGGGCCAACTTCGGCATCGTCACCCGCTTCGACCTCTTCACCTTCCCCAGCGGTCCCGTCTGGGGCGGGCCCCGCTTCGCCAACGTCTCCGAGGGCGCCGCCGTCGCCAGCTCCATGGTCAACTTCACCAGCAGGCTCCGCGAGCACCCGGGCGCCGCCTACCTCATCAACTGGACCTACAACCCGGCCCTCGGCAAGGAGCCCGTGATCGCCCAGTTCATGGTCGACACCGACGGCGTGGCCAACGGCCCGGCCTTTGCCGAGGCGCTGCAGGCAACCTCGTTCGCCGACCAGTTCACCACCCGCCGCGTCCACGAGATGGTCGACGCCTACGTCCTGCCCGCGAACCTGCGCCAGGTCTGGTTCACACTCACCTTCGCCAACGACGTCCGCGTCATCAACCAGCTCGCCGAGCTGAACCCGGCTTTCGTCGCCGACATGCTCGAGGCCGTGCCCGCCGACCAGCTGGGCACCCAGAGCCTGTTCCAGCCCCTGCCCAGGCTCTTCTCCGAGCTCGGCCGGGAGAAGGGCGGCAACGTGATGGGCATGGACCGCGTCGAGGGCGACTCGCTGCTGTGGCTGGTCGCGTGCACGGTCCAGACGGCCGAGCAGGAGAAGGTGCTGCAGGAGCGGCTGCTGCGGCTCAAGAACGACCTGGCCGACTACGCCCGGTCCATCGGCGCCCTGCGCGACTGGCAGTACATCAACTACGTCAACCCCACGCAGAGCCCTGTCGAAACATATGGCCCCGAAAACGTCGCCTTCCTCAAGCAGGTGTCTGCCAAGTACGACCCCAACGGCTTCTTCCAGAAGCAGCAGGGTGGCGGCGTCAAGCTGCCCGCCTAGCTGTGCTCGCACATTGTAGCAACGGCTCAAAACCACAGTCGTTATGTACCTTGTGGAGAAAAGGGGAGTTAGTTCCAGGTGACGATGTCAGACAGGGGAAATGGTCCGACAGAGTTGTATACGAAACATCACAATAGTGTAATGTCCAGTAGAAATACCAGCAGGTAAACAATATTGTCGGCTATTTTTTATGTGGATATGATCGCTTTCGTTGACATTGCTGCCCCGGGTTGCATTGTGGCCGCTCTGACGTTGTAAATGGTATAAAAAAAAATAAAAAAATAAAAAAATAAAAAACCACGCTTTACCGTTGCGACTGCATGCATGTGATTTGTCAACTACACTGGCGAGGGGAGCAGATGGCGCCTGGTCGCTGCCCAGAATAGAGTGTCACCCGACCTGGAAGAGATAGGAAAATGCCAAGGCAACAGCAACATGCTGCCGTCTCTAAGCGAAGCGCCAAAGAGACCAGAGGGCCAGTTGCGAGGGCGAGGGATCCAGACACCCATTGTCATGAAAAACAAGCCAATCATTCATTGCCCATGCAAATAACTCCATGTGCTACTAATCAATCTCCCGAACGCCTTGTTCTCGCCGTCGTGGCGGCAAACTATCCGCAAAACCCCGTGGAGCCACGGTCGCGTACGATGCTCTCCTCTCCAAACGCAAACATGCCGGAAATTCTAACGTCTGCCGATGAACTGTGGACAGATGCTGCCGCAGATTGCTGCTACTCGCCCCTCCCCGCCAAAAAGATGGTCTAGTTGCTGATGACGACGTTGATGAGGTCTGTTGTTCCAAGACGGTGAATGTCAGCCATATTTCCAAAAGACAAAATAGGCTAGCCACAGACAATGTACTTACCGACATAGTCGACCAGCCGCCTGCCGTCGGGGCGGGTCTCGACTTTGGCGATCTTCATCAGCTCCTCGAACTCGGCGTCCGTCATCTTCTCCCCCAGGTTCTGCAGCATGTACTTCATGCTGCCGACCTCGATCAGGCCATCCTCGTTCTTGTTGAAAACCTCGAAGCCGGGGTAGTAGTCGCGGGCCTCGCCGGGGCCACGGAAGCCGCCTGGCCGGTTGAGGACCTTGAGGAAGCTCTCGAAATCGACTGCATTGAATTTTTTTGCGGATGCTTGGTCAGAAACTGCGTGCGCTTGGAAGCGTGGCTGCTCTTGGGATGCGACTCACAGTCGGCGCCACCAACAACCTTCTCCTGCTCCCGGATCTCGGCAAGCGTCGGGTTCTGCCCGCAGGCCCGGAGCAGGTCGCCCAGGGCATCGACGGCGACGCGGCCGTTGCCCCTCTTGTCGAACAGGGAAAAGGCCTCCTTGTAGTCGGTCGAAGCCTGTCCGTCGAAGTGGTTAGAAGCCATGATTCAGGTCTCGAAAGCCGTGGTCGTCTCGCGGAGTCGGGAGCGGTGCGTCGGGTCCAATGGATCGAGAGAGATTGGAAGTGGCGTTTGGAAGTTGCTGAATGAGAAAAAAATAAAAATAAAAAAACAAATGGAAGCGCTGCGCGGAAAGGCCAGAATTTTGGTCTCGATCGGATGCGGTGCGCCGTGGACCAGACCACGCCTGGTTTTGTACGGTGCGCGGTTCGCTATTGACTGCAGAGGGAAAACAACAAAAACAGGGCACAGGAAACTTGGCCGATCCAGCGCGCGTGCGCTAAAACGGTCGGCTGGGTGGTGGTGGTGGCACGAGGGGCAGTTTTGGTTGTGTGGTGCGGCGGTGCTTGTTTACACACCACCGGAGCGGTTGTTGCGGGAACACCGAGGTCTGGCTACTCACCATTTTGCTGTGTTTTGTTGCGTAGGAATGGGGCTAGCGGTTCGACGAGGGCGAAGGCGACGGGGTATCGAAGACGAGAATGCGGTCGAGAAGGACTCAAAGAATGTATCGCGGCGTCAAGAAGCGTCAGGACTGAGAAAATCGGTGAGTTCTTGGGAGCAAAGGGGCTCCATGTTGGGAACCAGCCGAATTTCAGTCTCAATCTCCTCCCTGGTGGTCTGTGCCCCAATGCGCTGTGCAGGGGTTCTGGCTGCAACTGCCGCTGCCGGGGCAACGCGCCCGCCGCCAGTCAGGGTCCACACTGACTCTCAATGTCCCCCACACCGCTTCCATCCTGCGGCGCCATCACACGTGCCATTGGCTTCGGTGCTTCGTTGCTCCAGGCTGGGCTTCCAAGGTTGTGGCTAATGGTACCATTTGTGGCTAGAAGTAGAGTCCACGCCGAGATGCCGCAATGAGGGGAAAGAATTCCAAATCGGGGACTGTCGAAGCTCGTAGTTGACAAATACGGCTTCGCGGGACGAGAGTTCAAGTGCCGCAATTGGCCAATTGCGGGGTCGTTCCAGACCTGGCGTTGCACCGCGCCGCCAAAGCATCGCGCAATCCCAGCGGCACCAGACGTCGTCATAGTCATTTGTGCTTCCATGTGCCTCATCCCGAAAATCCGCCGGCAGCATTAATATCACGGCTGCCAGCCTGCTTAGGCTTCGATCTGCCTTCCGAGTTGCCTACCTGACCTCCTCAGCCTAATGCATATACCACCTATCGTCAAAATGGCCACAGAAGTTGCCCTCCGCACGTTTTTCTCGTCGTCCCGCTTCGCCGTAGCCGGCGCCAGCTCCGACCCTCAGAAGTATGGAAACATAGGTGAGATTTGATCGTATTCTTTTTTTGAAACTTGCAGGCACCACCTCTAGCGAAAATAAGGAGAGAAGAGGTGCAAGAGGAAGATGGAAACAAAAAGAGAGTCATGGAGCTACGAGACCCGAGACCCCTGACAGGACATGACACGGACTCATCAAATCCCTTTCCATCACTCACCCCCACCTAGTCCTCGCCTGGTACCTCAAACAATCGCTCCCCGTGACGCCCATCAACCCAACCTCCAAAACCATCGACGTCCTGGGAAAGCCCTACAATGCCGTCTCGAGCCTCTCCGGCCTCCCGGCAGACGAGGTCGCCGACACTTCCGTGTCCGTCATCACGCGGCCCGGCGTCACGCTCGAGGTCCTGAAGGAGGCACGCAAGCTCGGGATCCCCGCCGTCTGGCTGCAGCCGGGCTCCTTCGACGACGAGGTCATCAAGTATGCCCGCGAGGAGGGCGCGTTCAAGGCCGTGCTCGCGGGCGACGGCGGCCGCGGCAGCGAGGGATGGTGCGTCCTCATGGACGGCAGGGATGGCCTCAAGGCCGCAGGGAAGCTGTGAGCCGAAGGCGATTGACGCCCTCGCGGCGCTGCGGAGTGTCCACCTGTCAGTGCATTCTATCCTTGGCCAACCGCGCTTTTTTTTTTTTTTTCAGGGATGAAATTTTGGAGACCTGCCTGCGGCTTCGACGGAAGTCATTGATACACTCAGGCGCTTCGAAAATACTAGCATTTTATCTATGATCCTTCCTACGCATCTCCATTTATACGTCTTCATATACCTTCATTTACCCATGCTTACATATACATTGTACCCCTACTCCTTAAGCTCCTCGACAACCCTCGGCAGGATTGTGTCCGTGAATGTCCACACGGCGTTGGTGAACTGGGCCGTCCACGCGGCGCCAGTGTAAAAGGTCAACCGGTGGCCCTGGAGCGCGTACTGCTGCTGGATAAAGCCAGCCTTCAGCTCCTCGCGCGAGAAGTGCAGGTGCATCTGTCGGTGGTCGGAGAAGGCCTTGAACGTGATGGGCTGCTGCGTCGCATTGGCGGGCACGACGCCGCTCGCGACAAGCTTGTCGAACGAGGTCTGGGTCAGGGTCCTGGCCTGCTCGGCCGTGAAGCTGTCGTTGCCCATCATCAGCACCCGGTACAGGTTGCTGGGGGCGCCGTAGTGCTCGTAGCGCACGACGTACGGCCCTTGCAGGTCGACGAGATAGTGGTCGGGCGCCGACTCGACGGGAGTGTTGATAATGGACACGGCCGGCGGCAGCGCCGGGTGCGTCACGATTCCGACGTAGGCGCGAGACGTCTTCCACCTGCCGAACACGGCCCGCTCCTCGGCGTCAACCTCGAGGCCCTCGAGCGCCGGCAGCGTCGGCTCGAACGCGACGAGCAGGCGCTTGGCCTTGACCAGCACCTTGGTGCCGTCGGCGCGGCGCACCACGAGCTTGACGCCGCGCGACGACGACGGACACGACGACGGCGAAGGGCAGGTTGGGCGCTCGGCTTGTTCGACGCGGCTCGAGTAGAGCACGTCGCTGCCCAGCAGGCGCGCGATGTTGCCATACAGCTGGCTGTTGTTGCGCGACGCCGGGACGAACCCGAGGCCCGTGGCCGGGCGCAGCGCCATGATCATGGGTGCGCCAAAGGCCTGCATCATGTACAGCGTTGGCAGCTTCAACATGTTGCCGCCGGTGCCCATGCCGGCGATCTGGAAGATGATGGGCAGGGCGGCCTCGATGCCATGCCCGGCCACAAATTCGCCGAACGGAATCAGCAGCTCCTCGGGGATCGTGTCGCCGGTCGGGAACTTGCTGTAGTCGGGCAGCATCATGTCCTTGTACTTGAGGCACAGCTGCAGATACGTCTCCAGGGCGGCCGAGTTGTTGGGGCTGATCCAACCCGGGACCGGCTCGCCCGTGCGGAAGTCGGCGTAGACGTTGGTGCGGATCACCCGCGTCGGGCTCGCCGTGGCCACGCCCATGCGCTCGAAGAAGGCGCGCGCGCCGCCCGTGTCGACGTACGAGTTGACGCCATAGTCGTACGCGCCTCCCGTAACCGGGTCGTTGTACGTCGCCACATGACCTCCCTATACGACAGAAGCCATAAACGTTAGCTCCTTTGATTGCTTGCTCTCATGTCTCCCCGGCCGACGAAGCTATCTTTTGCGCTGCTTACTAGGTAGTTTTTGGCCTCTATGACGACGACAGACCGCCCGAAATCCTCCCGCAGTCGCACAGCGGCATATGAGCCCGAAGCGCCGCCGCCCACGATGGCCACGTCCTTGGTTATGACGGAGGAAAATTCAGCCTCGTTCAGTTCGACGGCCTGGGTTAGCATGGGACCCCAGGCCAGTGCCGCAAGAAGACGCCGATTCACCATCTTGCACAAGGGATTGAAGCACGGGGGATTAGGGGACAGAAATTACACAGTAAGTGGTGAGATGGAGGCTGGAGCACGGCTACCCTCGTTCACACGAACCGAGGACGCTCTCCATTTTTATACATGCGGCGCGCCGAAAGGCCAAGACTTCCCCCGAAGGCCGGCGCATCCTCGCGTGCGTCTTCAAACAAAGTAGACCGGCCGTGTTGGCTCGCTTTTCCTCTCGTGGGGTAGGGATCGACACACGCCATCCCATCCCGGCAAGTGTCCTAGCGTGGAAGGAGGCGGCTGACAGGCGGAGGATCGCTCGGCTGCATGGGTCCCTACATTCGCGGTTGCGACCCTGCTCTGCATAACACGACGCAGAAAGAAGGGAGAAAGAAAGGAAGGGGAAAATTTCTACCATCGTGCAGACCCCAACGGCTTCCATATTTACCCAAAGCGGTGGAACAGTCCGGCCGTACCGTCCCATCTGGTGAACATGATGGCCGCACTAGTGGAGCAGGGGGAGAGACCAACAGAAAAAAAAGAACAGCGCCAGAGCTCCTGCATGCGACTATTGATATTGTAGCTCTGCAGGTTGGCTGACCCCTGGGCGGGGTGGTGGCCAGTATCTGGGCCGCTGTGGAGACAATACTTCCTTCTTGGGATATCCTCGCCATTGCTTTCCATCTGCCAGAATTGCGAGTAGCAAGCCCCGTTCGTATCTTCGCATGCGAGATAGGCAGGTACCTGTATCGGGTATGTGTGATTGCAATTAGGTAGGCCTTTGTGGTGGTAATCATCAAAACATGCAGAAGCAGGGGCAGACCGAGCCACACACAGACACCCAACATGCCCAAGTTTTGGGTCCGTGCCGTCCTTCCCCTGTTCTAGCTTCTTGCGGCGAGTGTTGGGAACGGGAAAAGGAAGAAAAGAAGGATTCCATTAGAAGCGACGAGCTGTGGAGAAAAAAAAAACCACAGATCAGACCACACCCAGGGCGGTCTTGAGAAGCGAACGGCTTGGTGTCCTGGTTGACGTCTGCAGGTGAGCGGCGGCTGGTTGTACTAGATGTGGGGACCGCCTGACTGGATCATGCCAACGCCCTCATACCTGGATGTTTGAGTGGGCTTCCAACAAGCACACTTCCATTTCATGCAGCCATGCATGCGGGGTCTTGACCGCGGAGCTCTTGGGATGATGTCGCCAAGGGAGAGCCGGCGCGCTATTGAGGTTTGGCGAGACAGAGACAGATAGAGGAGTCGCCATATCCACCACAGCATAGAGACGCCTGATGTCGTCAGAGCGCTGGGGGTCCTTGCGCACCTTGTTGGGCCCACTATGGATGACGGCGCCGTTGATTTCCCATCGTGGAAAAACCACCACGTTCAGGACCCCCTACGCACTTTTGAAACGGCGGACTACACCATCAGGGCTGGGGACCAAAAAATGAAGTTGTTAACAATCACAAAAGGTTTACAAGCACGCTGAGATTGTTGGGACAGTGGATGTTCCTCCAAAAATGATCAATTCGCAAGGAAGACTCTGGCAAAAAGCGGAGCCAATCTTGGCAAACTATCCTATCAACAAGAAAAGGCCAGACATACAACCTAGCCAACCCGTCAACCCCGAACCGAGATGCCATGCATGCATCAAGAAAAATCCCGACCGAAACAAATACGGGAAAGCAACAACAATAGAAAAAAAAAATATAAAAAAAAAACTTGATGAGAAGAGAGTCCGGCCTTGGAAATGGAGGGGATGGGGCGCTAGAAGCACCTTTACTCCCAGTGCTCGTCAACGCCGCGGGCCTCGATGGGCTCAGCAGATTCGTCGGCCAGCTCGGCGTACTCGGCAGCCGACTCGTCAACGTCGCGGGTCTCGATCGCGTCACGCTTGCCCATGTCGACGCTCGGCTCCGAGTCACGCTTTAGGACCACATCGGCGACGGTGCTGGCGATGGGCTTGATCTTCCTGAAGGCCTTCTTGAAAAAGCGGCCAATCTTCGAGGGGTCCCGGGCGTCTAGGTGAGCGTTCGAGTTCACGCCACGCTTGCCGATCTCGACGCTTAGCTCCGAGTCACGCTTTAGAACCACATCGGCAACGGTGCTGGCGATGGGCTTGATCTTCCTGAAAGCCTTCTTGAAGAAGCGGCCAATCTTCGAGGGGTCCCGGGCGTCTAGGTGAGCGTTCGAGTTCACGCCACGCCTGCCGATCTCGACGCTTGGCTCCGAGTCACGCTTTAGGACCACATCGGCGACGGTGCTGGCGATGGGCTTGATTTTCCTGAAGGCCTTCTTGAAGAAGCGGCCAATCTTCGAGGGATCCCGGGCGTCTAGGCGGGCGTTCGCGTTCACCCCGGCGACGGAGAAGTCATCGCGGATGGCGAGGTCGCCCGACCGCGGCAGCGGGGCGCCGGCGGCCGATGTGACCAGGAGGCCGGCCACGATGACCTGGGAGAGCGAGATCTTGAAGAACTGCATTTTTGCTGCGGTTGTTGTTGCTGAAAAAAAAAGTAACGGTCGAGTTCTCGCTTGTTTGTATGTTGGTTGGTTGGTTCGAAAACGTTGGAGGTGGCGGGATGGAAAGGAGGATGAAGAAGGTAAGAAGGAGAAGAAAGACAAAAGGAAAAAGACAAAAGGAAAAAGACAAAAGGAAAAAACAAAAGGAAAAAACAAAAGGAAAAAGACAAAAAGGAAAATTGGTCCGATGGTGGTGAGAAAGGAGGAAGAAGACAGACTTGATGGTGGT
Organism: Magnaporthiopsis rhizophila; assembly: GCA_003049465.1. NCBI lineage: Eukaryota > Fungi > Ascomycota > Sordariomycetes > Magnaporthales > Magnaporthaceae > Magnaporthiopsis > Magnaporthiopsis rhizophila. The sequence continues at coordinate 90,306 of PYSS01000132.1, forward strand.
GGACAGCCAGCTGTATTTATCCTTCCTTGCCTCCCTTCGGTTGTTTGCTTCTGTGCTATTTTCGATCGGCCACTGCCACGCGCCACAGATGGAAACGCGCTCGGATCGATGATACGGTGTGATTCTCTTGACTCGCATAGCTGGAGCTTGCCAGCCGTGCGTTCCCGGGCGACCGACTCCATTCACAATGCCAGCCGGATCTCCTCCCCACGCCCAGTTGTTTCTCGCCAGCAAAACAGAAATGGACCAAAATTAGCTTGCTGTGGACGGATCAATCGGCAAATTCGCCACGAAACAATGTCCCCGCAACGAGGACGCCCTGATGCATACTACATAGCACCTACCTAGATAGACGGCTTGGACATGCAGCAACTGGAGCCAGGTGTCATTCGAACCATCAACATCAAACGATGACGGAACAACCCAGATCCTCCGAGATAAAAAGGGTTCACCCCAGGACCATACAGCTGGAGCCAGAGCTGCGGGCAGCAGCCCGCGCCCCCCGCGCAACGATCTGCCCGCCGCGACATTGGCAAGATACCCCTCTGGGAAGGCACGTGGACTACCGCGGTTGGCCGCGTGACGCTGATCTACGTAGCCGCCAACGCGCTTGTAGCGGATGCACAATACCTTGCTTTGCTCAACAAAGAGGTAGGTAGATACCTAGGTGGATACCATGCCCCATGTACCAAGATGGGGAAGCCTAGCCGAGGTCATGATTTGCGTATCCATATACATAGGTACACATATGTTCTTGCCCAGGAGGGCTACGGACACACATCGCACGGGGCTCGAGAGCCGCAAGCGAGGTATCAGCAATGAATCGTCCTGACAGGCGCGATCCACCCCACCGGTCCCCGCACACGTTACCACCTTTGACGTTGAACACAGGTTTAACGCGCGGATGGCGCGTGGGCAGTTATACCTACATACATAGTAGCATATGAAACCTTGTGGGAGGCGAGTTTAGGTTGTTTTTCGTCGATCCATCTCGCCGGACGGGCGGTGGTTTGAGCCGGAGAAGCACCGGAGAAGCAAATCCGCAAGAATAAGGATAGGCGGGCCGCGCAAGGAAGTATTCCTTGTCCTTTTTGTCCCATTCGCCTCAATCCCTTCTCATCATTCAAGGGTCAAGTCAGGAGCCAGCAGCAAGTCAGACCCGCCAACACGCCAGCACCCCCTGACCGCCGGGAAAAATCCAATCCACATAGGGGACCTATGTTATAAACATTACAGTTCCACAAAAACCCTCTCCACCCATAAAACTTTACAGGCGGAACTCCTGCTGCTTCGAGAGAAGCGGACCCTGAGCCGGGTTGGTTGTCATGTGTGAAAGAAGACAGCGAGAATTCTTTTTTTGGCATGTTCGCCGACCACAGGCGATAAACACTCGACAAGATAGGTAGCCTCCTGTGTAAAGAAAGGGTTGTCAGTCAGCCCATGTTCAAACCTCACCTCCTCCTGACCCAGTCGGACCGCCGCCAAGACGGGAGGACGCCAAGACAGACAGTTACCAAGATAGGAAGGTCTGGAGATGAGATGAGGGCGCCGCCATGACCGCCGCATGGGCTTTCTTTTTGCAGCTCCCGCCCACCTTTCGTTTCGGTGACGGGACGGGAGAGTAGCCCTATCCTGGCTCCCCCAAGGATCGCTGGAAACGCTGCCAACACCCGATCCCCGGATGGATTGTCATTATGGGCGCCCTGGGAGGGTTTCGCCATTTTAACAAAGCACAACCAACTCCATATTCCGAGATCGGAAAAGTACGTTCGAATCCGAAATAAATACTAGGAAAAATATCGGGAATGGTTCAAGTTTCTACTTTTTTTGTGGTAAAACCCCGTCGGTACCACCTATTTGGGAGTTTTGCCCCAGTCTGGCGGGGACAAGCCGCGACAGGGGGTCCACAGCAAAAGCACTATGCAATCCGTTCGGCGATCGAGTGGGGCCTTATAAAGCGCTTGAACCCTGCCGGTCCGCCCCGTGGTTGAAACAGAACAGGATGACAGGTTTGGCCGTTGACATCTGGGCAATGTCTTGGCCTATAATTACACGTCTCGCAATTCTAAACGGGGCATGTATATACAGCTCCTTTCCGATGCCGTGGGCCACTGAGACTGGGAGCTCACGGCGCGAGCATTTCCTTGGGTTCCTCAGTCGCCTCAAGGTTACTCGGGCGTGGTGATACTCTACGTTTGCTGCGTGTAATAACTGGTACCTAGCCATGTCAAAGAGTTGGTATGCATGAAGATTTGCAAGTATAAATGCTTTAGCGTATTGGCGGAATAATTATTCGATGTAATTGATGCATTTATCCCGGTATCTCGTTCAATGTTTCGGGATCTCCCAGTCTTGTTTGCCATGTGTCGCAAAGGAACGGGCCGAACTCGGGATCTACGGTATCCAGACCCCGGCGCGCGTTAGACGCCCTAATCAGGCGCACCTGTATATATAGCCAGAGGGTCTCCTGCCCTCGACAACCTCCTCCTAGCCCTCTAGAGACAGAAAAACCAGTTGGGTCTACTACATGCGCCTCTGCTTTGCAATAACATGGACATTGCAGCTTCTTCCTCCGCTCAAGGTCAGACAGCGATGTTTATTTATCTTCGTTGGCAATACTCTATGGACCGAAGTGACCGCTGTGTCACCTGAGCTATCAATATCGCCGTGAGACGAAGAGGATAATAACAACAAGCGTCAGATAATAACCGACATGTGTCGTAGTCCGATCCTCAAGTCGAAAGCCACAGGTCCTGCCCGTCTAGTCTTTTCTTGCGCCGAAAACACCGTCTCCCCAACTCCCAAAAAATGGATACCGTCATAAACAGGCTGCATAACAATATCATGTGATAAAAAGTCCGATGAGGATCAAATGTGGTGCCAAACCGGAAGTCACAAATGCCTGGCCGAGCCCGTTCACCCTACCCGCTCAGTCCGAGTCGAACAAAGGATCAAAGTGCACCTTTCCACACTTCTTGCACTCGACACGCAGCTCGTCTTCATCATCGTCCGAATCTTCCCACTTGATATCCTCCAGTGCGAAACCGCGCTCGGACTCGAACTCGACCCACCTTCGCGCCTGTCCCGAGACGAGCGATGTAGGAACTTGCTTCCAGATTATGCCCTCTTCCCAACAGGAGCGTTCGCCTTTGGTCTCAACCGGGACAGGCGACGGATCATAGTCGTCGTTGCTATGATGGTGATGGTGGGCGTCCAGAGGCTGCCAGTCGTCTCCGGGCAAGTCACTGTCCGACGGCAGCTCATCCTCGGATCCCGCATTGCCGTTGCTTGCTTTCTTGGCCACCGGCAGTCGAGGACGGACGACTCTGCACGCGATGGCCGGTGGCTTCTTGACTTTGTCGACGCGGGAACCTCTCTGCTGCATGTAGACCACGCCTCCGTCGACGAAGAGGCCATTGTCTCTGAGCATTTCCGACACGTCCGAAGCTGCTCTGATTCCGACTGCGCAGCAGGGGAAGCCAGTGACCGTCAGCTCGCTGAGGGTGCAGGCGAGTTCGTGCGCTGCTATTTGATGCAGGTCGTTGCCGGGAAGGTTTCGAAGCATGCGCTGGGGGAAGTTGACAAGGTCTATCCTCATCTTGTCCAGATTGGGGAGAAGACGGGGGCGGGGGAGAGGGGCACGCCGGTCGAGATCGGAACCCCTCTTCCTCTTCTTGTCTTTTGGCTGCGGCTGTGGCTGGAAGGGCGGCAGGAGCGCGGCGAGGAAGTCGACAACCTGGAGCCAAGCATAGGACCGAAGACCGCCAATGGCGCCACTGTGGCCCTTGGGCCGCTCGTTGATGGGGAGGTTAAGGGCCCTAGGGAGGTTGGGGTGCTCCCTCTTGGACAGCGACAGGTGAGGGCTGTCGTCCTTGTAGAAACGAGCAATGATGCGGAGATTGATGTGCTTTATTTGGCTACGGATCTCGAGGGACAGATTGGCCATTCCGAGGAGGGCCTCAGGAGTCGTGAAAGTGAACGTGTTCCTGCTCCACAAGATCTTGGTTGCCTCGACGTTGAAAGCGCGCGAGACGGCCATAAGGCCAATGGCAATGCCAGATCCCGCGCGAGCCTCGCTGGCCGTGATGCTCAGGTGGTGCGGCTTGGTCAGCGGATCGATGATGGGACCGGGGCTAGTCATGGCAAGCTCGATGATACGGAGGAATATCTCTGTCGGCAGCCTAGCTCCCATGCCTGCGGCGCGGGCAGCAGCAGTGCGCGCGCGCGTGGCAGCACGGGTGGCACGGTCGCGAGCGCTGAGCTTGACGTCGGAGGAACCGCCGAAGAAATCCGAGCGGTGCGCGACAGCAGGCGACCAGCAGATGCCATGCTCGCGTAGCAGTCGCTTGAGCTTCTGGTTCTCCTCCTCAATCTTTCGGCGCTTCTCGCCTTCCTGGTAGAGAACGGTAGCGCGGTCCACCTGGTCCCTGCAGTCCCAGGCGATGTAGCTGACACCGGCCATGGCGGGTGGTGCGCCTCGATAGCGAGAGGCGTCGTCGCTGCTCGACTCGGACCACGGGGTTCTCTCCCTCGTGAGCTTAGCTGCTAGTGCAGCTGCAGAGGTAGTGGGGGATGAAGTGGAACCAAAGAGAAACCGCAAACGATCCGATTGCCTGGGGAGGGAGATGCCTCGCGAGATGAAAGACGCGCCGCTGAAACTGGCCTTGGCAGCTGCCGTGAAGGTACCTACTAGGTACTCGGCGGTGGTGTTTGCTACCGCGCTCGCTCTGCTGCAGACAGCAAACCGCAAAACGCAAACGCGAATCGACGTCGGCCGACGCCACGGGAGGCGGCTTGGAGGTGAGCGGCGTCCGGCAAGAAATCGCCCGGTAGGTGGTAGGTGGAGACGGTTTTCTGGGCTTGGTTCCGAGCGCCGGGGTCCGCTGCTGTGCTCCTTGCTGTGCTGCGGCAGTGTGCAGTCACGGTGATCGACGTCCAGAATTGTGCTTCTGGATATGCGAGCCGCCACTGACAGGGGAGCACGCGCAGCCCGCTTCTGGAGCACAGGGATCGCGGGGTTGGCTTGAGATGAGAGCTGAGTTTTTGAGTTTGATCAGGCAGAGGTACCAGGCGCCTGGCTTGCCTGGACGCACTGTGCCCAATGACGCCGGATGCCGCTGCCTCCACGGTTTCAAACAAAGACTGGCACTGGGCACAGAGCCAGGCACCCACCAAGCCGTCGAAAGGGCCTGCTGTCAATGCCGAATGCGGAAGGACCGAACGAGCACGCACGGGGCTGCCCGTGGTTGCCACGGACAGCAGCACCAGGCGCTGATGCGCCCCAGCAATCTTCTCAAAGCTGCAACCATGCCTGGGTTAGCAGCGCCGTGCAAGCATTGACAGCGTAAAATGCAGCTATCCGTTGCCTTGTGCCATCATCCCCAAATGAAAGTCGAAATTTTAATGGTTTCCAGAGTCAATGGAAAGAATAGACGCTTCCTGCAGAGATCCAGCTTACACCCAAACAACAGATAATATGTGGTGCCTAGGTAGGTAGGTAGGCAAAAAAAAAAAAAAAAAAAAAAAAGACTTTTTTACGATGGACATGGCAGTCGCAGAAGACCAGCCCGATATCAAAGGATAAGAAACAGGTCAATTAGATCATCTCAAGATAAAATTGCAAGCATTACGAGCCACGAACAAGACTCGAATCTTTGTAAATCTATCATCTCTACCTCTATATAGAAATCCAGAAGTGTGGCAATTTGCACACTACACCCCAGCGCACGCACCAAAAAGTCCTCAACTTCAAGCCCATCAGCCGTCAATGTTGGGGTCGAAGCCGGTGATGCTGCCGTCCATGGCCTTCCTCAGGTTGTCGGCAAAGGCCTCGTCGCGGAGCTTGGCGCGCGGGCCGCCAAAGTCCTCCATGGCCTTGTTGCGGAGGTCCACGCTGGGCCAGTTGTTCCAGCCGACGAGCTGGCCGAGGAACCACTGGCCCGTGTAGTTCTCGATGGCGTCGTCCTTGTCGTTGGCGATGCGCCAGCAGTGCGTCTTGCCGCCGTCCTTGTGGTACACCACCTTGGCGCGTCCGTCCTTGAGCGGCGGCGTGTTGGTGGCCCCGCCGTAGCCGCCGTGGCAGCTGGGCGCCACGCGCTTGACCTGGTTGTCCTTGACGAACACCACCACGTTCTCCCAGTCGTGCTTGTGCGCGGCCACGCCGAAGATGCCGCACACGATCTGGTCCTTCTCGAAGTAGTACTCGTACATGATGGCGCACCAGCCGTTGTTGCACCGGCTGCGGCTGTACAGGTTGTTGTTCTCCAGCCGGTTGTTGTCGCGGCACCCGGCCCTGAGGCAGTTGGGCGGCACGCCCTGGCCCGCGTTGAGGCCGCCGTTCTTCTTGCCGTCCGAGCCGACGGCCGCCGTGTAGTAGCAGCCGTCCTTGTCAAAGTCCGTGTACGGCTGGAACTTGTGCTCGAGCTCGCTGGCGCTGTCGGGAAGGGGCTTCAGCACGTCGCGCTTGAACAGCTCGCCGGTGTCGCGCTCCGGGAGCTTGCTGAAGTCGCGCTCCTGCACGATGGCCGGGCCGGCCGTCGCGAGAGTGGCGGCGCCGATGAGGGCCGCGGCGACAGTGGAGATGGAGCGCATCTTGGAGGAAGGGGATGAAGACGTAGGTTGCACAAGTTTATGCTAAGTATATGCCGAGTGATGGGTGTCAAGGTCTTCGCTGGGCTGGCTCTTGGTGCGAGGCTTGATGAGCTGGGGGATGTTTTGTGGTAAACTCGAGAGGCGAGCCCCCGCCTTTTATACCTCATCTTTGCGATCTACAGGACCTTCCATTGACACGTCCAACGGATGCCTGCGCTATCAACGCATGCCCATGTCTGGTGCTATCAACACATCAGTGTCCATGTTTTGGTGTTGCTTGGCCTTATTGAGGCCTCACTCGTACATGATACAGGGAATCCCCCCACACGGCACGGAGCTCCGCCTCCTGCTTCCTTCGGCTGGACGCGGACGGGGCGGCGGACGGAGAGGGTCTCGTCACTGTCAATTGGTCGCATTGAAACTTGCCGAACTCGGAGCCAATTGTCGAACGTCCAGCGCAGCACGGATTCTTGCCTGGCAGCATGCTTATTTCTTTCAGCCAGCTATGAAACTTGATCCTGCGCCCCCTCATCCCGGGCGTCTTTCATCATCTTTCCCAGATAAACACCCACAACCTGCACCAGAATAACAGGTTTCTACCTGCGCCGTCATCCATACGTCGCGCATGAATTAACTGGAAGGATCATCGTGCTCCTGGGTCATCTTCGGGCTGCTGCCTGTTCGGCCGTATTCCTGCCGTAAGCACGCCGATCATGGCATTGAGGATATCACGATAGATTTGGTCAATCCATACTCGAACTGTACTTACTCTCGAAGCGGGATTCCTGGATTCTGATTAACACAACGCCCACGTTATACAAGTGACCTCATTGGACTAGCATATCACCTCAAGGGGTCTCATCCTTTGGGGTCCATCCATATTGGGGTTTAATCCTTCAGGCAGTGTCAAATATCCGAGCAAGACATGGCTATTGGCCAGCTCGTTCCGCGCCTCGCCTCATTCGCCTGGCTGAACCAAACCTCGCCGATCATTCGGTATCTGGTGTGATGTCCTTCACATTGTCCGACAGCACGACACGCTGCTGCCAAGCAGAGGTCGGTGCGCCTTTGGAAAAGTCGGGGCTGCCAGCACAAGGATAAGGAGACTGCTGTCAGCACGGGATAGTGGTAATCTAAGGATCATGGCCGAACCTGCCTGGGGGCTTTTCCCCAATCCTATTTTCTGTGTTGTAGTTATGCGTTATTGGAGTACAAGTTGAAGTGAGCCGACATCCGAGGTGTATCCAGGCTCCAGTCTTCCTCAGCTGTTCATATATCCAGCACATTTTCCGTATCTTTCAAATGTTCTATGATATGATGCCTGTATAGTGTTGACCTCTAGAAGTGTCTTTCTGGTTTATTATGATTATCAGCAAACGTACTGAAAATGTGCTCCTGGGGGTAGACGGTGGGATATTGATATTTGGAATAATTAAGATATTAATAGGACCAAAGAGAAAGGTGAAAACCCCAAAGAAGTGCACAGATAGGTCTTAATTAGAGAACTGGCCGGCTTAAACCGTAATGGTCTTGAATTTACTTCATAAATAGATTAGACTCTCGGCACTCCCATCTTTCGGGTTCCCTCCAAACCGTTCCATCAACGTGCTAATACTCCACCCGAGCTCTTCGATAAGAGCCTCGGTTCCGCCAAGCAGCGGAAACACACTTGACGTGGGGACGTTTCCCGGGCGGGAAAGGAACCAACCAAGTTTGAATTCTTGACTATAAACATATTGGCCTGCATGTTGACACGAATTGGGTACCAAGAAGACGTAGCTCGTTTCTAATAGGGCCTGGGATGTGTCCCTTATTATGTTCACAGTGCAGAGTCACCGCCATTTCACTACATGGCTACTTCCCCTTGGCCTTTGCCAGCATCTCCTGGGTGTACTCGGCCCCCGCATGGAACCACCATGCCCCGACGAGCAGAGACAGACCGCCAACAACGACGCAGGTATAGTTCATGTTGGTAGGGTCCACGGGCATGATGTAAGGGAAGGAGAAGAAGACGATGGCGAAGACCAGCCAGCAGACGGTAATGGTGTTGACGATGGGTCCAAGCCGAGGACCCATGTGGAAGACGCCCTACGCCAAGTCATATGAATCCGCTACGTTAGGAACTCTGTAAAATGTCATAATCGAATCTGTGCAAGCAAAATAGAGAAAATGAATTACCTTGTGCATGTTCCTGCGCCCGGTTAGCAGGTTCGTGACGATGGGAAACAGGTACGAGATGTTGTTAATGGTGACAGCCGTGCCCAGAAGCGAGTTGAAGGCGGTGGACGAGCCGAGGTACAGGCAGCCCAGGGCGGCGATGATGGCGGTAACGCAGGCCTGCGCGTTGAGCGGGATGCGCAGCGACGGGTGAACGCGCGACCAGAGGCGCGACAGGGGCATAGCGCCGTCGCGCGAGAAGGCCCAAAAGATGCGGCCGGTGCTTAGCTGCGACGAGATGACGCAAGGGCCAAGGGCGATGAACAGGATAAATGTCAGGCCGAAGGCGCCCCCGGCCGACTGCGTCACCTGCCGAAAGAGCTCGGCGAGCGGCAGCCCCGTGTTGTTGTTGGTGAGAGCGTCAAAGTCCTGGATCGAGAACATCAGGGAGATGAGGTAGGTGATGCCGGTGAAGCTTTTGGTCAATAACGGGTTAGCCTTAGTGTCCCCGTCAGAGTGCAGGCGAAGGAGAAGGCCTGCATCGTGTTTGACAGTTGTCATGGGCAACACGTACAAAGCGATCGTTAGTGTGATCGCAATAGCTAGCGGTGCATTGCGTGAGGGCTGAGGAAATAGTAACAGTTAGTTGATGTTGCCCTGCTTTTGTGTGTCCAGTGAAGCCGGGCCTGATTGCCAAGAAAGTATAAACCGCCACATACGTTTGGCATCTCCTCGGTAATGTGAGTAACACCATCGAGCCCTCCCAGGGAGTACAGAGGGTTCACAAGACCTGTGATGAAGGCGATGCCCTGATTTTGCCAGCCAGTGTTGTTGATCCACGTCCTGAAGACGAACTCAGGCGTCTGGTGGGTCGGCGCACAGGCGACGACGGTGACGAGGACGACGAGCCAGCCGATCTGCAGGTAGAAGAGCGAGAACCTATTGAGACCCGGGATGACCTTGTTGCCAAACATGACGACGGCGGCGGTGAGCAGGTTCAGGCCCTGGTAGACGACAAACGTCTGCCACGTCTGGATCTGCAGGTCGGGTGTGTAGAGCGCGATCAGGGCCATGAGGATTTGGGCGTAGATTATATTGGTCGAGGCCGTGGTGAAGATCCAGCCCAGGACACTGAACCAACCCGTAAAGAAGCTGAGCGGCCCCGTGAGCCGCTTGGGCGCGACGGCGGCAATCCAGTGGTACATGCCGCCCTCGCTGCGGTTTCCCCGGAGTCAGTCCTTCTGTGCATACGATGTAAAAGCTGCGTTGAGTTGGTGGAAGGGAAGTGGCCATTTACGTGGGATAGCTGGATACAAATTCGGCCAGGGACGCGCCAAGGAAGCACTGCAGAACGGTCACGAGGATGAAGCCGTAAATCACGGCGCCAGGGCCGCCGGCGCCGATCTCGGTGATCAGACCAAGCCCGAGGCCCGTCCACGAGATAGTGGTCGTCGATGCCAGGCCGATGAGGCTCAGGGTGCTGAAGTGGCGGTGCAGCTCCTGCTTGTGGCCTGCTCGGACGGGCTCCAAGGGTCAGCCAAACCTGCCGGATCACTCGGACCAGCTTCTCCTGAGAACACGCCCTCGGCTCCCTTGCCGTCACTTACCCATCTCGGCCAGCCGTGCCTCGTCGGCGTTCATGGCTGCCTTCTCTGGCGCGGCATCGTCACTCCGTCGGAGAACCGCGGATTGGACCGCCTCGGCTGAGCCCATGATTGCTGCCGGCTCCTTTGTGGAGGAGAATCAGTGCAGAAAGGGAAGGGTTATATGGGCTACAGCGCGAGGCACAGCTCCCAACCAAGACCAATGACCGCTACAGAAAGGGACTGCGCGGGCCGGGAAGGCTTCTCGTCCTGTGTTTCTAAAATCCCGAGGATGGGCATGTCATTTGACATTTAACGCGGTAACAACACACCTTCCTACCTACCTGTCGGTCTACATCCCCACCCGACTCCTCCCCAGGGTCTGGTAAGCGGAGATGTCTGACGGCCGCGGGTGCAATGGAGATGGGGCACCAATCAAAAAGGCCATTTGCTCGCGTGGTCGCGGCAAGGAACGCTGCAAGGTTACCCCATTCTCGTATCTCGACGAGGAGGAGAAGGAGTTCGCGGCGAGCTTTGCACCTTGTTCATTGCTATCTGCGGGCTGGAAACCGAGGGTCAGAAACCCACCAGCGGGCACCCGAGCATTTCGCGCTAGGGGGTATTAGGCAGGTGTCGATTGAAACTTTATCGTTCATGTTGGCGGTCTTCCAGGCGCGAGCCACTGAACCCCCAGCGACAGTTTTCCGACCTCCCCAAGTGACTTCATTGAACTGTACAGCCTAAGATGAAAGCGCTAGCGGGATCGAGAAGTGCCCTTTCACTTCCGCCAGGAGACGTCTGAGGCTGGGTCTGGCCGACACCCGACAATGCCAGAAATCCGTATATCTAAACAAGCTTCCCTGGCGCATGCAGGATGCGGCTGCTGAGGCGATCCGCCGCCTTGGTATGGGCCAAGCTTCTTTGCAGATGAACTCTGTCTGGGCTTCCTGGGCTGCCACGAACCCCACCACCACCCCCTTGTTCACAGGTATGAAGCGATTCCGCCGCCGTCGACCATTGACAGCTGCCAGCATTTTACCAGTCCGACAAACGAAAGAAAGGAAAGAAAGAAAAAAAAAAAGCCATAAATAATCTTCGAGAGACGCGTTGCGTTGTATATCCCTCCCTGGTAGATCAGCGCCCGTGTCGGTGCGCCTTCTCGTCTCCTCGTTCTATCCATAGCAAAATTATAGCCTATCCGCACAACCCCCGAACCTCCCGAATACCGATCGTCGCTGTGCCCCTGAGCGTCTTGAGCTACTCGTTAAACGTGGCCAATGTCTTCATGGCCTGGCACAGGTGCTCCCAGTCAATTCCTCCGATATGGCGTTATCGAAGGGCGTCCTTGGCAAGATCGATCCATCTGTAATCGAGGCGCAAAAAGAGGTCAGCGAGAAAATGAGCTCCGCTCCGGCCAACCAACGATCAGCTTTCCAACTGAGCCTGTCGCCGATCTCGCAGAAAGGCCACATAAGAGGACCAAGGGGTGAAAATGGCGAGATGGTTGATGCATCGAGGCGCGAGTCCCCATGTCGTGTGGCGAAGGCACTGCCTCTATTTTGAACCTATAATGGGTTGGACGCATCTTCGCAGACAGTGCACTCCAGTCCCTCACCCAGTCTCAGACGGCAACAGGCGGACGTAGGCGAGATCCATTGCACCTTCTTCGATGTCCTCTGACTGTCTACCTAGAATCGATGTGGCAGCCGGCATTAGGTGAGCGATTCCATGACGATCGAGGGACGATTTACTTTCTGTGTGACCAAAGCGGACTGTAAATCAATATCCGATCCAGGCAGCTACCGTGCCCAGTGAGTTGTTCCTGCCCGCAACTTGGCCAAGTGGTTGACGATTACGCGCTCTCCACGCACCCTCCATACCACCCAGTACGGTTCAGTGATCATCCCTCGGACCCGCGCCCCGATGTCCGGGTTGTCGATAAGCTCCAGAAGTCTCACCAGGTATCATTATCCGGAAAGACCAAAAGGGAGCTGCTCCGGCCCCGTACGCTATCCAGAACCTCAGCGGAAAGGTTTTTTTTTCCGCGCCCAAGCTACCACATACGGATACGTTGCAAAAGCTTCTATAACAATAGTTGCTGAAGATGAGGCCTCTACCGGGCCCAGTTCATATCATGGTTTCGGTCTTCGCCAGATGACGTCGGCAGCAGCGACTCCCAGACGCGAAGGACGACCCATCGCTGACACACGACTTTGGTTCGGCCCGGGCCCGTCCCTGGCCGACACGGCTCTCAACGATGACGGCGGCTTGGTTATGTCGAAGCTTATGGGTATCGTAGGGCCGTTCACACGGTGCATTGAGATCATACATACAGTCAGGAGATGTCTCGTCGGCCCCCGCCCAAAAGTCGACAACATCTGCGGGATTATCACCTGGCGATCTCTGGCGGCAGACTCGCCCCGAGGACGCCCCGGCCGACACCGAGGCGACCAAGCACATCCACTCGAGGATATTATACGTGGACCTGCACAACAAGTCATCTCCAAGCTCTCCAGGGATTATCGGACAGGCCACGAGATCGAGGAGCCCTTCGTCGAGCCGCTTCTCAGTTCAAGTGTAAAATATGGCGCCAAAGGTTTCGAGGACGGAATACGAAGAAGCAAAGATGGCTTTCCGCATCTTCAGCGAGCGGGCCAACATGATATGATATTACTGTCGAAACATACGGGAACCTCAGATACGGAACATTCTTGTGTTTCCATAAGCCTGAGGGTGCCCCAGTACCAGGACAGTATGGTCAACCGGACGTCGGGAAACCTCTTCTGGTCCGGCTTCTCGCCATACACAATCAGCTACTGCTCTGGAAGCCCGGATATCACAGTCCTGTCGAGCAAATCTCGTTCGAGTCCAGGTTCACGCAGACGGAGATGCAGCTACCCATTGCTCTATCGTTCCTAAGCCCCAAGGGGACAGATAAAGGCTTGATGGAGTTTCTGGGAGTTCTGTCCAAGTGCAATACGGGCGGACAATTTACCCCGTATAAGCCGCGGACGAGCAGAAGCGCTTTGTTGGGAAAGTGGCGCCTGACAAAATGGACGGCGCAAAGGATCCATGCACCGGAGCTCTTGAAGATTACAGATCGGGTATTCGGGATTACAAGTGACAGGAGACACCATTGCAGCTTCCGTATGTCGAATGAACAATTGACCTTCGAAAGCAATAGCTGGCACGGCGACCGCGAATCATATTCCCCAGCTCCCACTAGCGTCCAGAACATCACCGCCGCCTCCATGGGGTACGCCCTTTGTGAAAGAAGCCCATGCCCAAAATGCCTGCTACGAACGGGAAGGGGAGAAATACGATGGACATAATCCGCTGCCACATACGCCAAGCGGAAGCAGCTAGGTTTGGCGGTGCCGAAAACGCCCGTCGGGACGATCAGAATATACACACAATGCCCCTGCCCCTTGAGAAATCCGCTTGCAAGCGAGTCACGTCTTCATCTCATCGGGGCCCTCGCGGCCGCCGCCGCTCCCAAGAGCCACGACACCGAGATGATCGCGGGCCGAGCAGTGCTTTGTTCACGGCGAGCGTCCGCTTAGACGCCAAGAGCTAAATACGCAGAAACGGACGAGCAGGTAAATCGCGGCAGGGGCGGCAGGGGGCGTAGTGAAGCGGCGGCTAACCCGTCCCATGGCGATCTTTCAGGACTTTTTCAGCCCACAGCCCACTTAGAAGGGGAGGCGCCCAGCCGAACAGCACTAGGCGCCCAGCCCATGCATCCTGGTCCGACGGCGCCCTGCCTGAGAGTTTCAAAGTGAAGGCTGTGACTAGGCAGGTAGCGCAGCTACCGAATAGGCCAGCACCATTGGGAGGACAGCTGCGTGGCTTCGAGAGATGGCTCGGGTTAGCCCCGAATAGGCTAGGCGCAGTCTTTGGTGATTTGCCCCTGGAGAAGGAGGCGATTGGGAAATGTCAAGATGAGGCCAGAAGGTTTTGATGATGACGGTCAGCCTCCGTTGCGCAGCCGGCTGGCATCATATGGCTATCCGTGCCAGTAGGCTCGTAGAGATGTTGTGGTAATCTCCTTCCTTACTGTGGTCACGCACCCATCTCTTATGAGCGTCATCAGGACTTTGTTTCATTTTTTTGAAATGGGTATCGATTGGCTTGATGATCATTGCTGCCAGGTAAGGGGAAGATTTACCATAACCCCTTCCCCACCAGCTACAGCGCCGTCAGGCCGACCTGGGTCCTGGCCCACGAGATGCTGGCGCGCCACTCGGGCAGGGCGGCGAAGCCGTCGTCGCCCAGGCGGCCGCGCATCTCGAGCAGCACCAGGGCCTCGGAGATCTCGGCCACGAGGTCGCGGCCGATGGACCAGCGGCCCGACGACCCCGTCCACCAGGCCGCGTTGCTCTCGTGGCCCATGAGCACGCCCCAGAAGGCGACGATGAGCAGGGCGAGCGGCTCGCGGCGGGCCACGGCGGCGGCGAACTCGTGGCGGCCCAGCATGGGAAAACCGACGCCCGAGAACTTGAAGACGGCGCGCTGGGCGTCGGCAAAGCCCATGCGCAGGTAGAAGACGGTGTTCTTGTACATGTCGCGCCGCACCTCGGCCGGCGTGCGCCGCGGCCCCTCGCCGCGCTGCTCGGCCCGGTACGCGGGCGTGACGTCGCTCGGGTTCACGGGCGTCGGCAGCACCTTGACGCTGCCGTCGAGCAGGACCGAGTAGTTGGCTTTTGCGAAGAGCGCCTCGGCAGGGGCGACCAGCTGCTGGTCCGCCGCAGCCGCAGCCGCCACCTCGACCTCCCTTTCCCCCTCCTCCTCCTCCTCCTCCTC
>PYSS01000133.1:0-100035 GCA_003049465.1 Magnaporthiopsis rhizophila
GGGCGGCGATGTGTCCTGCGCTGGCGGTGGGCCCATGTGGTCCACTAGGTTGAAGGTCCCAACGCTGTGACCAAGAGGAACAGGCCATGTTTTTCCTTCTT
The DNA here is from genome assembly GCA_003049465.1 of Magnaporthiopsis rhizophila. NCBI lineage: Eukaryota > Fungi > Ascomycota > Sordariomycetes > Magnaporthales > Magnaporthaceae > Magnaporthiopsis > Magnaporthiopsis rhizophila. The sequence continues at coordinate 102 of PYSS01000133.1, forward strand.
CTTTTTCTTATTTTATATTTTATTTTATTTCATAATGTTTTATTTTTATATTTGCTAGATCATCTGTCTGCGGCATAGTTCATTTCCAGCATCAACTTCATTGGTAGCTTTTAGAAAACCACAACGCCAGTAGAGCTAAACGACGGATCGTTTGTCACTCCTTGATGTCACAAATCTCTCGTGAGGCTGACCTTTGCCGTCCCCCCCCCCGCCCGCAAGGAGACATGCACTTCAGTCTCCCTGAAGCGCCGTGAATTCCGGCACGGTCATAGTCTCCGCCGCACCGGCGGCAAAGACCGCCAGTGTCCGCCCGGACTGAGACTGCTGTCCATCGAGTCCATCGACCAACTGACGCGCCTTTGCAATCAGCGGCGCCTCGACCGCCGGCTGCCGGTCGACTCTAAACCCCGGGCAAGGGGCCGGCGCGAGAAGGTATGCCGGATCATCTCCCATTGCTCGATGGCACATGGCCTTGAGCTTTTCCGAGAGCGGCCTGGCCCGAATGCGCTGTCGCGTTGGCGAAATGACCACCAGCATATCCTTGTGCACGAGTTTCAGCAGTCCGTGCAGGTAGTCGGTGCAGGCTGGGTGGGCGTGCAGCTTCTCCATATACTTTGATCCGTACATCCGTTTGGAGTCAGTGCTTGATGTAAAAGCGTAGCAGGACTATTGTGTCAGGATAGGCTCGCACAGACCTTCGTGACGCCCTCCTTTACCAAAAAGACATACCTCCCACTGCCACCAGTCCTGCCATCGGTTCTGGGCATCTCTTGGATGTCGAAGTATATATCGGTGTCGTATGTCGCCAGGTAGGGCGCCTCCCTTGCCCTTTTGAACGCTGCCCGGCCTTTGGCACCGCCCAGAAGCCACGCGACCATCTCGAAAAAGATACAGCCCATGGTCCAGATATCGAAAGCCCGGGCGATCTTTCCGCCATCCATGTCGCACTCCGGCGGCCGGTACGCCGGTGTGCGAGGGAGGTTTTCGTTGGGCACGTTCGACCTGCTGATGTCTCGGTGCACGGCCGAGATGCCGAAATCCGCTATCACCAGAATGCCCATCTCATCTTTGTTCGAGTCGAACCAGAGCACGTTCTGGGGCTTGAGGTCACCGTGACGCCCGAACCTCTTCTCATCGGGCGAGAGGTTGCTACTGCCTTGCTTGGGCTCGTGGATCGTGTACATGGCGTCAGCCAGGCCGGATATCTGCCTGGCGATCCACTGTCTGAACTTGAGTGTGTTGGGCGGCGGCTTGATGCTGCGAGACCACCACTGGTCGAGATCGCCTTTTGCCCAGGGGAAAATGAAGTGGTACGAACCAAGGTGGGTAAAGGTCGACAGAAGCGTGACCAGATGCGGATGCTCGGTGCCGCTAAATCGTTTGAGCATCTCGACTTCTTTGATGAACTCGCCGAGATCCTGCTTGCGAAGGGACTTGATGGCGAAAAACCGATCAGGCAAGGATGACTATAAAACGCGGCATGCCCCATGCATTGATCCTCATGCGATTAGGACGATATCCGCCAAGGAGGAAAAGGGAATGGAGAGAGATACGATCCAGGGGATACAATGGAAGCGAGTACCTACCGACCCTAAAAGCGTCCCCAAGCTGTGACAGTCCGGATGGATTCTCACCCTTTTGACGGTTCCAAACCCGCCGCTCCCCTCTTCCTCCTTCCATGTCGACTGGCCGGCGCTGGCACTCTTTATATCGACCCAGGGCAGGATCGCGTCATGAGGTAGATCGTAGTGTGCCGCGTCCCCGCTGGCAGAAGGGGCAAAGTAAGGCAGAAGGAACCTCCACTGCGTCGAGACGAACATATTGAGCTCGTGCCGCTGAAAGCACCCCTGTGGCCGAGGGACTGGCTCATCAGGCAGCACCAGCCTGATGCCGCCCTTACTGCGGCAAGACGGGGCCTTTAGAGGCAGGTCGCGGTCCGAGACGCCCTGCTCGATGAAGTCTCTCACCAGAGCGCCCTTTTTCTGCATTATCAAGATGGCGAAGATGCGGAGGTACTCGGCTCGCTGAGATGTGTGCGGCTCCTCGGGCTTCCGCCACCTGACCGAGTCCGCCGCCAGCGTCCCCGTGTCGGCGTTGTCGCTTGCGGGCATTATTATGGAGCAGTAATTCTGTGCGTCTGCTTGGTCGAAATGGCACTCCTCCTGCAGGACACGGAGCACGCGCTCTCGGGTCATGACACTGCGGAGCTTGGTGTATGGCCACTATTCAGAAGGTTCTGGTGAGCGTCCCCGCTGTTCCTAGCCGTTCTGTTGAAGCATCAATGAAAAATGGAAAGGGAAAAAAGGGACGTACAATTTTCACCTCCCCGTTCTCATTCGCGGGAGTGATACCGTATTCCCAGAGCATATCGTCCAAGCTCATTGGGTCGTCTGGCTCCGGAAACGCCCCATCCTCATCATTGTCGTCGAGCTCATCATCGAGCTTGTCCCCATCGGGATCGGAAGTTGCAGTCGAGTCTCGAGGAAGGCCGGACGTGTGGGCCAGCACGATCCGGTCCCCTACCATAATCATAGGGTTTGCGGGCATGGCGGCGACTTGAGGGAGGCTTGGCGTGTGGGTTGGCATGACCTGGTCTTCCACCATGACGATAGGGGGTGCGGGCCTCCTGGCCGCTTGATCCTGTGCGCTGGCTGACTGCGGCGTTGCTGTGGCTTCAGCGGTCGGCTCCAGGTCGGTGCTTGTTGAAGGGTATTCTGGGTCGTCGGCGACCTCCTGGTGGCCGTCGCCTAAGCTGTCGTCAGGCGCTACGCGCGGGGGACTGTCCTTCGCCCTTGCAGAATAGCTGTTTCCTATCATGCTGGAGATGGAAACACGGCGGCCCTCAGTTTTATCTTCAGAAACCTTGGTCTTTTGTGTTTTAAAAGCCTTTGCTGTCGCATAGGTCTGCTTGTTGCTCGGGGAGGGTGACCCCGCCCGCAGAGACATACGGGAGGCAGCCTACTCTCTGCATAGGGGATGATAGAAAGTGCTGTTTTACCTGGGCATGATGCCGACCCAATTACAGAGAGCCCAAGTCGAGGGGGCGAGGTAGAACCCTAGCGTTGCTATCGGTGCCTGTCTGTCCAGCTGGCTGTCCTTCATCAGCCTGCCCTACCCTCCCAATGCCTTGTCTGCCTGTTCGTTTACTCTACTTCTGTACCTACCTGCCACCTTACTTTTCTTGCCTACCCTTCTCCGCCTTCTTCTCTGACTATCCTTACTGCGCATCTTACTTCCCATCACAGCCCTCCGACCCTCGTTCATATGGAGAGGTTCCTTGGGGCAATCACGCCGACCGCTCCATGCCCAGGAGTGCCGCGATACTACAACGGGTCACGCCCGCTGATCCCGGCGTAGCAACGCCCGGCGTCAAGCTGCAGATTGCAGTGGGGGATGCCCAATCACAGGCAGGACAAAAGAAAATGCCGCCAGGAAGCGAATGCAGTGGATGTCGGGTACAGCACCCGCTTGTCGCTTTGCTTTTTGTGCCTTACCCTACCCAGGCAGAGCGTGGTTCGCATCCATGGTCCATGTCGAGATCAGAAAAGCGAGAAATTGGACACAACCCATCAACTGACAACATCGGTGACTGGACAACATGAGCAACTATCCATTCTATACGGAGTAAACTGGCTCCATTCGCTGCGCCTCGACACAGGTTATTTCTACATCCTCCACTTAAAAAAAAAGACACTGCCTCTGATGCCTCCCTCCCTTTATTCTCTCAGGCGCCGACTGGTGGTATCCTGGCGGATGATCTTGTCCTCCTCGGCTTTGGGGAGCGGACATTGCGAGATTTCTGCTTGCGCAAGATCCCATACTGCCGCACAACTTCTTTCTGCAACACACAGCTTATTCAGGATACTGTCGTTCCGCGCGTTTTCCGTCTCTTTCCGGCCCCACATGAGAACTTACCAAGTCGACCAGCTGCTCGGTTGAGGTGATGTTGTAGGCGTTGTTGCTCACAAAGATATGGTAGCTGCTTTCACCCATGACATGGTGGAGTGCCTTGAGGAGACAGCCCGAGTCGGAGATGTATTTTGTTGGCACCTTGCAATGGTGTGGTCCGACGGGGACGCCATCGGAGGATAGAAGGGCCATGGGAATTAATTTGTTTTTTGATAGAGCGCAGGGGGATGGATGCAAGAAGTTACAAGCCCTAAAACCGCAATGAATATAGAAAACCTATCCGATATTTGCTGAAGAAAGGGACTGTTGATGGTCGTCGTTGTTGGGCTCTCTGGTTCACGTTGGAAACGCTAGCGAGGGCGGGAGCTTGCTGGACATTGACAGAGCGAGGATCAGATGGTGAATATCAAAGGGCGGCCAGCCTGTATATGAGCAGGAGCCATCGGCAAGGGGCGAAGGAGTGGAACCACACTCCCATCCATGGATATTTCGTGCCTCGAACTCATATGTTCGGGGGTGCCAGATGAGAGCGCTGCTGCGGGGGAGGGTGCTCTCTACACACCTACTACTCTTGCGCCTACACCTATCGCAGTAAGCCTGATGCCTCCTCGAAGGTCTGCTGGGCGCCCCTTTACCACGCCACCGCCCGTGTCAGCTCACACACAACATGGCAAGTGGAAATCTTCCTTGCAGCCTGACATGCCACCGCGTGAGTCTGGGCCTACGAGAAAAACGATCGTTGGTGACTCCTGGCGGCACCCGAAGCCCTTGCCCGAGCAGCCAGTACTTTGCCTTGAGATTCCTCCGCCCCTCGTGTTTGGCCTGAGTGGGAATCGGCCTCAAGCGCCCAGTTTCGCCCGAAGCCCCCAACGGCCCTCGAGCGAGACCTGAGGGAAGGCTCAGAAATATCTCACACCCTCCTTCGTGGGCCTAGCCACACCACGTAGCGTTGCATGCGAGCATTGAAGGAATTTTACTGGGCAATGATATGCGGGTCGCCGGAATCGGAAGACAAAGAAGCAGCCCCAGCAGCCAGCCGCTCCAGCCAGCTGCACCAATAAGATGCGCAGGATCCAGGATCATGCAGATGGCACAGCCTGCCCCTTTCCCCATTAGATCGGCAAATGCAGGATGCATGGTTCGTCGACGCTAACGTCATTGCGCCCGACTCGTTGAGGCCTGAGGTTCAGCACTCGATGCAAGCCAGACTCGGCTGCAATGGGCCCTTGACGGGCACACAGTGGCTACGACTAAAAGAGGTTTTTTTTTTTTTTTTTTTCGTGAGATATCAGTGTTGCCGTTGATTTTGTTGGCTATTTTCTGACCGGGTTGGAACGGGCGTCGGGTCTATCTGTCCCTCGATGAGGTGTTTGAGCCGCCCGCGAGAACTCAATCCACGCGGACCCGAACGTTGTTCCGAATTCTCAACATGCCCGGCCTCACCCTTCGTTCACCCTCTCGGGCGAGGAGGGTGGGGCCTATCAGCAGAAGCTACCTGGTAGCCTGGTAGCCTGGTAGCCTGGTAGCCTGGTAGCCTGGTAGGCAGGTACCCTAATCCGTTTAAGCAGACGCAGCGGTCCATCCCACCCGATGCCAGAGGGGGCCGCCATCCAGTTCCCAGGCACGTGCTACTATCAGGGGTCGGGAGTGTGTACGCTCCTCACTATAGCGCAAAGAAAAAAGGAAAGAAGAGACAAAAACAAGCAGAGAGGAACGAAATGGAGACCACGCCCGCTATCCTCAGCTCGTCCTAACGAGCAAGAATGGGACGCAACCCAAGCCTGCCGCTCGACAGAGGCTGCAAACAGGACCGCAAGATGGAGGCGGGGTTAGTGCGCCGCAGCGGCGGCGGAAGTTGGGGTTGGCGGGCATATGACTGCGCACCAAACGACGCTCTGGGCGGCCTCCAACGCGTGCGGTGAAGGGCAGTGATGGTGTCCCCACGCGCCGCCGCCTCTAGCCTCCGCCTAGGTAAGATATGACATGCATGCCCCATTTCCACTTTCTTATCCCGTCCATTCCCGCTCCGGCGCTCTGCCGTCTGGATCTCTATGATGTGCGGCTCATTCTGACAAACTACCAGACTCCAATTTGTCGCGTGGTGCCTGCAACCCCGCCCGTCCTGATACGGCCTTCATTATCTCCAACGCGATCGACTGCGCGACGCAATTCGAGAGCACACTCCTGTACAGTCACTTAGTTAGTGACTCGACGTGGGTGCTTTTCAGCACCCACCAGGCCAAGATGGTACGGTGCATTGCTTCTAATGGTACCTGCAAATGCACTTTCTCGGCGCTGCGACCTAGATCCCCTCTATAGCAATGGCGGAAACACTGACGCGCTATCCGACTCTGAAGCACTCCTATCCTAGAAGGCCAGAGCCGCTGCTCGGGTCTCACGTCGATAGCGTCGCCTTCGAGTCAGACAGCATATTCACGCCCCGGGATGTGAAGGACGCCAGCGTAATCAATGATTTTGGCGACACCAAGCAGTTAGAGTTCATCTCCCAGCGGTCCGAGAGTCTCTTCGACCACCACCAGCAGGGCGAGCAGCTTGTGGCCGGAGCAGGAAACGGCTTTACAATTACCTGGGACGGCCCCGACAACTCTACGTTCCCTCCTCAGCTACACGTCGACGGCGGGCCGCTACACTGGGAAGGATATCCGTCAGTACCCAAGGACTTCCACAAAACCCTTCAGCAACGCCTTCAGAACCTCTTGGCGGACCCGAAACGGCTACACAACAGACCCCCGAAAAGATTCTTGCCGTTCAACAAACTAGGCGAATTGATAACCAGGGAGACAGTAGAGAAGGAGCTGATCTTCCACAACATCAGTGTTGTTGATGCTTCGAAACTGAGCGCCAAGATTGTGGACATCTCGTCGCCACTTACGTCTCACCTTGGCAACTACGAGAAGACCACCAGGAGGAAGTTGTTTGCCATCCTTGTCATGATGGACAAGGTGTTGGCCATCGTCGACTTTATCCAAGAGAACATTTTGGATAGAGACCTTCCGTTTGTTTACCAACCTACTCCTGGGAAACCACGTGGCAGGAGCACGCAGGCCCTTCTCCCTATCCTATGCAGAAAATGCGTGCCCCCGGGTGGTGGCGATGCATCAATGGTCCCCGTCAAGAGCATGGAGTCATGGATCCGAATGGAGATTGAATACTTTCACGACAACCAATGGACCATGTTGGCGCCCTTCCTACAATTGAGCAATCCGGGCGCTCCCAAGGTCCATCACTACCCCCTGGACTACCACAGCATCCTCCCTTTTGTCGGGTTCGGGGGTGTCGACGACGCCCTTGACGGCTTAATGGAAATGCAGGAAATCACAGGCGGTTTCTCGGTAGTCCACAAGATCCAGATACATGAGCACCACCACAACCTGTTCGACCCAACCGTGCGTTCATAACCCCAGCCCTTTTGTCCTCGTCCCCGACCGTCTTCTCGTCCTGCGTGCCCGTGTCGCGGGGGAGCTAGACCTCTTTTCGCTGCCAGCTGCTCACAATTACGTACAAATATCAGGCTCCCGAACGCGAAAGGAACCCCTACTTTGCTGTGAAGATCCTCAGAGAGGGAACCAGCAAGGAGACCTTCGAGCAAGAGGTTAATTGCCTAAAACGGCTCATGGAGGGAAACAACCCCAGCCTCGTGCGTCTTCTGGGCACGCTCAACCACAACAATCACTATTACCTCATCTTCCCCTGGGCCGACGCCAATCTTGAGGAATTCATGGCACGCGAGTATCCGAATCCGGACAGCCCGCCTCGCGATGCCTCTCTGGCCCGCTGGGTCTCCAAACAGCTCTCTTCGCTTGCCAGTGGCCTCAAGCTCGTCCATTCGTCCCCGATCCGCAAGGACAACCAACAGGAGATGCCGCCGGCGAGCGAGAGGATCTACGGTCGCCACGGAGACATCAAGCCTGCCAATATACTCTTCTTCCGTTCTCGCGATCCACAGTCAGGTGGGGGCTGGAGTCTAGGCACCTTCAAGATATCCGATTTCGGATTCACAGAATTCCACTCGCTCAAGTCGATAGTGGTTCCAGCGCACGCCGTAGGCCGGTCGCCCACCCACAAGGCCCCCGAATGCGACGGCATCTCCGTATCACCCAGCTCCGACCTTTGGTCGCTCGGTGCTGTCATGCTCGAGCTCATGGTCTGGTACATCTCCGGCCGGGAAGGATACAATGCATTCAATCGGAGACGACGGGACGACGACACAGAGATCATGTTTGATCAGCCCGCCCAAGACAAGTACTTCAACAACATCGCCGCTCCTGGAGTCGCCAAGGTCAAGCAGTCGGTGCAAAAGGTGTGTCCCCCACCCGCCCTTCCACGATTTAGCACAATTCTTATGCGCTCTCGCACCACAATCCGAGAAGTCGCGCGGAGGTCATCCCTAGCGCCTGCCCATATATGACATGGACTATAACCTAACTCAGCCATCCCACTCTTGATAGGAAATCGACGACATCCGAAGTCACGAGCGTTGCAGCGCATTCACCCGTGACGTAGTTGACTTCATTGGGAACCACCTGTTGGTTGTTGATCCCCGGGATCGCGCGGACACACACCAGCTACTCGAGACCATGGAAGCCATCAACAAGAGATGTCTTGACTCGGAGGACTACTGTTCCTCGCCCATCGGAGGCAGCCGGCGCCCGGGATGCCGTGCCATGGACGAGACGGACAGCCTGCCTGGCTCCGACGGCGACATGGCCAGCGGGACATCGTCTCTGTCCCAAGACAGCATTTTCACCCACCAAGCCACGGCCACGAGAGAGACGACTGGTCTGAGAGATTCCCAGGAGGAAGTAGAGAAGATCCCGGGCATGCCGCCCCATGAACCCTACCCGTCTGCCGGCGTCCCACGGACGTTTGCTAAGCCGTCGGTTCCCGTGGCATTGGAGAACCAGGAACCGAGCTCACGGCAGATTTCCAGGCGGGTCAGTGGAAGATCGAGCAAGGGACGCATTGGAGGCCTAAGCAGAAAAAACAGCGGAGAACCCAGCGGCCAGGGCAGTAGCAGCGCCAGCAAGCGGAACACCCTGAAGTCAGGTAAGGACACGTCTCCACAGAAGAGTCGAGCCCAGCAGGCAGGCAGCACAGGCGTGCCGGACGCTCCGAAGCGGACACTACGGGAGCGAGATGTGCCAAGCAGTGCAAGCGCGGGGACATGCTCGCAGGAAGCACGCATACCACCACCAGCCAACACGCGGAAGAGGAAGGCGCCGGATGAGAGTACCCCCTGCCCTGTACTTGAGAAGGTCCCTAGAAGGAGCACCGCCTAGTGTTCCGAGACGTGATTCCCGCCCCCTACATTTTGGACATTTGTATATAGCAGATCCATTGTATATGCCAGTGCTTTTCTGTCGCCTCTAAGTAATGCGTAATGTCATGATACATTCAAAACTCTTCTCGAAGAAGCCTCTACCTCACTCCTGGTTTTGCCGGCTCTTGGTTGATGTCATGTGGGAGCCGTAATTATGTGAAAACATCTTGCCGGCGCCTTCCGCACCTTTTGGACCACATTGATTAACCATGGAGAACCAATTCCATCTCACCGGCTGCAATATGAGGTTATTGCTGGCTGTTGGCCGGCCCGACCTCTGCTAGCGAAATCTATCAAACTGGGTGGGTTAACTTTCTCTCCCTGGTACATCGGACACGCATGCTGGACACCTGTGTGGAACTTGTGTCTTGGCTTCTAAAGAGCGTCTACTGCGCCCGTTCTCAGTTGGCCGACATTCGCATTCTGCCTGATGGAAGCCATGCTGGCATAATCGGTGAAACCGTAGAAAGTTGAGCTCACACTGAGCGTGGTCTGATTTGAGATCCACGGGGTATGTTTGTGGAGGTTGGCCATCTACCAAAACTGAGGAATTTCATAGTCTTTTTGTCCCAGGCTGGCAGCAGGTGGCAAGTAATCAACTGATTTGTCGTTTTTGATTAACTAGGTATACGGGGTGTGAATCTGGGATCAATCGCTCGTGGATTCGAAGTGAGGTTTCATGGTGCCTATCAGATATCAACCTGCGAAAGGAAGAAACAGGGAATCATCTCAACGATTTCCTCTGGCATCACGCACTTCTACAAATCTCCGGCCTGCTGTAGGATCGTGTTAAAATCAGTGGCCTTGTTGGCAGGTGGGCGACTAGACTGAACGCTGATATAATAAGAATTGGCTGGGGATCCTGCACGATCAATCACTCTCTCTTTGACTCTGCACAGACGTCTGCGTCGAGGCCTGCTCCCACTGCATATATGGGGGTGAGTTGCTCGCTCCTTTCCTGGTTCCCTTGGTAGGCTACTTTGTTTTGATTTTCCCACTACCCACCTCCAAGAGACCAGGTAAAGCCAGGACCTACCTACCTACCACCTACCACCTATCTACCACCTCCATGCACCCACACAGATTTTTGGAACCCGGCTACCTGCCAGATTAAAATTTCTTCCTCCACCTCAGGTCCAAACTTCCAAATTTCCTTCACCCAACGCTTCATTTCGTCTTTCCTCTCACAACCAGCCTCCTCCTACCCAAGCACCGCAAAAGCTTCAGACACTCGCTGCGAAGAAAAGAAATACCTCTCTACACCACCATCAGGTTCCTGACCCACGCTTTTCAACCTCGCCCAGCCAGCAGCAAGCAACCCTTGCGAACATGGCTGCGGCACGTGAGGTTATTGACCTTGACGAGGATAGAGCGACACCACCTACCCAAGGTAAGCACACTTCCTAATTAGCTAGATCAAGCTCACCGATAATCGATTTCCTTTCGCCACTACATATTCATCGTATTTTCCTTCCTCCGAAGCCTTTTTACACTCGGATCTCCGTTCCCGGCATTCTACGCAAACCTCCCCCATCTTTCCGCCACCAGCCCACTGACACCCCAACCTGTCGTCACAGGACTGGGCGCGGCCATGGAAAGCGAGGGTTCAGATGTAGGCCAGGCCATGCGCCCTCGCCATCTGGCCTGGGACATCGAGAGCCAGGCATATATCCATGGAGTTCCGCTTAAATATACCACTGGTATAGAGCTCAACGTCCTGAAGAACGGCAGCAAGGCCCTTGGGGCCCGCGAGGGAAAGGGCATCTTTCCAGGCGTCCAACCGAGCCAAGAGGAGCTGGATCCCAAACCGGACAACAATGCTGCGCAAGGCTACATTTGGGTCGGCATGACGCCTGGCGACCCAACACTTGCCAAACATATGGCAGCTGTCACGGCCCAAAAAGAAGCCGATGAGGCCAACAAGAAAGCCGCCTCTGTGGCTGGCAAGAAGGGTGGCAGGAAGGGTAGCAAGAATACTGGAGTCAACGGCAAGATTGGTGACGGAAAAGCAAGTGAGGTCGACGGTGAGGCCCAAGGAAGTGCCCAAGCTGCGACCGCCACGAATGCCAGGAGAGGTCGACGTCCTACCGCCGGATACTGCGAGCACTGGCCTGCCATCGAGCAAGATCCGAGGGCGATGAGGGTGGTCAAGCTCAAGTCGAGCAAGAGTCTGCAATTCTACAAGCTCACTGCTCGTGACGCCGGAACCAATCTTTGCGTCAAGGAGATGGTCCAGAAGGAGCACGTCTTTTTCTTCTCTACGTTCCTCGGCCTCGATGTTCACGGCAAAGCGGCCCGGAATAAAGCCGTGATCGACGAGATCGCGAAGATTGCAAGCGGCAGTCGCTCGGCAGGGACCTTGAACAGCGAGCAGCCAATGACCACCGCCCCAGCCGCCCAAGCTCCTGGACCCCAGAGGGCGGGCAAGCCGAGCGTCAAGCCGAGTGCTCCCCAGAGCCCATTCCGTTCTCACGTCGAGAAGCCAAACCTACCGCCTATCCCCGGGAACGGCCCTGCGCGTAAGGAGAATCGGGCGCCCGGCAAAGTCGTCGGCAACAAGCCGTCGGGATACCAGAAGGCCAAGGCGCCCATCAATGGTCTCTCTGCCAAAAACACGGTCGTTCTCTCTCAGCAGTCTGGTGGCAACGGTGCCCAATCTCCTCTGATCTCTCAGCAGCCCGGTGTCAATGCTGCCCAGTCCGCTCCCTTGGTTCCTCCTGCGGCACCCGCTCAGTATGGGAATGAGGAGCATCAACTCCCGCAGATCGGCGTTATCACGGGACGCCTGGACGCTCCTCTTGCGCCTGTTCCTCTTCGTCCCCCAGCCACTCCGATCCACAGCAGGATCTTGAATGACCTGAACCTCTCGTCGGGTACCGGCCATAGCCCGGACACCAGCAGATTTGTGCCCAACTTTGCGGAGACACCCTGCCGCCGTCGTCAATCCGGCGATAATCTGAACGATGTGCCGTCCTCCGTCACGGTAACTGCTGGGCGCACGCCGCACTCTACCAACATCCCGAATGGACAGCACACCGGCACCCCGGGCGGACAGCACATGGAGACTTACGCGGCGCCCGCTTATACCTCGGGGCCTAACGGCCGCACACTGCTCGCCAACGACGCGCATGGACAGAATGCGGCGAAGTATCGGGTGCCGGCTTATAGAACGGAAGCTACCGGCCAGACGCAGCCGACGGACGATGGCTACAGACAGTGTTCGCCGGAATACGACATGCATCCTTCGGTCTCGGAAGGCACCGGCCAGATGCAGCCCACCAGCAACGGCATTTATGGACAGTGCTCGCTGGAGTATCAGGTGCAGCCTTCGATGTCGGAAGGTACTGGACTCAAACAGCACACCGGCAATACGTATGGACAGAATGCGGTGGCGCACCCGGTGTCGGCCTACCCTTCGGGAGCTACCGATCAGATGCAGTCCATCAATAACTCGTATGGACAGCACTCGTCGGAATACCCGATGGAGCATTCGACTTCGGGAGTTGCCGGCCACAAGCAGCTCGCCAACGGCGCCTACGGACAGGACGCGACGACACGCCCAGTGTCGGCTTATTCCTCGGGAACTACCGACCACATGCAGCTCGCCAACAATGGCTATGGACAACAGACAGCGGGACACCACATGCAGCGTCCCACCTCGGGAGCCGCCAGCTACAAGCGGCCGGCCAACAATGCATATGGACAGGATATGACGACGTATCCGGTGTCCACTTGTACCCCGGGAGCTACCGGCGACATGCAGGCCACCAGCAACGCGTACGGACAGGAGGATATGTCGGGATACCAGATGCCGTCTCCCGTCTCGGGAGATGCTGGAGACGTGCAGCCCGACAGCAGCCCTGTCAACAGCGCCTATGAACAGAATGTCCTAGAGTTCCAGGTCCATCCCTCGCTCCCGGCGCCTGACAGTATCGTGCGGTCCAGCAACGGCGCGTACGCGCAGAATGGGATCCATCATGGTGGCCTTGACACGCATCAGTTCCCTCCTTCTGATGTTGTTCCTTTCATGACGCTCTATCCCGGCGGTGGTCTTGGGGACCTCGAAGGCATGGACCTCCCCGGTCCCGACCCTGACCAGCACAACACGGTGCTTAGGAGCGACAATCTTCACACTCCCGCCGGCGAGAATGTCATGGGATATCCTCCCAGCTACGAAGCTGCTCATAAGCAGTTTTTCCGGGGCCCATCCCACATCGAGACGACGCTCGTAGCGGGCGGCGCCGTGGCCGGTCGTGGCCAGCCCACCCCACAGCCGCTTCCGGCCCACAAGCCCCCCCCCGCCCAGCAGCTATTGGGTCAGCAGTTTCAGGCCCAGGGGCGTCCGGCTCAGGAGCCCCAACAGAGACTCGGCCGTCTGTGGAAGGAGGCGACGGCCTTCAACGGAAATCAGCGCAAGAATCTCGGCTCGCAAGTCGCCTGGCCCGGAGTGCACAAGTCCACCGGAAAGCCCCAACGTCTGCATGACAGGGCCCCTCTCTCCATACCCCCGTCCAAGAAGCTGACGGCTCTGATTTACGAGCTCGAGACATCGGGAAAGATCGATATCCTCGATCAGCTCGTCGCCCTTACTGAGAGCATCACCCGGAACGACGCCATCATCAACAGCGGCGGCTGGCTGGGCGCGCACTTCAAGGCCCCTAGCGGAGACCTTTCCTTCCGTACCGGTGCCCCAGTGTATGAGGAGTTCATCGTAAGCATACTGCGCCAGTTTCCTTTACTATTCCTGTCATCGTGAAGTTTCTGCCATATTCCTCCTCCGCCACTACTTCTTTCCCAGTAAACCATTGACAGGGCAAATGCTAACTTGGCTGTTTTTGCCCATTGGACAGAGAATGTTCCCGGATCTCGTCGAGGACATCACCGAGGGTGAATTCAACCTCATGCTGCAAGGCATGCAGGAGGCGGACGCCATGATCGAGTACAAGCACGTCCGGCCGTTCATCTACTGCTTCGCCACCGAGCTTCACAAGACTCTTCAGAAAAACCCCGCTCTTCTCTCCCATAGGAACAGGAATTCGAAGCCTCTCAAGGACGAGCTGAAGAGGATTGTCCTACTCGTGCGTGGTTACGCTGCGTCGCTCTTCCCGGCGAACTATGACCAGCGGGAGGAGCAAGACTCCGACGGAGAAGAGGACTTCAAGATGACCGGCTGAGATGGTCTTGGCGGCGCCTGCGTCGATATGAGCACCACTGTCGGAAGCACATATGGCGAGGAATGCTAGGCTGCCTACCTACCGACACGGCCGGTGTCGATGGAGCTAACTTTTCTGATTTTTTTGCGTTGCCATTCTACCACATTGTGTTGCAGTCCAAACCCCACTCTCTACTTCGTTTCCACCCATTGTCTGTGTAAATCAATTCTTTGTTTGAAGGGTGACGGACTCTTTTCTTTTTCTCTTTACGCCATTTCGGCATCGTTTGGGAGAAAGAAACTGGGATGCTGGGTTACGGCAGGCACCAAACGTGGTCATGGGCAAACTGTCTTGGACTCGAAGGAAATTTTGCACTTGGAGGAAGCATCAATGGGTAAGCTTGGGTTGATCGGGATTCCTTTTGACTTGGGTTGGCACACTTAGGTAGCGTCTCAGCAATGCCTCCTTTCAAAATTGCCTCTTTCGTCCATCAATCGCGTGTAAGTGACCGACCCCGCCTGGCGGATCACCGACCCACATTAATTGGTCGTTCTGGGCGGTGAGAGACCAGCGGGTTTACTGCCGGCAATAAGAGCCTTTGGCGGGGGGAATTTCGTGACTCTGACATGGATTGACAGGATCGTCGCATTTCTTGTCGCGAGTGCCTCGGTTGCAGCCTGACAACGCGCCATTGATTGATTCGCTACCCAGACCTCGATACATACCTAGGTAGTTCTCGAATTGGCCTCAGCGCCCGCGACGTCCCTGCCTACAATCCCTCACGCGGCCGTTGACTCATACGCGGCTCCCACACGCTTCATCCCCGCCGCCCCTTGGCCGGGGCTGTCGGCGGCCCGGCTGTCTGACAATAACCTCGACCCCCGAAACCGCCGCTGCAGCGTTATCCCCAAGATGGCGACCGCGCGGTCGACGCCGTCGACGGCCGAGGACCCGTCCAAGGTCCAGGAGCTGAAGGATGAGCTCTACGAGGCCTGCGTCAACAACGGCTCCGTCGGGCGCCTCTACACCCAGAAGGACCTCTTCGCGCTCGGCGTGATCCCCGAGGACAGCCCCATGCTGCTCATGCGCGTGGTGCAGGGGCTGACGGACGACAAGCTGCTGGTGCCCGTCAACGACCAGCGCAAGGGACTGTCTTGGAAGTACCGCACACGCGCAGATGCCCAAAAGTAGGGACCTCCCCTCCTTCTCTCCAACCTAGCTACCTACCCCTTGGCCCCTGTGCATGGCGAATTGGGGCGCAGGCCGCCCGGCCGGGGAAACACGCTACGCTGATGACGCCCGGCTCTATCTAACCTTTTGCTTCATGAAAACATATAGATACAACAACCTCCCCTCCAGCGATGCCGTGCTCGTATACTCGCTCATCGACGAGGCGGGCGCCGACGGGATCTGGTCGCGCGTGATCCTGCGGCGCCTGGGCATGCACGACGCGACGCTCAAGCAGGCCCTCAAGCAGCTCGAGAGCAAGGGCTTCATCTCGGAGATGAAGAGCGTCGAGCACCCAAACAAGAAGATGTACATCAAGGCCAACCTGAAGCCGTCCGAGAAGGCCACCGGCGGACCCTGGTACAACGACTCGACCCTCGACGAGGCCTTCATCGACGAGCTGGAGCGCGTCGTCTTTGACATTGTCAAGGCGCAGAGCACATACCGGTCGCATGCTACCCCCGCGACGGCGTCCCTTGGTGGCGGCGGCGGTGGCTCCCGCGCGCCCAAGAAGGCCATCAAGGGGTCGGCCGACCAGGCCAGAAAGGGCAAGAAGCGCTCGGCCGCCGAAGCGGGCGTGGAAGAAGGCGGCGGCGGTGGCGAGAGGCCACCACCAAAGGTCAACGGCCATGCGGCAACCGAGGCGGCAGGGGCGAGGAAAAGCGTGCTGCGCCCGCTGCCCGCCGGGTACAAGGGGTACCCCACGACCAAGCAGATCGCCGTCCTCATAGGAGAGGCGGGAATCGCAAAGAACCAGACGCTCGAGGAGGACGACATCCAGCAGCTGGTGGACGTGCTCGTCTTCGACGGCCTCATCGAGCCCGTGCACCACGGGTACGAGCCGCGCAAGCCCGGCTACCGCGCCGCCGCCATCCCGCGGCTGGACGATGCTGCCACCAGCGACAGCAACCAGCTAGACGTCGTCCGCATGGGCCCGCCCGCCCGCGAGAATGGACTGACCGAGGCGCCCTGCGGCAAGTGCCCGGTCTTTGAGCTGTGCGAAGAAGGGGGGCCCGTCAGTCCGCGGACCTGTATATACTACAATAGGTGGCTCGGCCTCGAAACAGAAGCAAAAAAGCCCGAAGTGCTTGAAATATGATGGATACCTGCTGCAACGATTTGGTGCCGGCTTGGCGTCTTTCTACTGTATCTGTAGTGCTTTCGAGATTGGTATTTTGGGAGTTAGGCGGCAAACTAGAACGGCTTGGGGATTTTCTTTTTGTCGTGGCAGATATTTTAATGATACCCCTACGGCACATCAGCCTCAAATAGTGGAATTTGGGACGAGCGAGAACCGCAAAGTCGATGGCATAGAGTGGTGAATTCACTTGACTAGTTGAATTTGATTCTAGGTTTCCCACCAAGGATCTTGGTTGTCCTGTGTTTTAAAACGATCCGTCCAATTTTGTGCTTCCAAAATTTCGCCTTGGCACCAATGGCTGGCTCCCCGTCAAACAGGGAGGGGGAGCCCTGCCCATTATGCGTGTGCGATTCCCGTCATGAACGAATAATTTACAGAACGCCAGCATCGACGATGGTGGGCCTGAAGTTTGACTTCTTGCCGCCGGGACCGTCAGGGTTGTACGCGTTGGCCTTGATGCCGCCGCTCTGGCTGCCCTGGGCCTCGACGG
Source organism: Magnaporthiopsis rhizophila (assembly GCA_003049465.1). Classification (NCBI taxonomy): domain Eukaryota; kingdom Fungi; phylum Ascomycota; class Sordariomycetes; order Magnaporthales; family Magnaporthaceae; genus Magnaporthiopsis; species Magnaporthiopsis rhizophila. The sequence goes on from PYSS01000133.1 coordinate 17,363, forward strand.
CCTTGATGACGTTGTCGTAGCCCTCGATAACCTCGCCGAAGACGACATGCTTGCCGTCGAGCCACGACGTGATGGCGGTCGTGATGAAGAACTGAGAGCCGTTGCTGATGAAGAGAAAGGAAGCAAGAGAGTTAGCCGTTGTGTCCTGGTGTCGTAAAAGATCCGGTCCGAGTCCCGAGCTTGGAGCTCCTACGGAGCAACTTACGTGTTGGGGCCAGCGTTGGCCATCGACAGAAGGCCGACCTTGCTGTGCTTGACCTGGAAGTTCTCGTCGGCAAACTTCTCGCCGTAGATTGACTTGCCGCCAGTGCCCTATAGTCAATACTGTCAGTCAGAGTCCAGCTGGGGACCGTAGCTGCGCGAGTTCGGCAGGCGCTCAACGAGGTGTTGACATACATTACCACGGGTGAAGTCACCGCCCTGGAGCATGAAGTTGGGGATCACACGGTGGAACGAGGAGCCCTTGTAGCCAATGGTGCTGCCATCTTTGTCCTTGAATCCTGCGCAGAGCTGCTTGAAGTTGTCGGCGGTCTTGGGGACAATGTCGTCGTACAGCTCGAAGACAACACGGCCGGAGTTCGGGGCTGTAGTTGCAAAGGTAGGCGTCAGTTCACGTTCAAAGTGGGGTAAGAGAGGTGAATTGGTGGCGATGAGGTCGAAGTCGGCCAGCTTCCTCAATAGCCTTGAGGACCTGGTCGCAGTATCGACGAGGACAAGCGATCCATAGCATCGACCACAGCTGATACACCGAAAGGGAGAATGAATAACTTACGGCCAGACTCCGGGGTGTTCTGGTCCGCCCACTGGATGTCAAAGTAGCTGCAGAGCACGCGTTGCGTTAGCGTCGCCGTTCCCCCGAAAGGAACCCGTCTCCAAAAACTTCTCTGCAGATGCTGAGGAGGAGGAAGAACCTACACCTTGGTGCGCGACATGTTGGATGCGTTGGCCGAGCTGGCTGAGTAGAATCGGACTTTGAAGGTGCGGTGGATGGGAGGTGAAGAAGGGCTGTTGTTGCACTTGAAGCTTGAAAGAAGATGGGTTTGGAAAGAAGAGCGCGGAAGTGAAGAAGTGAAGAGGTTATGGCGGGGAACGAGGGGTCGAAGGAGAGCAGGCCTCATTTTGATTGATTCGGCAGCTGCGCGGGGAGGTAGGCATTAGCAATCGACCAATCAGAATCCAGGAACAAGGGCGTGCAGATGACGACTGAGGAGTTCACGTGATGAGGGGTAAAAGCTCCCGAGCTCCAGCTTGATCTGCGGATGGCGCTAAGCCGCTTTTGGCCTGGGGCAAGTCCGTGGCAGAATCCCTGTCTGCCATGTTTTCCAGCCTTGGAGCACTTGCGAGGCGTTTGATTGTAAGCGCCCAAGGGAAGTCCAATTGAATGGTCTGGTATTTTGCCAATTGCATCCCCTTCCACGGAATTTTTGTTCCATGCAGAGCCTATACCCAGCAATTGGACGTGATGCCCTCAGCCCTAATCCTTTGTCCGGCTCGGGCTTCGGATTGTGCTGGGAGGGCGGGGCAAGGGTTTCGTTGGCTTGGCGCTCTGGTCTCCTCCTTTGCCACGCTTGGATCAAACCGTACACCCGCGTGCCCAATCAAGCCAGCAAAGAGCTGCAGCATGACGGGGCGTCCTTGGATGGATCAATGGTGTTCTTGCGAGCGGCGCAGCTCCCTCGGGCCCACTCGGGAAGAGCACCGCCCGCTCTAAGCCAGGACGAACGGGAGTGACCACAACCGCAAGGGTTTTGCCAGATTTGCCATCACCACTAAAAATGTCTCCCTTTCGCTCAAAGAGAAAATTCCCAGACGGCTTTGTGGCATGTATGCGCGGACAGGTCTGGGGTAGGTTATGATTTGGGGTTTGGGGGCGGCATATATCAAGCAGGGAGAGCTCGAAAGCTCCCTGTCTGATCAGGGGAACACAGACGGAGCTATAGATAACGTTTACTCACTAATTAGGCTTCAAGAATGGTGTGGAGGCCACTCAATGGAGACACAGAGATGTTGGACAGATGGCGCAAATAAAAAAGATGAGGTTATTTGGAGACACCAGGAAACAGATGTGGGAAAAAATCGAGATCAAAACCACATTGACGTTGTTAGTCGTGTTCGGCAATCGGCCTCTCCTTGGTGGTCAGAGCTCCGATCCTGGTTGGGCGGGTCCGGCGCAGCTCTATGTCTTTAGGCCTCAGGCAACAAATCTCGACCTTGGCGTCAAGCCCTCACATCGGGAGAAGAATTCCTCCGGCTTGAGGATGGGCCTTGTAGATATCTCTCCCCATGCACTGCTGGATGGTCCTTACACTAGATGTGTCAATGGCACACAATAGGTATTGCTACATGTCCGAGACTAGTCGCAATTGATCCCCTTTTGCACGCCTCACAGTTCGGGAGGCTGCTAGCCCTCCGTAAGGTTGGGCGCCCAGCTGGACAAAGCATAACCAGGGCCGGAAAGGCAGAGAGAGGAAACCCAGGTAATTACCGAGAGTATCAAACTGCAAGACGTCTTGGAGGATTTGATATGCAGATCGACCATTCAACCTTTCCATTACAGTACTTGGAGGACAGCTGGGACGGTCAAGGTCACATGATCCCGCAAGGCTTTATGTCAGCGCCATTGGGCTTCAGGCATCTTGGCACCCGCCGCCCGTGCGTCGCCAGAGTGGATGCACCGCGCTGACCAGCGACCTCCATGGATTCTGGCTTCTTTCGTCGTATCGCGCCCGTCGCATCGAGATAGCGTCCTCTGCATCACATCAACCCACGAACTGAACAGCCACCTGCTTGTTTGACAACAGACTTCGCCTCACGCGCCTGCCATCATGGATTGGAACAACCTCAAAGACACGGTGTCGAACCTGACATTGTACGATGTCAAGGCCGGCGTGCGCAAGGTGCAGAATGGTGAGCGAGATCCTGCCCCCGGCCGCCTGCGCAGCGCACCGCCGAGGCTCAACATGGAAGCCGGCCTTGCTGACTGTTGATCCAGCTGTCATGAACTATACTGAGATGGAGTCCAAGGTAAACATCCCTCGCCAGCATTAAGGGGAGTGTACATGCCGCCTCAGGCATGCCGCCGTCACCGAGCTGACCATCAGGTGTTCATCCGCAGGTTAGAGAAGCAACCAACAACGAGCCATGGGGCGCTTCTTCCACCTTGCAGCAGGAGATCGCCAACGGAACCTTCAACTAGTATGCCCATCCCCGTAGAGCCGACCTTACCGCAGGACCCAAACCCCCCAACTTCCATGTTCCAAGCCAGCGCTAACATTGCCGTCTCTGCCCCACCCGTCAGTCAAACGCTCAACGAGATCATGCCCATGATATACCGCCGGTTCACTGAGAAGACGGCCGAGGAGTGGCGCCAGATCTACAAAGCCCTCCAGCTTCTCGAGTTTCTGATCAAGCACGGCTCGGAACGTGTTATCGACGACGCCCGCTCCCACCTGACTCTACTCAAGATGCTGCGTCAGTTCCACTACATCGACCCCAACGGCAAGGACCAGGGAATCAACGTGCGAAACCGCGCCAAGGAGCTGGCAGAGCTCCTCGGGGACGTCGACCGCATACGCGCCGAGCGCAAGAAGGCCCGCGCCAACAAGGCCAAGTACACTGGGGTTGAGGGCGGCGGCGGTGGTGGCTTTTCCAGCAGCAGCCGGTACGGAGGGTTCGGGAATGAGTCCGGCGGCTATGGCGGTGGAGGCGGTGGCAGCAGCGCAAACTATGGCGGGTACTCGGGCGGCGTATACGGCGACGGAGGTGGCTTCGGGGGACAGACGGATGAGTGGCGCGGCAGTGGTGGCGGCGGTGGCAGCAGCAGCCGCGCTGACAAGTTTGAGGAGTACGACGAGTTCGACGAGGGCGAGAAGAAGCCTGCGGTCTCTCACGGCTCGTCAAGGCCTGGCGTGAAACGCACTACTGGCGGATCCTCGGCTTCATCCTCCAAAGCAGCCGAGCCACCCAAGAAGGAGCCTGAGGTTGACCTGTTCTCATTCGACGATCCCGCACCATCTTCTTCAGCCGCCGCCGCCCCGCTTGCCCCATCTGCCGGCTCCGGCTTTGGCTCGCTCGCGCCGCCCGCCGCGAACAATGATGACGACGAATTCGATGATTTCCAGTCGGCCGCCCCGGCGCAGCCCCTGGCCCCGCCCATGGTGACTTCTACCGCCTCCAACGCGCAATTTGCCGCGCCGAAGCCTGTTTCCGCTCCCCAACAGGCTAATCTCGGCACCATGGTCGGCCTTTCGTCCATATCTCCTCCTCCAGCTACCTCCGCAGTAGCCTCCCCACCGGCAGCCAACTACTCTTCTCTCAGCAACCCCCTGACCAGCCCGCCGCAGCCAACAGGCTATCAGGCTGCGCAGCCCAACTACTTTACGTCTGTGCAGGCAGGCGGGCCTCAGCCGCCCTCGCTGCAGGGCCGGCAAGGTTCGGCAGCTGGGAGCAGCTTCGGCGGCATGACCCCCATGTCAGCGTCCAGCACAGGTGGCCCTGCGGCGAAGCCTGCGGCCAAGAGCGCCGGCGGTGATGCTTTTGGTTCTTTGTGGTCGCAGGCTAGCGTGGGCGTCAAGAAGGCGAGCGCCCCCAGCGCAGGTCCAGCCATGGGACAGCTGGCCAAGGAGAAGAGTGCGGCCGGCATCTGGGGCACCAACGCGGCTGCTCCAGCTGCTCCTGCGGCAGGGGCAAACCGCCCGGCACCACCTCCCGGTACTGCCAGCGGCAGCGCGAACAATGATCTTGCGGACCTGCTTGGTTGATTCAGACTTGCACACAGCTGGGTCGGTAGACATGATGTGGGTGTGGTTATATCTGGGCATCGGTTTCTCCGGGTAGACTTGCGGGTATCAGGAACGCACTCCCTCTGCAGGTGGTGAGGGTGCCAGGAAAGCACGCGGGCTCGGTGACCGGGGATATCCGTGTCCTCTTGTTCGAAAAGCATACGATATGGGCTTCTTTTTGTTTTCTCTTTCTAGATTTCTCAGCTTTACATCTTTCAGCCTTGTTCAGAGAAAAGTATTCTATTGTTCCTCATCTACGCCACGCAGTCTACGGGGTTATAAATTACGGGTGAGCGCGTTCCATTGTTGGCGTGACCTGTTCTCCTGACGATGAACCCAGCCTGAGGATGCCAGAGCATGGAGGACCAACTGAGACCACGAAGCACGTCTGCAACTGGGTCAGGGTATTTTTCTTTGCACTCTCGTCTGCCTATTATTTTACTTGTCTCGAGCTCCATGCTCCAATTCGGAATAATGACCAAACAAGAAGAGCCTTATCGCCTCGGGCTCTATCGAGACCCTTTACCGAGAGGCCCTTTTGGCACACCGGCTCACGCGTTGAACAACCTCGAACCTCACACAGTCGTCCTGGGCCCCGCGGTTCGCGACGGGCATGACGACGGGCTGGTGGTTCCGGGCCGACATCGTGGTGCAGATACGGTATATGCCGACAGGCAGGCCTCCCGGGACCTGGGCGTGGAGCTCGCCTTGCTCGTCGAGTGGGCTGTCGAGGCCCTTGAAGTAGGCAAAGTCTAGCGGGTCGGGCGGGACGCGGGCGCCGTAACCCGTCGCGAGGCGCTGCACCACAATATGCAGGTGGCCCTTGATGCGGCCCCGGTCGTCGAGGTCCTGCGGCGCCGTGTAGTAGGACACGACCGGGTTGACGAGGTAGCCGGCATCGAGCTTGCGCACGGCCACGACCACGTCGATGGTGGTGTTTGCGGCAAGCCGCTCGCCGTGGCCCGGCTTCCAGATGATGGCCGACGGCATCTGCGCCGTCGACGGGATGCGGCCCAGCGGGATGGGGTTGCAGGAGCCATTCGTGTTTTGCTTGCCGTTTGTTGTCGTGTAGCCCTTGCAGAAGTTGATGAAGTTTTCCGAGTCCCTGTTTTTTTTTATGTAGGGTAAGTAAGGTTATCCGCCAGCAGCAGTTATGTTTCGCGACCTCCCGCACAAATAGAAATCAACAGCAGGCCGGGCTTACGTTTCGGACGGTGCGAGGCCCGCTCTAATGCCTGGTGTCCCCGGCTCCAGCCCAGTGTACCTGCTCGCGTTCTGCAGCAGGTCCGCGTGCACACAGGCGCCACCATGCCGCCTGCTGAGATCACCGCCGAGGGCGGGGTGGCCAGAAGCAGCCACTGCAGAGACAGTATCGGTAGCCGCAAGGGCTGATAGGAGGAGGGCTGTTGGCAGCAACATGGTCGGTAACTGTGACTTTCTGCGAGGCTTAAAAGAGGGAAGATCGGCACACTGGGCTGGCACGCGGGAGAAAGTGAGGCGCCATCAACCTCTTACATGTTCATAAGGGATCTATTAAATAGGTGTACCCATATCCTACCGGACCTCGAAAGCACCTTCCAGCCTCGGGGCTTCCATGCTTACCCGCCAAGTCTTTTTTGCCTCCCACAAACTCCGGACGGCAGGTGCGATCATTGAATGCAAGGCAACATTCCAAGCCCGAAGTCGGCCATCTAGACCTTGTCCGGTCGGCTAATGTATCGGAGGGCACAAAAGGGGACGGGCAACCAATCAGACATATGCGGTGACTCGGGATCATCAGTGGCGATTGGCTGATGGGTGCCCTCCCTTGGGCTAACTTTGCCGCACACAAAAGATTCCAAAGGGGTGCTATAAGCTGCATATCTTGGGAGCTCGGCGTCGGTCGGCCGCGTTGCCTAATCCTCCAAATCGGGATGCTTCCCCAAGAGCAGACCTTGACTTGGGGTTGGAATATCGACGGCGTGGTAAATGAGTGTGGTAAGCAGGATGGAACCCTTTATACAAAAATAGAGGTAGGTCCTGCCGTGTTCGTGTGCTCGGGGACCTCTGAGTGTCTGACCAATATCTGCCGTCCGCCGCCCTCCATCCCATCCTACGGGGAGGCAAAATCATATCATGCATGCAGGCGGTGGAAATGGGTGCCCGGTTGCTCCTTCCCATCACAACTGTTGAGCTCGGCTGCCGTCGCATTTGAGGTCGTTGGAATATTAAAATCCGTCAAGCCCATGAATCTTTGGTTGATTGCTTGCATTCGATGCCCGCCCGAGACTGGATGGACAACGCGGAACCGTTTTCACGATTCAGGGGAAGTCGATTGCTCCGCTCCAGAGCGTCATAGAGCCATATGCTAACAACATCATACGTCGGTCCTGTGGCCTAATGGTAAGGCGTTGCTTTCCGGTGGCAAAGATTTTGGGTTCGAGTCCCAACGGGATCGTAGTCACCTTCTTTTTGCTGTTTTGTGCAGGCTCCTTCCATTATTTTCCCACTCTCTTTTGCCGTCTTGTTTGCCTTCTGTGCGGGAGTCGTGCTACCTGGTAGCCAGCGTCTGCGTAGAACATCATTGTAGAGATTATCAAGGCATCGACGGGACGTAATCAAATTATGCAATTTAAATCAGCAGATACGACGCATCACGTTATGCAGCTCTTCTGGTATTATACAGACACAACGAGGCATGTCAGTGTGACAAGTCAAGACAGCGTCACGCCCAAGCCCAGAATCATTGCACGTCATGGATTCATCAGCGACTTCAGGTAAAGGCAAACTACAAGGCAATTAATGTGGCGAGCGCAGAACTGAACGGCTGACGGACAGACCCCTTCCAGTCGGACATGCAAAAACGCACCAAAAACCTTCTCCCGCTCGTCTTCACCGGTGATTACCTAGTTACCTACCTCAACATCCAGAAGGTACTCAGCGCCCCATCCTGATGACACCTGCGGCGACCAGCTTCTGAATCTTGGACCGCACTTGAGGGTTCTTCATGTGCTCTTGCAGGGCAGCAGGGTCGCTCTGAGCTTGCTGCAGAATCGCCTGCATTACTGGGTCTTGCATAATGCCCATAATCTGGTGAGTGGTAAGATGGGTAGTTAGCAGTAAGTTCCTCGATAATCTCGGGCTCACAATGTTTGTGGGCGGCATGTAATGTCAGGCACACGAGCTGAGACTCACCTCAGGATCGCGTGCGAGCCTCTCGCGGGTCTGCTCCTCAGTCTCGTTTTCACGCGCCGAGTACATGGCTGTGAAGGCCTTCTGCTGCTGCTGCTCAATCTCGCGTGCGTTGGCGCCCGCATGGTGCTCGCGGTCGATGTTTTGGGCCTCGGTGCATGCGTCGAGGCACTTGCTGTACTCGCGCATGCCGAAGTAGGCCTGCGCCTTGCGGATGTAGGCGCGGATGAATTTGGAGTCCTTGGCGATGGCGGCGTCGCAGTCGGTCAGCGCCGAGGGGAACTCGAGCAGTTTGATGAAGGCTGCGGCCCGGTTGCTGTAGCCCCTGGGGTCATCGGGAGCGCGCTTGATCATCTCCGAGTAGGCGGCCACGGCGCCCGGCCAGTCCGACGCCTTGAACTTGTTGTTGCCCTCCTCGCGCGCCTCCTCGGCCTTTGCAGGATCGATATAAGCCAGCCGCTCCGAGTCTTTCTTCAGCTTCTCGGCCGTGTTGAGCTTCTTGAGGACCTCGGGTGTACGGTGCTCGCGCAGGGACGTCTTGTAGTTGTCAATAGCCAACTCCATGTTGCCCATCTTCTCGTGCGCCGATCCGATGCGCGCATACGACTTTGCAATGGTCTTAAAGTCGGCGTAGATGGCGCGGCCTTCCTCGACCGCCTTGGTGCAAGTGTCGATGCAAGCCTGGTAGTCGCCCTTTTCGAAATGCGCAGCGCCCAGATTGTTTAGGTACGTAATGTCCTTATGCAGGTCCCAGGCGGCTGTGTAGTGCTTAATGGCCTCGTCAAAGTTGCGCTTCTTGTACTGCTCGGTTCCCAGGGCCTTCTCCTTGTCTGCCGCCTCTTTTGCCTTCTTCTTTTCCCGCGCCTCCTCGTCCTCCGGTTCAGGCTCGGGCTCGGGCTCCGGTGCCTTTGGCTTGGCGGCAGCGGGCGCAGGCCTGGAATCGGGCATCGGGACGTCCTCATCTTGTTCCCTGGCGGAGCCGCTGGCTCCAGGCATATCCTCGGGAGAACGGACGTCCATGTCCACGCCCATCATCACGCCCAGCACCGAGATCATACGAGGGTCGCTGAAGAGGTCCTGGGTGTTCTTGGGATTCGAGCGGATCGCCTGGAGCTTTGCCATAAAGGTGGGGTCGGCGAGGTAGGAGCTCGTCTTGGGGTTGGCAGCGAGCTTCTGGATGAGTTGGGGGTCGTTGAACATCTGACCCAGCCCGGCGGAGGGATCACCGCCACCAAAGCCGGCGCCTGCGGTTGGAAACCCCATGTCAGTTAAAGCACGGGAATGGAGCGTCATGAATGCGGCGGGGTGGTTCCCGCGGGTCGAGACGATAGCATCTTCGCGACTACATACCTTGAATCTCCTGGTCAATAGCACGCTTGACTGACGCGAGGTCGTTCTTCATGCCGGCATTGTTGGGGTCCAGCTTCAGGCCCTCCTCGTAGGCCTCGGCCGCCGCCGCCAGGTCATTCTTCCCGTACAAGGCGCTACCTTTGCGGCCCCAGCCCTTGGGCCAGTCGGGCTTCAGCTCGATTGTCTTCTCGGCATCATTCAGGGCGTTGTCCCACTCCTTCTTGGAGGCATAGGCGGCTGATCGGTTGCTGTAGAGGATGTGGTTGTCGGGGGCGAGCTCGATGGCGGCAGTGAATTTCTCGCTGCACAAGTGTTAGCCACTAGCGGGCACCGCAGGTGTGTTCTGTGCTGTGGGGTACTTACATGGCCTCGTCGAAATTCTTCTCCGCGATGGCCTTGTTGCCCAGCGCCTTGAGCTCGTCGGCCGTCGACATGGTGCGGGGTTCTGTGCAATCTCGAGGGCAGTGGTCGGCAGGATATGTGAAGGCGTAAAAAGCAATTCTCCAACGGTCGCAGGTGCGTCTGGTTCACCACAAGTATCCTAATGCTCTTGTGTTTAAGCTGAGCACGAAGGAGAAAATGGCCTGGGAAGATCAGGCGAGGTCGTCGACTGCCTGCCCGATATTTTCTAACAGCGGCGCACCTGCACGGGCTGGAGCGCTCGCGGGTTTGCGACAATCTTCTAGGCCATTCGATGAGCTTGGAGAAGCTCAATGCTGATTGGCTGCAGAGCTGGAGCCCGCACCCCTGTCGCTGGCGGGGAACCCGTCCGATCCTCTGGCGCGTTAGTTGAGGCTGAAAGGATTCGAACCTCTAGGCTACAAGCTGTTCATTGTTCAAGCATTCCCAGCTGGAGCATTGTGTCCGGCCCTCAGCCCGGTGGTTGGTCCAAGATGTGAATTTTGGATGTCGGTTTGTCCAAGTCCCTAAAGAAGTGTGGGGGTTAGGTTAGGCGCGCTGGCAGCAGGTCACCCCGCAAACCAGGCCTGACCCTAATCCTGGCTTTTACAAGACTGGATTCCAGAACACGTGGCTGGCTTGCAGTAGGTACCTACACAAGCAAAAGCACAGATGTTAACTGTTCTGTTTCCGACATCTTTTTGTTTGAAAAGCCCATATACACAATTAGTTGTGGTTTTGGGACTAGACCAAGGAGCTTCTCATGTGAATGGCAGCTGGCCGATCACAGCCAAAATGAGCGAACAATAAGGAGAGCTAAACAGCTGGGATCGAGGATATGTCCAAAGTCTGAGCCATGACCCCTATTCCTTGAAAAGAATATTCGCAAGGAAGGAACAGCGACGCCGACAGGCATGAACTAAACTATGTTAATATCAGAACATCTTCTATCCTGGCTACTAGCAAAGCCAGGCAATCCTCAAAACCGGTTCGTTCCTGATGCCGTTGGTCGTCGAAAGGAGGCTCGGAATCGGCTCCAAAGAGAATAGCCGATCCGGTGGCAAATACAATGTCGGATAAGGTCATCATCGGAGCCGAAAGATTTGCAAGGCGCCTCCAGCAGCCGATTGCCTACCTGAAGAGTATAACCTCCGAGAGCCTAGCTGCCACAAAAAGTCAGGGCTGGAGCCGTTCAGTTAGCTAGTGTGTTGAGCCTAGTTCGGTGCAAAATCTACAGAGGCGGAAGCAAAGCCTTGGGGAGCGGCTCGGAGTGTTCGAGGACGTGAAGGTTGAGGGGTTCCGCCACGCGCAGCGCCACCTCGGAAGAACACCCCCAGACAGGCTAGCGTCCGCTCTACGATGGTCGCCGGGCTGAGGATGGTGGCGGGATCGCCTGCGTCTGCGGTGAAGGCGACTCCAAGGGAAGACGCCAGTGCCAGACAAGCGTCTTTGGCATCTGTGGGACACTGCTAGAGACGGGGCTGCGTCCCGAGGCGCGGCGCTGCCCAGAGGGGCTTCAGGATAACATGATACAGGCAGCCCCCAGAGAACATCCTCCCAGAATTTCCTGTAATTATTCGTTTTCTTTTGACTTTCACTGTAGGCCAAGAGCGGGCCGTGACAAGCGTTTTCTTTTTTCGTTCCCCCTTTTTGTTTTCTCTTCCAGTATTGGGAGAATAATCATCGTTCGCTTGAAGTCGTCCGCAGTTGTTAACTTATCACAATGCGGGCCAACGCTGGGTTTTTGGCGTTGGTGTTACCTCTCTTTCTCGTCCCGTCTGTGCTGGCCGGCAATGACAGCCTGGCGGCACAGACTCTCACAAAAATGCCAAGTTGCATGGTGAGTTCCAAGGGCCATTGGCCCGATACGGGAAAGAAGAGGGACCACGGTGCCATGCTGACCAAAATGACACCACCTCGCGATTAACAGCGGGTGTGCTTGGCGAACGTAGCAACAGCCTCGAGATGCCTTCTCACGGACAACACATGCTTTTGCGGTCCACAGGTAACGGAGAGCGCGGTGCTGGACTGCGCCCAGAAGCAATGCAGCAAAGTGGATCTGATGTCCATGATCAGACTCACCAGCACCGTCTGCGGCCACAAGCCCAAGGACAAAGGGGTGATCCTTCGAGCCCAGCAGTGTTTGTGGGCCATCATAGCGAGCGTTTGCGTCATCATACGGATCGTCCATAGGCTACTCGACAGAGGCCAGTGTCGCAGCAGGGCGGCGCTCATCGCCGAAGATGTGTGCTTTTCGCTCACGTACCTGTTTAGTCTCACGATCTACACCATTATCGCCACCTTCATGACTGGCGGGGGGCTCGGGCGCGACTTCTGGGCCTTGAGCTTCAAGAAGATCAGCAACCTCGGTTTCTGGCTGTACCTGATCCAGATGCTCTACGTGGTGGCCATTAGTCTACTGAGGAACTCGTTCCTGTTGTTCTATTTGCGCGTTTTCGCGGGCAACGAGCACGAAGGGGACGGCAAAGCCCGGCGCTGGCGCCCCGGCGGGTGTTGGAAGCTTCGCCGGATACTGTGGTGCACGATAGCCATCCAGAGCGTCATCTCCACTGGCGTTCTCTTGGCCGTCATCTTCCAGTGCTGGCCAATATACAAGACCTGGGAGGGATGGAAAGGGATGTCGCGGGGGTTTGCATCCCGTCGACGGCCCTGATGCAGACCAACTCCGGCGTCAGCATAGCCATTGGGCTGTGGATTTTCTGTCTGCCGCTGTCGCAGCTTCGAAGGCTTGACCTGACCCGCGGGGCAGTGATCGGCGTGGCCATCATGCTCTGCATGGGATCATTGTGAGTTGCGCCACCCCGCGTCTGGCAGGCAGATGATCCGTGATTTGCTGACCGCAGGCTGTGCGCCTCTCTGTTTAGAGTCTTGACGCTGAGCATTTTGCGTTTGGCGCCGAGCATCCGGCTCAAGCAGGTCTTCCTGGTCCGGGGCGGGCCGGCCGAGCTGGTCGGATGGAGCACTGCCGAGTTGACAGCTGGAATCATCTGCATTTGCATGCCGAGCATGCCTGCCGTCGGCATCCGGGCGCTCGTGACTCTCCTCGCGCATACGCCGTGGCGTTTGCCGGACCGGGACCATTCTTTTGCGGCGAAATCACCTTTCGGGGCCGGGTCAGGAGCAGACAAGATGGCGGTCACATCGAGCGTGGGGCCGGCGAGCCAGGAGGGGAAAACGCATCTGTTTCCCTCGCCGCCAGCGCCCGTTTTGTCAAGCAACCGATCACCCAGCTGCTCGGCAGTCAGTTCGTGGACGGCGCCCAGCAGCTCTGAGTGTCGTGCCAGTGTCAGCACTGCGTCTGGTCGAGTCGCGACCCAGGGAAGGCCTGGGACGGACAATAGGGGCTCGGTCTTGCGGAAAAGTGAGGACGCGCCGTCGTCCTTGGGAGAGGGAGGGGCTGGGGCACCGGTCCGGCGAATAGCAACGCCCGACTATTTTGTACCTCGCCGGTTCCCTCCGAGGGAAGGCAAGCGGCGCTATGCGCCGAATGTCAGGGGAGGTTCGCGCTCCAATGTTTCGAGAACGGGGCTGGCTCCGCCTCTGCCCGTCAGAACCTACCAGCGGCCGATATCAAGGGAGAAGGAGACGGTAGAAGTGCCGGACATTGTAGATTGAGTGGCAGTTTGCTGCCATGTTACATGTCAGAATGCTAGCTGCAATGTCCATTAACAATTGCGTGCCCGAGACTGAAAGCAAATGCGGACTCCGCACAAAACGGCAGGGCATTGGCTTGGCGCGAGTCTGATGGCGCCAGCGCCTTCACGCCATCACGTGTGCCAGGGACCATTTCCGTGCGAGCCGCAGGGTATGGGTACAGCAGCCAATTAGGCGGGGTGCGTTAATCATCCCGCCATGGATGCAGCCCGAGTGGCCTCGGAGTAACCTGATCTGGCGCTCGAAAATGGTACGATGACAAGGCGACACGTCGGGAGGGAAGGAGCGTCCAATTAGGTGCAACGAGCTGCAATTTGGCCCGTTGGGAGAAGAAGCAGCAAGCAGTACTGGAGGTTCGGTGTTTCGGCTGCATCCTGCTTTCCGTGCTTGTCGACCTGCAACGTCGAGGCACAAGCTTAAAGCTCCCCCGCTCCCGCCCGACCAAGCTCTCCCCCGTCATTGCGGGTTGCCTCTTCTCCTCCTCCACCATGGCAGGCCTCCGCGCTCTCCTGATCAGCGCAGTAGCCATCTTCCTGGCCGTTGTTCTCCGCAGCTCCCCGTACGTCATGACGACAAACAAACCCTCGGGCTCCAAGCCCTGGGCCGACGGTCCGCTGGCGCTCATCCCGACGCCGCTGCACACCACGGACAAGACGGATCTCTTCACCACGGGCGCCTCCCACATGGCGATGCTGCACAACGCCATCCACAGAGGCTACAACTCCATCTACCACCAAGCTGCCCACGTGCGTGACGCCGACAAGCCGGACTTCGTCGGGTACTGTCTGACCTGGCACAAATTTGTTGTTTCACACCACGACGACGAGGAGAATGTCCTCTTTTCCCAGATGGAAGAGTTGTTGAACGACAAGGAAATCTGGGGGAAGACGCATCAGGAGCACGGTGAGCCCTGTCCGACCTCCAATCTTTTGCCCCTACCATTCTTGCTGCACCATTTCCTTGGCCCAGTCATCTACTGACGCAAGGACGCCGCCTCGGCAATCCAGAGGCTTTCCTTCCCGGGCTTGCCGAGTTCCACAAGTATCTGAGCACTCTACCCTCACCTGCCGACTTCTCGGGCGCGGACCTGCTTAAGATCATGGCCGGGTTCCAGGCGCCTTTCGAGGAGCACTTCCGGTCCGAAATATCCACCATCGCGAATCTCGCCGCGCACCCCAACGCCCCCAAGCCCGGCACCCCCGAGGCCGACAAGGCGGCCGCCACCTTCGCGGCTTGGGGGAAGAAGACAGTCATGAAAGCCGGCGTGTCCGACGTCGTGCCCTTCTTCCTCGTCAACTTGGATGCGTCGTACGAGGGTGGTCGCTGGGCCAAGTGGCCACCCATCCCCCCGCCTATCAAATGGTCGCTTGTGAACCTTGTAGGCTCCTGGTACGGCGGTCGCTGGCGTTTTGCCAGCTGTGACGGCGCCGGGAACAGGAGGGAGCTATTTGCCCTGGAGTAGAGGGTTGTGCGAGCCGATGGGCGAGGAATATTGGACATCATAACTGCCGCACGTCGAACGGGGTTGTTAGCGAGGGGTTCCGTGAAAATACTCAAATGCGGCGTCATATACTGTCTTTCAGTGGCCGCGGCCGTTTAAATCGAGTGATATCCCGGCCATCATGTCTGCATAATATTGACGCTGATAAACTACAATGGATTAGGTAATGAGCCATTCGCTCACAGATGGATTCTCACTTTTTCACCCGGTAGATTACCATGCTCACTTCCTAAATTTCGCCCGATCCAGCTAGAATCGGAACATTTCTTAAACGTTACAAGTGTATGAACCTTACACAACACCACGCACAAAACCCGCATCCCGACATTGGAACCACTGGGAACTTTGAATCTTTAAGCAAAAATAAATAAATAAAAAACAAAAGCTCATTAAGCCAACCGGGGCTCGAACCGGCAACCCAAGCGGCTAACGTAACGGAGTACAGGTAGGGTCCCGGTATCGACTCGACCCATCCTCATAACCGTTACATCAACTTGGCGTTCCGCTGTTCGATGTTTACGGCAGGCAGGACCGAGGGTTATAAGCATTCCAGCTGTGCAGTAGATTGGAAGGAGCAACCCTGCCATACGGCTTGCGCAGGCTGTCTGCCTGGTGCGTGCTGCACGCCCAGCGTCGCAATACAAAATTTTATTCCAGGAACCAATACCCCTTGTCTCGATTGCCAAGTAAAAACCACGAAGCTCGAGTATGTTTCTCTTTGTTTGGTTTGGCGATATCCTGCTCATTGCTTCCCTGTTCAACGTCCTCCCTATAACTGGACATCAACTGTAGGTTCGGGTGCAACCAAGTGGAGCATCATGGTCATGCTCGACTTCCACGCATCGAACTGCGCCGAGTCCATCTTGATGAGCGTCTTCCTCGCGTTGAAGCCCTGTCCGTCGTCAACGAGGCTGCTGGTCGCCCAGACCTGATTCTGGATGCTCTCCCACTCCTTCTTGCACTTCTCCGCGGCCTCCCGGTAGCACCGGTCGCGTTGCTTCTGCTTGGGGTAGTTCCAGCAGTCCCTCATGGCGCAGCGGTACGGCATCGTCGGCGTGGGCGTGGGCGTGGGCGGGGACGTCGTCGAGTTCCAGGTGGCCGTGCCGTCCGTGGTGTTAGCGGCCGCCCCGGTCGTCGTGCTGTTGAGCTGCGGGGCCATCGAGAGAGTCGCGTTCGCGGCACGGGTGACGGTCGTGAAGGTGGTGGTCTCGTATCTGACGACCACGGGTGCGTTTTGTCCGACCTGGGTGAGTCTAGTCAGCATCTCCGCCTCGGTGATGCTTCAATCTATCCTCTCTGGAATTTGTTCACTGGCGAGGTAGTGCAGAGGCTACTCACCTCTGTGCTGTTAAACAGCCGCGATGTTGTATCTTGGGCGAGGGTACCGCTGGCCGCTAGGGCGCCCAACACGAGGGTGAGATGCATGGCTACAGAAGTGATATGGCGGGTGCGACTACTATTTGAGCCTTAGGAACAGAAGCAGAAAAGGGGATGCTCTTGGAAGAGTATGCTGAATACAAATGCGCCGAGGGTGAGGAGGAACGTTGACAATGAAGATCGTGGCATTATTAGGCTTTGAGGTGGCACTTGCTCTATGATTTGCACATATAACTCAACATATTGGTGGTCTTGATTTTGGAGATGCGAGGCGAAGGCTTTATACAGCATCCACCCCCGCCGCCAGAAAACATACCGAGGCTTGTCTCGCCACCAGCCAACCATGGAGAATCAAAGACGCAAGAAATGTGTCCTCAATCCTCTGCGTAAACATTGCTGGCAACGCCCTCAAAGACGTCGAGGGCATGGTCTAGCCTGTCCCTGACGAGTCTGTACCTCGGAATGACGTCCCTCCCGAGCGGCAGGAACATCTCGGCCTCGTGGCCCTCGCCGACGCCGGTCCCCGTCGCGACCTCGACGATGGCTCGCGCGGCCTTTTCCGGATCTCCATCGCCGACAAAGTTGTGCGATTGCATAAAGTCCATGATTCCTGCGACCGCCTTTCCCTTGTAGTCGTCCGCCAGCGGCACGGAGCCGGCACGCGCGACGTTGCCCATGTTTGTGCGGAAGGTTCCGAGGTGCACTGTGATGACGCGCACATTGAACTCGGAGACTTCCTTGTATAGAACCTTGGACACGGCTGGCACGTACGCATATGAGAGTCAGCACAACATAGAAAGAGTAGTGCATCATGCAGCCCGAGTTTAGTTTGTGTGGCGCAAACTCACCGTCGAGCGCCGACTTGGCGGCTGCGTACGCCGCCATGCTCTCCCTCCCTTCCAGCCCGACGCCCGAGCTCACGTTGACGACGACGCCAAAGCGCCGCCGCCGCATGTGCGCGACAGCGGCGCGCGCCAGTCTGAACGGCCCGAAAAAGACGGTCTCGAGCTGCGCACGCACCTCGTCGTCGGTCAGATGCTCGGCCGCCTGGTGGACAGACCAGCCGGCGTTGTTGACCAGGACGTCGATGTGCTCGCCGCGGGCCTCGAGCTCGTCGTCGATGAGGCGGAAGCAGGCGTCTGCGTCGTCCACGTCGAGCGCCAGCCAGCGGCCGCCGCGCCGCTCGACCTCGGCGACGAGCTCGGGCGTGCGGGAGGGGTTGCGGCTCGTGGCGATCAGGCGGTGGCCCCCATCCTGGATGGCGCGGGTCAGGGAGAGACCCACGCCGGAGGAGCAGCCTGTGACGAGGAAGGTGAGGGGCCGCGCGGGAGTGATGAACTTGGCGTCCGGGATGGCGGACATGGCGAACTTGGGGAGGGCGGACGTCTTGGCTTTTCTGCGCGCTTGGGGAAGGGTGGTTGCGGGTGAGAAGCACTTCAAACGGTACAGAAACGTATTCTTGATCACTCCCTCCTTATATCTTCCATTTTATTCTCCGTCTCTATTGCATCATGGTCCTCGCCGACATGTTCGACTCCCAGACCCTGATGCCGGATTTATGCCGGACGAGAGGAGGTTTAAGTCCGTCCCGGGTTTTTCTTGGCGCGAGCTCCGAGCGGACCGTCCACGCACGCTATGTTCGGAGCGAGCAGCCGAGGCGGGGCTTCATGGGATCTGCGAATGTGCGGAGACGTTGGTACTGCCGCTGGTACGCACCTAGCCCTCCATGACCTCGCACCGAGCGCGGCCCGGCGGCGGGTATGAAAGGCGTTGGTTCGAGCATGATCAGCATCCGCCGCTTTTTGATGGCTGAATTATGATTCAGGGGTGAAACAGGCCTCAATGTCCGAAGTGGCGGCTAGCCGCTGGCTGTAGGACTTGTTTGTGGATAGCCCGTGCTCACGGTAGCGTTTTCCCAGCGCATTCGTCTCATCTCTGCACCGGCTAAAGATCTGATGTGTCAAGCTGCCAACCCCACCTTTTCCGGCTGCAAGGTCGTCCGCTCATCATTGACAGGCTTCAGGTCTACTGGACTCGCAGGCAGTAGGCAGCCAAGCATGGCGCCCGAGACTCTTCAATGTCTCCGATTATCCCGTCCGGTCTTTAAGCCCTGGATCGCGGATCGTCGCCACAACCACCAGCTCCTTGTCGACCTCACGGCCCCTTGGCTTTATGCAGATGATGTCTCGTGTGCGCATCTGGGCTCCGGGCCTTTCCCCACACTTGTTATTTCCGGCGCGGCTCAACACCAGATTTGGCCGCCAGCAGCCATCCGTACCGACATCGGGCGAGCGAAGAGGACACGCTCAAGCAAGGAAATATCGAACCCCAAGATATGCAACACCTCGCCGGACCCATGCTGTGCCAACCTTTGCCTTGGTCTCTTTCCCATACCGGCCAGCGGGTATGCCGATGGAGATCGTGACAGCCTCCATAATTACCGTCCTATTTAGGCGGCAGTGGGAAGTTTGGCTTGCTATGCACATCCAGGCAGAGAGCGCTGCCATCTGAGCACTTAATGCCCTTAATCTCCTGATCGTTCCCTGTATGATCGGTGACCTGGGACTCATCTGTCCTTCTCCTGTTTGCAATAAAGCTTGGTGCTTCTATCCCTCCCGTATCTCCTTTCCACACACTTGTGTTTGTGTTGCCTTGTTGGACGACCACGACAGACACCACCCACTCCCAAGCAACAGTTAAAATCTACGTGCACCGTTAGCCCTCCTTCCGAAGATGCAGCAAATGGATGTACCGACGCCAGTACCCGGTCCAGGGATGATAATGGGGACCCCAAATGCTGAGCTGTCTCACGAGTCTCAGCAAGCTGGCCTGTATTTCTGCGCAGGATTCACCTGGCTCGTCGGCGGATGTTTTGTCGCCCTTCGTTTCTACACGAGGAGGCAGGTTTTGAGGATCTTGGGTGCTGCTGACTGGTGTATACTGGCAGCGTGGGTATGTTTCGTGGTCAACCTATTCGTCGGACGAACACTGCCGTTCTGAGCTTTCGCTGACAGCCAGTTTTATCTATGCAGATATTCGCCACTGGTGTGATGGTTGCTTCCGTTGATCGTCCGTTCCCTCTCCTCCGTCCCCTCTCCTCCGTCGCTTCTGTGGCATGACTTACCATGCATACAAGAGACTAACTCCGGCCGCTCGTAATTCAGAGATCTATACCGGGCAAGGGAGGCACATCTGGGACACTGATCCTGCCGATTTGGCTCTTGGGATAAGGGTAAGCATATACAGTCCCTTTTTTTTCCAGTGACGCGTTGACTGACTTTCTGCCAGGCCTCCTGGTACAGCATCCTCTTCTACAGCCTCACAGTCTGCTTCGTCAAGATATCCATCCTGCTGCTCTACTTCAGCTTCTTTACCATCGGATGGGCCTGGTGGACAGCACGGGTGATCATGGGGTTCGTGGTCGTGTCCAACGTGTGGACAATTGGTTCGGTTCTTACGGCATGCATTCCCCTCCAAGCCTTCTGGGATGCCGCAGCCCGGAACGGCGCGCTGTGCCAGTCGGAGCAGATCTGGTGGTTTAATAACGGGCTGCATGTAGCCACCGACTTTTTCATCTTTGCCCTGCCCCTGCCTGTTATCTGGAACCTGCGGTTGCCCTGGCGGCAGAGGCTGGCCGTCGTGGCCTTGTTCGCATTGGGATTTTTGTAAGTCGTGCTCCCTTGTCCAAGGCGTGGGCAGCAGACCAGGCAGCCACGGCTAATGCTCTGTGAAACTATCCTTCCCGAACAGCGTCTGCATTCTGGCGATCGTCCGCCTCGTGCTCCTAGTCAACACAACCCGCACGCCTGGATCGGATATAACCTGGAATACGGCCTCCAACACGTATTGGACCTGTATCGAGGTTAACCTGGCCATTGCTTGCGCATGTGGTGTTACGCTTAAACCGCTGATCGTTCGCCGGTTCCCCCGTCTTTTTGGCGTCGATCGCGGCGCCAAATCAGTGGCCCCGACTCGCGTCCCGGCTGCCAGCCACCACTTGTCGCCTCGGATAGACAGCTGGATTGTCTTTCCGGGAAAGCTGGACGGCTTCGAATCTTATGGCAAAGAGGCGGACCTCGACAGCAATGAATCTCTATGCTACAGGGACATCCATCATCCAGGTCTAGCACAAGAGACACGGACGGGGTGTGTTGCTGACTGGGAAAGCAATATTGGGATCGCGATGTCGGACGAGTGGACTGAAGGCCAGCTGCGAGCTGAGCACAACAGGTTGACGATCTGGAAGGAGGCCCATCCTATAGAGAGCCTGTCCAAGGGGTCCAGTTAAGGGACACGGGAGTATTTATGTTTTAAGACAAGGAGGGTTTAAGGATGGAAAGGTTCAGGGCACCAAGTTTGGATTTCGTGGTTCCTCTTTTCTCGCTTTTTGCGGCTGTGCTGTCTGGAAGTCTTGGGCAAGCCGGTGCCGAGTTCCAGGCGAACAGGGCCGGCATTTGGAGACTGTACCTATAGCATCTAGCATGAAATTAGGGTTCATGAGGCTGTAGACTGGCTGTAGAGATACCAAATGTCTTCTTGTCTCAGGTGTCCAGTGAGATTCGGATGGCTCGCTGTCGCTGGCCGCTGGCCGCTGAGCAGAGCTCACAACCCGCACGCCGCTGGTGCTGGTGGCTGGTCCCAGTCGGCATTTTGGGCGAGTTATAGGGGACTTCCAGCCCTGGAAAACACTGTGGCTTGGGGTGTGTGCTCCCCGTCGACGTATCCACATGCCCAACGTTATCGACCACGACGATTCGATGACCCGACAACGCCTTGGCTCCAAAAAAAAAAAAAAAAAAAAAAAAAAAAAAAAAAAAAAAAAATCAAACAANAAAAAAAAAAAAAAAGGACTTCAATTCCTAGTGCCAAAATTACTTCTCAGCCGGCGCCGTCATTATGTCGACATCATTCTCCCACCCGGAAACCATCTTGAACCCAAACGCCGCGGCGGCCTCCCATCGCTCACCCTCATCCTCTCGCCCCAAAGCCCGGTGCGCGTCCGCCCCGTATTTCAGCGCTCTTAGAACATGGATCGTCATCAGCCCTGCCGCCTCCGACGACTGCAACTGGAACAAGTTCTGCACCCCGTTCCGAGGCAGCAAGAAGCCAAAGTCTCGTACCACCTCCAGCGCCTTTTGGACCACCTTGGCGTGGTTGCGACGGCCCCGGTACGCCTCGACCAGCCACAGGTGCGGAAATACGAGCATCAGTCGCGGCATCAATCTGGAGCTGCCGCCCTCAGCATCGTCTTCGCCGTAAACCTCGCGCTCGTGTGCATCCTCGAGCTGCCTCGATAGCCTCTCGACATTGCGGATGGTCGCGTCTGGAAAGATGACAGTCGGCTGCTGCCTCCTGTCTGGTACCGTCAACCCCAAGGAAGACTTCACGGGCGCCGCCGACTTGGCCGTCCGGTTCGCGAGCTTCTCGATCTGCGTCAGGAGCGCCTTGCGCCTCGCATAGGCCCCACCTGCGGCTGTGGCCGGGTCGACCGTCGCTGCGGGCTTCTCGGCCTCGCAGAGCGCGCAGGCGCACTCGAACCCCCACCAGTGCCGGAACTGGGCCTGGCGCTCGTTCCAGTCGGCCCGGATGGGCACGTACTGCTGCGTGATCTCGTCGCCCTCGGGGATGTCGCGCGACGCCCGTGTGATGAACAGGTCGCCGCAGAAGGCGCGCGTGCTATTGGCCACGCACGCGTGGTTCATGATGGCCGCGTGCGGCCAGATGCCCCTGGTCTGCGCCGGCTCCGGCACGCCGTCGGGGCGCGGCCGAGTGTTATCTACCGTCAGAGGAGGGCAGCTGTGGCAGTTCCTGGTGCGCACCAGCTCCGTATGGAAAACGTCGATGACGGGCGTGCCATCGACCACGGTACCTTCTTTGCCTGTCAGACAGGCATATTCTCCGGCCCAGCACCCGGCGAGTCGGGCCGCCACCGTGGGGCTGTCGTACATCCGGCGAACCATGCCGGCGTATAAGCCAGCGGCGGACCCTTCGTCGTCGTACTTGCTCGGCATCACCGTCGCTTTCTCCACGAAAACGAGCTCGCCCGCGCGGATTAACTCTGTGGCGAACAGGCCCCGTCCATGCATGGGTGATTCCTTCACAGCCGTCCGTCTGGTGAAGTCTGCGACGTCGAGATGCACGTTTGGCTTTGGCCCGGTGGGGGAGACCGATGCAGCGAGTGCTGGGAAGTCGTACCCGCCCGTGTCCTCTTCGTGAATCCGGTCAAGTGTCCGCGCCCGCTCCTTGGCCAGAGTTGCGGCTGCTGAATCGCTAGGGTGCAGCGTGAGCGCGAGGTCGAGCTGCTCCAGCGCGCCACGGAAGTCTCTGAGCGCGTAGGCTGCTTTGGCCGCCGTCAGGTGCCCCCGCCAGTCGGTCGGTCCTCCGGTCAGTGACGCCAGCGCGTCTGCTCTGGCGGCGTCGTGCCTGCCGAGCAGCAGATTGGTTCCTGCCCGTTTAGTATAAAGAGCTGCCGCCGCTACATCTCTGTCCGGGCCCCCGGTCTCGTCCTGTGACTTTGCGAAGTCAAGCGCTTCGGTATAACTGCGAAAAGTCGGGCGTACCGGGTTATTATTACGTTGACATGAACCATCGCGCGCCAGCCAGACTCGCGCAAAGACATACCAGAACACGGCTGTTGCCAGGTCCCCTTGGAGAAAAGCAGTATCACCCGCTGTCTTCCATTCCTCTAGCGAGCTGAGCAAGGGATGCTCCACGCCACCCTTGAGCCCTAGCGGAATGATGGGATCGCTAAACCGCAAGAGCAGGATGTCGGAAGGGTGATCGACCGAAATAACCGGCGTCTTGCTCTCCGGGTATGCATCCTCTCCAGCTGGCGGACATCTGTAAAACGGCTCTTTGACCGCGACGAAGCACCCCTCGGGGATGTTGGACAAGATGGAAGAATCGCTGTGAGCAAAGATGACGAGTCTCTCGACATCGCCGTGCTCGTCTTCCACAACAGTCACGGTTCCGATGCCGCTGTATGGCAAGGCCACGATGCGGAGAACCAGGACCTTGCCGCGGTGGTGTTTGTCTTGCTCCAAGGTGCGAAGCGGGACCTATAACGAGGTCAACTTGCATTCTTCCCCAACCCTAAGTCAATGTCGGGCTCACTTTTTCTAGCTCACTGATTGGCTTGGCGGATGCTGGGTATGGATTGTCGAGGTCGGGCCGCTTGACGGAGCGAGAGCCAAAGGGGCCGTTGTTCTGCTTCTGCAGCTTTTCGACTTGGGCATTGTGGTGTTTGACGAGCTCGTCTTTTGTGCTTCGCGCCTTGGCTGTCCCATCCAGCTTGGCCGATAGCCGCATTTTCCCAGTGATGCCGGGGTTTGCCAGGGAAGAGCGCTCGTTGGTTACAGATCCAGCCGTGGTCGACCCCTTTCGAAACTGGGAATTATGTGATGCTATTGACATTGTTCAAGTTTGAAAGTCGAAAAGCCAGATCTATGGAGCTAAAGTGTGGCCATAGGTGGTCGTCTATCCTCTCCAGAGAAGATGTGGCCACCTCGGAATCATTGGAGCCGTACCTTGATCCGGAAGCCCGCCGGCTGGAGAGGTCTTGGCGACGGCGGCTGCAACATTTAGCCTGGTTTCTTACCCGCCATCGCTTCCAATTCACGGCCCGGTCCTGAACCTGGCGTCTAATTGCCACCAATCACACCAGACAGGCACAGTCGACCGTTTCAGAGGTCCCAGAAAGTATGGATTTTTTTTTTTTCCTCTCTCTCTCAGATGGCACTCCATCACCAGCCCCTTGTTTTAATGTATATGTCCACAACCTCATCCTCCCTGCCTTCGAGATCAGAATCGATCACGAAATACCAGCCAAAATGACTGCTCGTTATACAAGCGTGGTTTGGCCAGAGCCGGATCTTCTGTCCGATCACGAATTCGTCAGGATTGGGGGCAGCTTGGCCATAAGGTGCATGCCAAGTCAGAATCCCATGCTCTTGAGAGAACCTGCCGATGATCCAGCCGTCGAAGCTCTCCACATCGCAGTCCGGTAACGCAAGCGGCTTGCCGTCGGCGGCTTTCCTGCCCCAGGGGTGAACGACCGCCATCCCCGGGTACGCTTTGCAGAACTCGCGCCCGAGCACCAGGCCTCCCGCACCGCACAGGGCCTCAGACGTCTCACCGCCGTCCCCCCGCCCGGGATATTTGCTGTGCACCTCGGCGAGGACCGTCATGGCCACATCCCTCCACGAGACCAGGGCCGAGGACACGGAGTGGACGGCCAGCTGCTGCATGTCGAGCAGCGGGTACACTCCCGCGTGGATCTCGGCGAAGTGGCCCTTGGACTTGATTTCCTGGAACAGAGCACTGAGAGCGGCTGTCGCGGTCGTCAGCTGCTCCGTGAGCTCAGTGCCGCCGGCGGCTTGTGGCGTCGACAAGAGATTCTGCACCGCGAGGGCGGTGGGCGACGCGCCCGCCGACAGGACCAGCGGGGGAAGCTCCCTCTGCTGCGGGCCCTGCCTCTCCCTGGCCGCCCGCACCACCGCGTCGGCGCCCTGGGTGAGGGCATCCAGCTCGGCGGTCATCATGGCGACGGCGGCCAAGCGGCTGTCGCCGCCGTACGAGTGGCCGGCATGCGAGTACATGCCGGCCAAGACCGCGGCGCCGGCGTCGTGCGCCGCCAGCGCCGCGCTGGTGACGTCCCGCAACGACTCAGACCCGACCTCGACGCCGGCCCTCCGTCCACCCATGTCCAGTTTGATGTAGACGTGGGGCACGGTTCGCTGCGCCGCCGCTCTTGGCTCGCCGAAGAAACGGGTGAGGTGCTGCAGCTGGGCTGGGTGGTCGACCAGCACGCTGATGCTGCCAGAGCCCAGTGCATCGCCGACGGCGGCCAGGCGCGCCATCTGCCCAGGTGCTATCGGCAGGCCGTACAAGACGTTGACGGCCCTGCCCTGCGTGCGGTACTCCTTGAGCAGCGGGAGGAGGAACTCGACCTCCTCTAGCGTCGAGACGATGATCTGCGCGGGCCTGGCGGGATCATCGCCCACCTGCAGGCGAGTGATTTCTACTGTCTAAGAGACCCAGGGAAGAAATTAACTCTGTTCTATTCATCGCGTGCTGCCCTTTTTTCTTTCTCCGCGGAACAAACAACAGCCCAAGCCAAAAACGATCCATAACAGGGGGGAGACAAAAGTTTACCTTGTGAGTCTTCACATGCGCCCTCCATTGCAGACCGAGGTCGCGACATGTGGCCAGCATGCGCGTGCAGTTCCTCCTTACGGCCGCGACGTCCAGGATGGCCGATGGCGTGGGGAGATCCGAGAGGGACTTGCCCAGGTAGAGGCTGGTAAGGGCATCTTTTGGGGAGCTCGGGTAGAGCCGCGCCAGCTGCGGTTCTTCCTGCTTAGCCATCGTTTCGAGCCGCACAGCCTTTCGGGTGTCGATGTTGGGTTTAGAGTTTTGGACCCGTCCTTTAACCCGACGCTTCTAGTAGTTCTTGCGAAGGCCCGACTGCCCGTCGGAAGCTCCGCCCACTTCGGGGAGTGCTTGGATTTACCGAAGTCGGGAAGGGTATCGTCGGCCCCACCTCGGCTTTCTCGATCCTCACTATCCGCTGCTCCTCGTTGGTTGCAATCCATCCCCTCTTCAAGGGGGACAAGCCAACCGGCTCACATCTCACCATGTCACACGGGGTTATCGTCGCCTAAGCAATCATCAGCGGGGCTTCGGGGATTCCAGCCCTGGCCAGCTCCCCTGTCTATCTAGGTACCCCGCACAGCCCCGACGGTGAGCACGCGGGCTGATCGCGTCCTGCATGTTCGCCCAACCGGGACTTTTTAGGAAAATTTCACGGTCAAAACATTTGCCACGTTTCGGTACACGAGCGAGTTTGCGCCCCGCTTGCTACGGACGAACCGGGAAAAGACGCGCCGACGGCTTTCCGTCGGGACCCTGATCCACCATTCTACATGGCACTAGTCGTTAGTCCTACGCCATATGCGACCGGTCTGGCCTGCGGCGCTGCGGAACCGGCTCTTGCAGCTAGGGGCTTGTGACTAGCTGTGGCCCACTGTCACCGAAACATCTCTGTGCTGTGCTAGGGGACAACGCGGTGCACGGCGAGCCCGTATAGCGCTCGAATCACAGCCCTGACATCTCTCCACACCATGCAGCAGCACAAGGCCAGGCGCCCAGGGAACGTTCCATGGCAGATGGCATGGCGGCTAGCGGGGGCCTTGATATGGTGGACTATGAGTTCAGATATCAAAGGGCCCTAGATCTCAACCTTGACGAGTCGGATCCAACAGCATACTAGGCGGTCTGTTCTTTTTGCCGTTCCATGATTATACCTACTCTCCAAGAGGTCACTGTTCTTCGTATTCACAACGGCTAGAAGGCCAATAACAAAGATGTCTCTACAGCCAGAAGCGCCCAACTATCCTCTCCACGAGAGCGTCCTCGGCCGGATCGACCCAGAATATGCCGCTTTCTACAACAAGCACATCGTCGACAAGCAGCAGGTGCATCTGCAGCCCATAGCCGCGTCGCGGTCAAGCGGTATTCTGATCCCCGGCGCCGGGCCCCTGGTTCCCGTGGCCAAGACGGAGGACTACACCATCCCAAGGCGCCACAGCACCGGCCCGGACGTCCGGATACGCACCTTCACATCCGGGGGTGCCAAGCCCGCTGCCGGGTGGCCGGTCTGCGTGTACTTCCACGGCGGCGGCTGGGTGCTGGGGACCATCGACACGGAGAACGTGGTGGCGACGAACCTGGCGGCGCGGGGCGGCGCCGTCGTCGTGACGGTCGACTACCGGCTCGCGCCCGAGGATCCCTTCCCCGCCGCCGTCGACGACTGCTGGGAGGCGGTGCAGTGGGTCCTGGGCGAGGGCAAAGACGTTCTGGGGCTCGACACGGCCCGGCTCGCCACGGGCGGCTCGTCCGCCGGCGGCAACCTCGCCGCCGTCATGTGCCAACGCGCCGCCGCCATCCCCGGGCACCCGCGGTTCAAGCTGCAGCTGCTGTCGGTGCCCGTGGCCGACAACACGGCCGACGTGGACAATAATGCCTCCTGGCGCGAGAACCAGTTCGCGCCCGCCCTGCCCGCCAAGAAGATGCTGTGGTACCGCAGGCACTACCTCCCCAACCCCGCCGTCTGGAGCCATCCGGAGGCCAGCCCGCTGCTCTGGGCCGGCGACTGGGCCGCGCTGCCGCCAGCCGTCATCGTGGCCGGCGAGCTGGACGTGCTGCGCGACGAGGGCGTGGCGTTTGGCGAGAAGCTGCGCGCGGCGGGCGTCAGGGCCGACGTGCACGTCTTCAAGGGCATGCCGCACCCGTTCCTGGCTATGGATGGCGTGCTCGAAGTGGGCAGACAGGCCATTACCTACTTTTGCGACGCCCTGCGCACGGGGTTGTGAGACTGGTTGGCGGACGATAGGGATCTTGTATGGAATGAAACTGCATTTTTACGGAGCAAAAGGGCTTCTTGGCATGCACAAATTGAAATGTAACTTTTAGCTTCCGTCTATCTTCCTAGGTTGTTGGCTCGATTCTATCTTTCTCTTGCCCTAGTATGTGGCGATGCACTCAATCTCGACATCGACATTGAGCGGAAGAGTCTTGACGGCGACGCATCTTCACGGGCGGCGGCATTGTGTCAGCTACAGCCGCTACCGGGTAAATGGCGACTATACTTACGTTCGACAGGGCTTGACGTCTCCCCAGTATTGGCAGTAGATCTCGTTCATGGCCTGGAAATCGTCCATGTTGGACAGGAAGACGTTGACCTTTACGACCTTGTCGATGCTGGAGCCCGCCTCCTCCAGGATGGCGGTCAAATTCTTGATGCATTGGTGCTGCAAGCTCCTTTGTCAGCCCTGGAAGCTCTTAATGGATGCAATCTTACGTTTTTGTGGCACAAGGCAACCGTCGCCTCCTTACCGTATGGGCCTGAACGTCGCCCTCGATGATCTCCATCGAGACCGGGTCCATGGGCACCGCGCCCGACACGAAAACAAAACCATTAGCCTTGATAGCCTGGCTGTAGATGCCAGGCAGCGGCTTCGGGGCCTTGTCGGTGAGGACTGGGGCCTTGGTGGACATGTCTGCTAGTTTTGGCGAGATGCGTGGATGGTTTTCGATATCCTTGCGTCAAAGGAATGTGCGACCTCGGGGGCGTTCAATGTTTCTGGAGGCTAGCGGAACTATCTTGGATCTGACAGCACTCTTTTTCCCGGCGGGGTACCTTGGGCATCCCGCGTCCCCTCCACTGCGCTGGCTTTTCGGCCGTACTCGTTGCCCCGTTCCCCCACGTCCGACCATCGGCCACCATCGGACGTCACCTCCCCGACAGCGCGAGCACTGTATGAGGAGGTGTTACTGGGTGTCGCCCACCTCCCCACTTTTGATCGCCAGATCTTACAACAGTCTCCTGGTTTCCTGGTACACTGGAAGGACGCAAAAAAAAAAAAAAAAACCTAATGTGCTTCGATGGCGGCGATCATATCGTGGAACGAAGGCGCCTTACTGGCGAAAATATTGCCTGTATGTAATAACCGGAAGGTAGTGCGTAACGGCAGATGTAGGCCCCGGGCAGCCAGCCAGACGTCACGGCCGACGACGTCGCTGGGGCGAGAGAAGACGGGCGTTATACGTGGCGGGTGCGACTGGGAAGAGTGCTGAGGCCGGACGAGATTCAGGCCGACCGTGACACTCTTGTCAATAGCGTTGCCCCAGCCGCCCTCTTCGTCGCCATCCATTTCGTCGGCCTCGCGCGCCCTAGGGCCCACGGCGCCGTGACTCCATACGGGTTGTTGAGGGCGAGCGACGGGAGCACGTGAACCCGCAGGCGCTTATCTCGCGCACGACGATCGTCTGTCTGGGTCTGGGGGTCTCCATCGCGTGGTCCTCCGGACATATTATATGTGGGGTTCGCAGCGAGCATGCGGGAGAAGGAGACCGACGATCGAGAAAAGGGAGAGGAATGCGTCCGGGATGTTACGTGTACGTAACCCCCACAGGCGGGACGACGCGTCAACGCCGGATAAAGATGCAGAGGACTGGTGGGATTGGCAATGCAATTTTTTTTTTTTTTTTTTTTTTTTTTGCCGGATATATACGGTTCCATGGGTGAAAGGTCGAGCTCTTTAGAAGTGCTCGCGCGCTGCTCGCGAAGATTTTATCTTGTACGGTTATGCGTCCGTAGAAATGCGAAATCCAGCGGGATCCTATACGAGAAATTCGTCGTTGGGCTTTGTTTGTCCTGTGACTGTAAGATGACCCCCATTTCGCACGCAAGCAAGCAAACAAACACCAGGGCATATGCAAACTCTCGCCTGTGACTTTTGCCCACCCACCCGCTCAACGCTGTAATGAGGTTACCCGCCTCCCAGGTGGGGGTCAGGGTTAGTCCAAACTGACTAGTCACTCACTGACGTCGGTATCCCGGCTCCCATCCCGGATTGCTTATCTGATGCAACCTTGGGATATGCGGAGAAGTCGGCTCGGACACCACCCCGACCACCGCTTATCAAGATAGACCTCAACCGAGGGTTCAGTCAGTCTCCAGGTGAGAGCCTGGCTGGGTTCACGATGGCTTTTGCAAGCCTGGCTGGGTTCACGATGGCTTTTGCAAGCCTGTCCCCGGATGTGTCCAGATGGGACCGCGGCCGACTGGGGCATCAGCAAATGCTGACGTCTACTACCTAGGTAGGTATGGAACTACAGCTACGTACGTGGAAGGCTCTATGCTGTGTCACACAACAGATACAACATACCAAGCCGGTCAGTGATTGCTGCGAAGATTGCCATTGGCTCTGGGCGGATAACACGCTGCGACGGATGGTGTCAAACTCGTTCGGCTTTTCGGCCATCAGGTCTACAGGCCCCATCATTGGCGAACCGGGCTTTGCCTGCGGAAGGAGCCCAGCACTGTAACCCAACATGGCAGGAGGGTCCAAACATGGGTGAGTCGGGGTCAGGGTACAAGATCCACGGCGAACCAAGCTGTCATCCCAAAATGCTACCTAAACGGAACGTGGGTGCTGTCGACCCGGCCTCTCAACAAAAAGAGTCGACAAGCCCAGGTCTCCCCAAGCTCTGGGGTTTCTCTCTCCCTCCCCCGGCACCGCACGCCTTTTTTTTGGACTGGCTCCCCAAGCAGTACCATGTCATCCGCCAGCCACTCAGATGGCCGGTCCAAGCCCAGTGTTGCGAAGCCCGGCCCGGAGGACAGGAAGAACTCTCTCGCCAGCGACGCGGCCACGGACGTCGACCTCCAAAATGGCACGGCCAGAGTCCTCGATCCTGCCGCTGAGCAAGCGCTCTGCAGGAAATTCGACTACCGCCTCCTCCCGGTCCTGGCCTTTCTGTGTAAGCCCTCCTCGAATCCCAGGCGAGAGACCGTTCCTGCGCCGCCTCCGGTCTCTTTCTGCAAGCTCCACGCAGCGGGCTGACGTCTCTGCCGTTTTTAGACCTGCTCAACGCTCTCGACAAGGGCAACATCGGCAATGCCGAGACGGCCGGGTTCAGTACCGACCTCGGCTTCGCGCCTGGCGAGTACAATCTGATCCTGGCCATCTTCTTTGTGCCCTTTGTCATATTTGCGCCGCCAATCTCCATCATCGGCAAGAAATACGGACCTGCGCGCGTCCTACCCTGTCTAGCCATGGTTTTTGGCTCCATGACGCTCCTGACGGCAGCGGCGCACAACTTCAGCGGCATTTTCGCCCTGCGCTGGTTCCTGGGCATGGCAGAGTCCGCCGTGTTTCCTCTGGTCATTTACTACCTGACCACCTTTTACCGTCGAGGCGAGCTAGCCAGACGTCTGGCGGTTTTCTACGCCGCGGCGAACATCGCGAATGCCTTCTCTGGGCTGTTGTCATTCGCCGTCTTCCGCATCGAAAGCCACCTTGTCGATTTTCGCTGGCGGTGGCTTTTCATCATCGAAGGCACAATCACTGTCATTTTTGCCATTTTCGCTTATTGGTACCTACCCCTGAGCGCTTCGCAGGCCAGCTTCCTGAACGGGGAAGAAAAGGCGCTGGCGTTTCATCGGATCTCCGTCGATTCGTCCTCGACCGTCGAGGAAGGCTTCAACCTTCGCAAATCTCTAGTCATTTTTCGGCAACCAACCACGTACGGTTTTCTGCTGATCGAAATCTGCGTCGGGGTTCCGTCCCAAGCCGTCAACCTGTTTATGCCTCAGATAATTCAGCGCCTGGGCTATGGGACGATCCAGACTAACCTGTTTACCGTGGCACCTAACATTACGGTAAGGAAGCCACGCTCTCTCCGGCGCTACCTAGGGAGCCCCGCGCTCTCCGAAACTTGCCAGTCCCTTAGCTTACAGCCGAATCCTCCGACTACCCGTCTCGAGACTAGGGCGCCGTGATGCTACTCATCCTGGCCTTTACATCTGATTGGCTCCGCCTCCGATCACCCTTCGTTGCACTGGGCTTCATCCTCACGTGCATGGGATTCGCCATATACGCCGCCATCGACAATATCGAGGCTCAGCTGCGCCTGGGGTATTATGCCACGTTCATGATGTGTTGGGGCACATCTGCCCCTTCGGTCCTGCTAAGCACCGTACGAATCTTCTTCTTGCCAACCTTCCCGTTGTGACATGCCTACCTATGTTTTCGCGTAATTTCTGACAAACGTCCTGACGCTGAACTCGCGCCGGGGTCCATCTACAGTGGTACAACAACAACATTGCCCACGAGGGCCAGCGCCTCGTCCTGACATCCGTGGGGGTACCGCTGGCCAATCTGATGGGTCTGGTTTCCAGCAACGTGTTCCGGAAAGAAGATGCGCCCAAATATCAACCCGCCCTGATAACGACAGCCTGCTTCGGGGCGGCCGGAGCCACCATCGCGGCCGCCATGGGTCTCTGGATGGTCTGGGATAATCGCGCGAGAAACAAGAGACAGGGCGTTAGTCTCAGCGCCCGGGACGTGCCCACGCACCGTTTGCGTGATGGGCCAAAGGTGGACGAGTTTAGGTGGTTTTTGTAGGAGATGCTGGTATTGGTTACTTGCCTGCATAATGTTTGAATAAAAAGAAAATATTTATTACAGCCCAGTGTCAATCCCATGACTGCCAGGACGCTTTCTGCCTAGTACCCGAGGATGCGTCGTTCTGTATACTGCGAAGCTCTACGTCGCTATCCGAGGATGCGTCGTTCTGTATACTGCGAAGCTCTACGTCGCATTGCCGCCGTCATCCCCACTCCCTTCTGGGTGGCTGGCAAGTGGCGTAGGCGGCTTTCCCTCGTCGGCGGGGCGCGCTTCTCCTTTGTACACACTCGTACTCGTGAGAGGCCATTGACTGTCGTTCTCCTCCTCCACCGTGTTGCCGAGCTTGCTGTCGAGCTTCGGATTCTCACTGCTTTTGCCGCCGAGGGAGCCGTCTCGACACGCCGCGACCCGTTGCAACTGTCCCTTGTCCGTTCCGGCACCTCCGTCTGCGGCCGTGTGTGAACGGAGAGTAAAGCGAGGTCCGGAAATTGTGCGCCGTTTCAGAGAGGGCGTCGAGCGGGGCTTCCGTAGCAGCAGTTGGGCTACCAGCTGGCGCAGGTTGGGCATGCAGGCCACCATGATGCCCATGGCTATTTCGGAATAGGTCCAGATGCCGGTCTGTAAAGAACCGACCTTTTTCCGGCAGGCATTGGTTAGCGTCCGATATTCGTGTCATCTTTGTCTGGTTTCCTTTTTCTTCTTTCGGGGCAAGTTTATAGCTTACTTGTTAGGTTCGACGGTCTGGCATATGTGAGCAGATAGGAAATTCTCAGGCAGCTGATGACGGTAAGGCTAATGGCAAGCCGTTAATTCTCACCCTGTCAGCTCAGCGACGGTTTCCGGGGTCCAAGAGTGCACACATGTACCTATACAAAACCAAGCATGCGGGTGGGTTGCTTACAGAACGCCACAGCCAAACATCAGCAAGACTGCAACGGTGTCTCTGGGCTTTAGCTTCAAAGCCAGGACTTCGGCTGCGGGAAGGAGGATCATCCATAGATCCAGAAGCACGCCCACCGCCGCGTGCGACACGGGCAGGACGCTGAGGTTGTAGCATCGGCCTCCGGATCGGCCCGTCCAGCCCAGCCAGAAGTGGTTGATGGGTCTGCGTTGGAAAAATACCAGAATGATGAAGAGTACGGCCTGAATGAGGTTGAACGTGTGGGTGGCGTGGAAGAGCTTGCGAGCTCGGAGATTTTGGAAAATGCGCATGTAAGTGAATAGGATGGAGGTTTTGACGAGGGAGATCATTGCGACGTAACAGGGTTCTAATATGAAGAAGTACTTTGGGCGAGGTTATGGGGGGTTGTTTGCCGTTGTTGGTTAACTACGGAGCGCGCGCGATAAAGAAAATGACGGGGTCATAGGTCGGTCAGCAATACTCACAAAGAGGAACCTCGTGATGGTGCGAGAAGGGATAGACGACATGTCCAAGGCGAAACCCCTCCGAATGGCTATCACGGAAAGAAAGTCGAGATGTCAGAAGGTGAGAGAGCTTGAGAGGTAATTCCTGTTGGACAAAAATCCCTACCCAGAATTCCTGTCGGCAGGAGGCAGGTAAACATGATCTAGATCGAAACGTTAGCAGAGGCCAATGTAACCATCGTCTTGGGACAGCGGGTTGATCTTGCATACCCAAACAATCACAATGGCCGTGTCATCCGGCCCCCATTGCGAGAGCCTGGTGACCTTGGTCGCAAGCCGGCCGATGACAAAGACCGAAGTGAAGCCTGCAAAACCAGCCGATTATGCCAAGGAGAATGGCTGCCCTGTTTGGAACAGGACGCTCGCACAACGTGGTGGCTTGATTGAGAGCAGCTATGACACCGCAGGAAAAAAAAACGATTAGCCCATGAACAAGCTCAGGTTACGTCAAGGAGCTGGGCGTGGCAACTTACACAAGCCGTCGTAGAGGGTGCAATGGACAAGAAGGCACGGCTGGACGTGACGTGTCCGCCACTCGTCGTCACCGCAGAGGCATGTTTGGTTCGAGGACCCGCAGTGTGTTTTCGAGAGGAGTGCGTTTGTGCAGATGTCCTGTCGAAGGGCACAGCGCGGCGACGACACGCTAATGTTAGAAATGGCAAAAGATCCAAGGGGGAAACAAAGACGGAGAGAAAACATACGGCGCATAGCGTTCCCAGGCCGAGGATCGGGGCCCGTTTCGGGGGTTCGGCTGCTGCAACACCCAAGATGGCAGTGGCTGCGACAACCGGTAGGGAGCAACAAGTGAGGAGCAAGGAAAAGAGCAACAGCACAGCTCGGAAAACCGGCAGCAGTTTGTGTAAGGATGATTATCGCAGAAAATACCTTACTCCCGATAGGCGAACTCAGCTTTATATACATTGAACCGTCGCAAACATAGATCCGCTCCCAGGGCTCCTCCTCCACGTCGGCCAAGCCACTGGCGGCAAGAGGCTTCTGGCTAGAACGTGCCAGCTAGGGAAGTGTCATTTGTTAGCCAGCTTCGTCTTGGGTCGTACTCAAATACTTAGCTCAACTTGAGTATTGGCATCGCATCT
Source organism: Magnaporthiopsis rhizophila (assembly GCA_003049465.1). Lineage (NCBI taxonomy): Eukaryota > Fungi > Ascomycota > Sordariomycetes > Magnaporthales > Magnaporthaceae > Magnaporthiopsis > Magnaporthiopsis rhizophila. The sequence continues at coordinate 52,113 of PYSS01000133.1, forward strand.
AGAGAAGTCGAGGTCGCCCCCGTGTCAATTATCCGGCGCTAAAACTGACTCTCAGGGGCCGATGTTCGAGAGATAGACGAAGACGAGTCGGACAGCCCGTAAAGCAGGCCAGGCCTTCCACACAGACGTCGACACCGCACAGCAATCAATCCTGGGGGTCATAAGGCCGTCCTGGGTTGGGGTTGAGATCTCAAATCAATGCAGATCAGATCGCCGCGCCAATCAATTCCATCGGGAGGCCGCTGAATCAAGAGAGTCAGCACGGACGCGCTCAAGCCCGCGTTTTACACGCTGGTTGGTGGCTATACGTCGTCCGATACGCTTGATACGCAGGAGTGGTGGCCTTACAACCTGCAAACAGCACCTCGATTCCCCACGCAGGGAAATTGAGCAGTATATATATCTCTCTGAGAGAGCCCAGATGAAAACAGCAGACCATGATCCCATCTTTGCATTGAAAAGCTCAAATTGCGCCCCATCGTCGGTAGTTTCGGCCCCACTTCGATTTCCCTTCTTCGACATGACATGACCCAGCCATCACCACACTCTGGGCTACCTGGCCAACCATAAACATCGCAAAAGTAGAACAAAGACAGACATCGACCGTCCCCAAAGCTGACCAGCAGCGGCAAAGTCTCACAAGAGCTTTAGCTGGTTAGCCCGACCCCGATGAATCCTTCCGAAGTAGGCGCACGGCTGCGCTGCCGATCCGATGCCCAAAGACCACCAGAAGGCTGGCTAGCGAACGGGCATGGGCTGGACGCCAAGGCGGACAAGATCAGCGGCGCCACCCCGCCGCCTCAGCGCTCAGCCGGGCTCAAGCGTCTCAGACGGCGCCGGGTGCCGAACCTCCTGAAGCGCCGCTGGAGCCTGCCGTTGCTCCTGGTACTCCTGGTTGCCGGCCTGTACGCCGCCCACCCCACCGAATCCAACATCGCCGGACGCCTGCTGCTCCTCTCCTACGGGCTCGGTCCTGCCCACGACGACGATGCGGCCGCGGGCCAGTCTCCACGGCAGCTCTACGGCAAAGGCCTCTGGGATCTTGCCTTTGTCGGCTTCTACACCGTCTTCCTGACCTTCACGCGCGAGTTTTGCATGCAGGAGCTCCTGCGTCCGCTGGCTCGCGTCTGCGGAATCAGGTCCCCCGCCAAGCAGGCCCGGTTCATGGAGCAGATGTACACCGTCATGTACATCGCCTTTGCCGGGCCGCTCGGCATGTGGTGCATGCGCCAGACGCCCGTGTGGTACTTCAACACCCGGGGCATGTACGAATCGTACCCGCACAAGACTCTCGAGGCGCCCCTCAAGTTCTACTACCTCTTCCAGGCCGCCTTTTGGGTGCAGCAGGCCATGGTCATGATTCTGGGCCTGGAGAAGCGGCGCAAGGATTTTAAAGAGCTCGTCGTCCACCACATCGCCACCATCTCTTTGATCGGGCTCAGCTACCGGTTCCACTTCACTCATGCTGGCATCGCCGTGTATATTACGCACGATCTAAGCGACATGGTTCTTGCGGTAAGTTCCTTCGTCGGCCTTCCTCATCCTTCGCTGGTCTCGGGGAGTATTTGATGACGGAGAAAAATATGCTGATGCTTTCTCAATCAGATGTCGAAATCACTCAACTACGTCGGGAGTCCTCTCCAAATCCCCTGCTTTGCCGCCAACATTGCGTCCTGGATCTACCTCCGACACTACATCAACATCCGAATCCTCTACTCCGTCCTTACCGAGTTCCAGACCGTCGGTCCGTTCCAACTGGACTGGGAGGCTGGGCAGTACAAGTGCCGCCTCTCCCAGGTCATCATGTTTGGGCTGCTGGCCGTTCTGCAGCTTCTCAACCTGTTCTGGCTGTTTTGCCTCGTCAGGGCTGCTGCTCGCATCCTGTTACGGGGAGTTGCCAAAGACGACCGCTCCGAAGATGAGGACGCGACGACGAACGACGCCGCCAGGGAGAAGACGGAGTAGATAGCGACGCGGGGACATGTTTAAAACATCTCCTCTCCACGCACGTCCCTTGGAAAGACGCACGGGCAGGCATGGGAGGCCGGGAAACCAGCGGTGCGTGAAAACTCCGGTGGGTGTAATGATTTAATTGTTAATGCTAGATCATATAAAGATATAGAAGGTAATAAATAATTTGATTGATAACGTAACGTTGCTTTGGAGCTTCGCCCGGCATTCTCTTTGCAGCACGAACACGGGCCGACACGGCTTTCGCCGACAGCAACGCCGAATCAGGGTGTACATGGCAGGGGAAGACTCCTATTTATCATAGTCCGGCACGTACGCAGACTAACGTGCATCCAAGGTATTGGGTAGGCGGCCCCGAGTCCGGCTGTTGTTGACGCTGGGCTGTATCAGGTGAATGGACGGGAAATTTACGGAGCAAGTAGAGACAAGTCTTTTTCCGTCACAGGAGAGGCGGGGAAAAGAAGTAGAAGAGCAATCTCGCGGGAATTGAAGCAACACAGGGGGCGCATCTCACCAGCTCGCTTTCCAGCATACGGGCATCCCGGGCTGGGCGCGAACCAGAGGCGGTTGGAACCATATCAGGGAGGGCCGACCCGCTGGCAGTAGATTAGCACGCGAGAAAGAGCCTGGATAGGTGCTGTCTTGGCCAGGCGGGATGCTAAAATTTTCCCATATATATGGCTCCATGGCGGTTTCAGAAAATCCCCCGGCCTTGGCCTGTCATGGAAATTCGCCAATCCTTCGGGGCCATCACACCACCCTTGCCAGCAACAATATCTATAGCGCCAGGCGGAACACCAGATAGGCAAGCGAGCGTTTGGGGGTGTGCTGATGCCAACATAAAATATGCGGCCAAGGATTCGAGCGGCTCGACGCTTAAACATGGCTGTTGGCCGTGGTGAAACGCTGCGGTCCCTGGGCCCCGGCGAGTGCAGGCCCTTTTGTGGGAATATCGCACCAATTGCAACGCCGGATCCAGCCGAAAAGGGTGGTAACCCGGCCGATGCCTTCAATCTCCCCTGCAGCAATCCCACGCCACCCTGGAACCAGCCCACCGGGCCTTTCACTACACGCGGTATTGCACGCCGGTCCGGCTACAGATGACAAGCTTGGCATGAGGCCAGGATAGCACGGAGACCTGATGGATCATGGGATGCATGTTAGGAGGCGCAGAGCAGACGCGGGCTCGGGCTCGGCAGGCGGCCACAGAGACACGACGGCGTATAACAGGACGGGCGCCTCCCGCCTCACAGTCCATCGAGAGGCTCTCCTTCCACCACCATCTGCTCTTTGGGGTCCAGAAGTTCGCCTTCTTCCTTTTCTGCTCGTCAGCATTTGGACTTTGTTCCTATCACGCTCCTTTATTCCCATTCTCAAGGAGACGCCGAGCGTCAAGTCATTCACTTCTTGTTGCCTGCTCTTTGCTCGTTGCCTCCTATTTTTTGCCTGTGTCTTCTTACACACTTGTCTAGACCTCACCACCAGCAAAAGGATCCAAGATGAAGTACGCCCTCTCCTGCGCCCTTGCGGCCTCGGCCCTCGCGCCCCTGGCCGCGGCCCACGCCACGTTCCAGCAGCTCTGGGTCAACGGCGCCGACCAGGGCTCCAAGTGCGCACGCCTGCCGCCCAGCAACAGCCCCATCGAGGACCTGTCGTCCAACAACATGCGCTGCAATGCCAACGCGGCCGCGGCGGCCGGCTCCTGCGCCGTCAAGGCCGGCGACGTGGTCACGGTCGAGATGCACCAGCACAACAACCGCGACTGCTCGCAGGAGGCCATCGGCGGCAGACACGTCGGCCCCGTCATGGTCTACCTCAGCAAGGTGGCCGACGCCGCCATGGCCGACGGCTCCAGCCCCTTCTTCAAGATCTTCGAGTCGGGCTACTTCGCCAACAACAAGACCTGGGGCAACGACCTGCTCAACGCCAACTGCGGCAAGCAGAACGTCGTCATCCCCGCCGACATCGCGCCCGGCGACTACCTGCTGAGGGCCGAGACCATCGCGCTGCACGTCGCCGGCAGCCAGGGCGGCGCGCAGCTCTACATGACCTGCTACCAGATCCGCGTCACAGGTTCGGGCAGTGCCACGCCGCCCAGCGTGAACTTCCCGGGCGCCTACTCCGCCACCGACCCGGGCATTCTCGTCAACATCTACAACGGCCTGACCAGCTACAAGATCCCCGGCCCGGCTGTCTACTCGGCCGGCGCCGCTCCCGGCGGCGGTAACAACAACAACTCGTCCGTCCCGACCGCTGCTCCCTCGACCTCCAAGTCCGGCCCGGGCTCCGTGCCTACCACCTTCCTGACCAGGACCTCGTCGCGCGCCCCGGCCACCACCACCTCGTCGTCCGCGCCCGTTTCCACGGGCCTCCCTGACGACGACGACGACGACAGCTGCGACGGGTTCCCCGACAACTCCACCGTCACCGCCCCTGTCACCACCACCCCCAAGCCCACCAACATCCCCGGCGGTGGTGACGACTACGACGACGGCGAGTGCGATGCGGAGCCCGAAGTCTCCAACACCGCGTCCTCTGCACCGATCGCGCCCACCAGCGTCCCCATCCCGGGCAGCGGCAGCGGCAGCGGCAGCGGCTCGGGCAACGCCTCGCCCACCCCGACCGCCCCTGTGTCCGCCTCCCCGGCCGGTCCCACCGTTAAGGACATTGAAGGTGATGACGAGTGCGATGCCGAGCCCGCCGTGTCCTCGACCGCCGTCGCCACCGTTCCCGCGACTACAGGCGCGCCGGATAGTGACGAAGATTACGAATGCGACGCCGAGCCCATCGCCTCGTCGACTTCTGCCGGCGGCGCTGTTCCCACGGGCGCTCCTGGCAACGGCACCGTTGTCGAAGACGACGAGTGCGACGCTTAAACCGAAAAAAAAAGCCCATGTCCCGCGCCGTCGCCAAGCGAAGAAGAAGGAGGAAGAGTGGAAGAGGAAGAGAGGCGGAAGCCGCATGAGCTGCGTGGTTCGTGCGCTGTCGTCGGATGGAGCAGGAGCCCCTGGAACCTCTGGTTCAGGTTCCGGCAAAAGTACCCAATCTTTTGGTTTCTTGTGTACATATTTTACTATTTAACCCCACAAACCTTTCTCGCTGGCAGCATGGAGCCGCTCCATCGCTCGCTTTGCGCTGTCTAGCCTTGACAGGTGTATATACAACGCACGGAGCCCCATTTGCAAGCTCCCCAAACATATTTTATTCTGTTCGCTCACCCCACAATTCTTTCCATCAGGTCGACTTGTCGACCTTGAAGCCGCCAGTCGCCACCCCGTCCGCAGAGCTATGGCCGACCGGGACGTCGTGGGCTCCCGCCTCGGACGCCCACATGTCGCATTCCTCGTCCCAGTAGCTGGTCGCGTACTTTCTGAAGAACTCGATGTTCGCTCAATTTTTGGCCGCAGTCTCCAGCGAGACCTTGGCGAGCCCCTGTAGCCCCTTGAGCGGCCGCTTGACGGCCTGCTGCGCTCGAGCGCGCACGTATGCCTACACGACTACTTTCCTCTGAAGCTTGCTGGTGTTCTTGACGTCAAGCCCCAGCTTGATGACCGACTCCCGACCAATGTCCGAGTCTGAGGGTGTCGTCTCTAGGCCGAATCCGCCAAGCTCAAACGACGTGTACGACAGGCCGTGGCCAAAGGTGAACAGCGTGTCCCTCTTCTTCTTTTCGCAAAAGCGGTAGCCGATGAGACGCCCTTTCCGTATAGAACACGGCCGTTCTCGCAGAGGAAATTCAGGTGCGCGCCGGGTTTTCCTCGAGCCGGCGCGGGATGGTGAAGGGCAGCTTGCCGGAGGGGTTGACGGCTCCAGACAGGACGTCGCCAAACAGCCGGTTTCTGGAGGAATCAGCAAGGAAGAGAAGGGTAATGGCGATGCCGGTCGAGCTGGGAAGAAACGTCGCAGCCGGATCGGCCTCTGCCAGAAGGCGCCGAGTCGCGGGCCGACCCCAATCTTCACCGCCATGCTGTCTATTGCATGGGGCCCATTGCCGTCGAGTTTGATTGCCTCGTGAAGCCGATCAACGCAGAAGTTGCCGACGACGACGAAGGGTTTATACGTTGCCCCAGAGAGGGCCCACAAATAGGTACCTGGGCCCTGATCAGACGGTGGATCCGCGTCTCGGGGAGCAATCCCCCACCACTCGGGGACTTGGATCAATCCAGTTGCAGTGCTTGTTTGTTGACCCATGGTGGAAGCCTGGGCATGCTGGTGATGATTTCCAGGACTACCGATTTAATGTCTCAGCAACGCAAACTCTTCCTTTTCCTCCCTTCTCCGTCCCATCTCACCCCACATCGCCATGTCGTGGAACAGAATCATTCGGTTTGTCGGCGAGGACGGCCAGGAGCACTACGGCGAGCCCGTCGTCAGCTCCGGCTCGGAGCTCATCCCTCTGTTCGACCAGGGCAAGCTCGTGACAAAGGAGCTGGCGGGCTCAAGTCCCTTCGAGGTCTCGCCGACCGGAAAGGAGCTCCAGGTCAAAAGCCTCCTCGGGCCGCTGAAGCCGTCAGACGTGCCCATCGTTCGGTGCATCGGACTTAACTACATTAAGCATAGTGAGCTTCCCTCTACTCGGTCCGATCCCCATGTTCAAGAGTCTAACCCCTCTTTTCCCCACACAACCAGTCCAAGAAGGCGGCCGGACGCCACCTCCATACCCGTCCGTGTTTATCAAGCCCTCCGAGGCCATCAACGACTGGGGCGCCGGCGTCAGGATACCCAAGGTCGTGACGGCCCACGGCGATCAGCTCGACTACGAGGGGGAGCTCTGTATCGTGATCGGAAAGGCAGGCAGGGACATCGCCAAGGAGGAGGCGCTGGCGCACATTGCGGGCTACGCGGTAGGCAACGACGTTTCGGCGCGCAAGTGGCAGCGCGACCCATCGCTGGCGGGCGGGGTGCCGCAGTGGTGTTTCTCCAAGGGCTTCGACGGCTGGTGCCCGCTGGGCCCCATGCTGGTGTCACCCGCCGTGGTCGGGGCGGCCGACGGGCTGGCGCTCCGGACCTGGGTCGACGGCGAGCTCCGCCAGGACTCGGACACGGGGGACCTGCTGTTCAAGGTGGCCGAGATTGTGGCCTTTGTCAGCCAGGGCACGACCCTGCCGCGCGGCTGCGTCATCATGACCGGCACCCCGGCCGGCGTGGCCATGGGCATGGCGGAGCCGAAGTGGCTCCAGGACGGCAGTGTCGTGGAAATCGAGATTGCCGAGCTGGGGAGGTTGCGGAATACGATGGTGTTTGAGAAGTAGCTCAGGCGCTGGTGGCCTCCAGGAGGGGTCTTTTCCAATCTCCACCCTCAAATCATTGTCCGATTGTCGGTGAACGGACGCTACGGGACTCCTGCAGCATGTGTAGTGGTGGCCTTTTCTATCTCGATTTATCCTTCCCAGCTTGGCAGCTGCCGTCTCGTTGTATCTTGCCTACCTGGGAAGGTCTGTCGGCCAAGCGTGGAGATGGGGAAACATGCTGGCGCTATAAAAACGCCGAGGAATTCTCGTTCCCCAAGTCCTCTCTTCTAGGAAAGCCTGCACCCTTCACCGAACAACAAAATTTGTAAAGCAAAGGCAAGAATTCAACCATGGCCGAGGAGGAGATCTACAAGGGCTCGTGCTTGTGCGGCCAGGTTTCTTTCGAGGCTCGCGGAGCCCCGGAAGGCAACGTTGTCGCCTGCTACTGCACGCAATGTCAGAAGAATTCAGGGTCGACCCACCAAATTGCAAGCAGTAACCCCTCACTCAAAGCACAGGTGTGTGTGCCGCGCTTACATGGAGCTGACAACGGCGCAGGCGGCCGTCTTCCCCAAGGCAAACATGACGATATCGGACCCCAACAACTCCATCAAGGTATTCAATGTGCCCCCTGAGATGTGCTCAAGCGGGTTGCCCAAAGAAAAGGTGTTTTGCGGCAACTGCGGCTGCACGCTGTGGACGACCCCGGCAAGGCTGGAGGGCAGAGCCCGATACGTGCGGACGAGCCTGATTGTTGGCGGGTGAGTTTATTCGCCGCCCTGGACTGCCTATAGGATTGACTTTTCCAAAGACGCGTGAAACAGAGTACGATGAACTGATCCTCATTCGCCCGACCCCTCGCAGGCTCACGCACGAAAAACTCCAGCCGAACGAGGTGATTTACAAAACCACATGAGCAGCCTCTCGGGGAGGTATCCTGTGGGGTGGATCATGTTCAATGTTTCATACGCTCCCCGAAAGGGCAATTTGGGAGCGCTGTCAGTGGACACGCTGGGCGGGGAGCTGCTATGGAAACTCCAAACATCGGCCCAGTTCCCTGGAAATCGGCGCGGGGAAATGATGACTTGGGATCCATCTCATGGCGATAAACACGGGCGGAGGGATAGGTTAGATGTAATCTATTTCTTGTGGAATACGATCTTCCTGTTAGACATCTCGTGAACCTTTTGAAGCCACTGAAGCCCACCAATTTCCGTTTAAGCGTCGACTGCTTCCCCATCTACCATCTCAGTATCCCAAGATGACATCACAGCAAGACAAACCCTCAGCGGCCGCCAAGGCCGAGTACCTGGGCTCGCTGCCGGCCCAGAACGTCGCGCCGCTGTGGACCGTCATGTCGGCCATGGTGCCACCGCGGCCGAACCCAAAGGCCGTGGTGGCCAAGTGGTCGTACGCAGACCTGCTGCCGCTGCTCCTGCGCAGCGGCGAGCTGGTCGACACGCACGAGGCCGAGCGCCGCGTGCTCATGCTCGTCAACCCGGCGATGCGGGCGCCGCACACCACCGACACCATCTACGCGGGCTTGCAGCTGATCCTGCCGGGCGAGACGGCGCCCGCCCACCGCCACACGGCCACGGCCCTGCGCTTCATCGTCCAGGGCGAGCGCGGCTTCACGGCCGTCGAGGGCAAGAAGATCACCATGCAGAAGGGGGACGTCATCCTGACGCCTAGCTGGGAGTGGTGAGTTTTGGCAACCAAGCAACCAAAGCCATTGCGTTGTGAAATCTTTACAGAGCAGCAAAGCTAAAACTTTGCACAACAAAAATAGGCACGACCACGGCCACGACGGCTCCGGTCCCATGATCTGGCTTGACGGGCTCGACCTGCCCTTATTCCAGGCCTTCCCGACCAACTTTGCAGAAATGTACGCCTCGCCGCGATACCCGAGCGAGCCCTGTCACGATGCGGTCGACATGCGCATCCCCTGGTTGACGGCGCAGGCCGCGCTCGACGGCCGGGAGGGCGTCTGGGCCACGTTCCGCTACACGCGCAGGCCTGCCGGAGGCGCGGATGTCGAGATCTCGAGGACGCTGGGCGCGCAGGCCGAGCGGGTCGACGCGGGATGCGCGAGTGACCCCGTCAGGGAGACGTGCTCGTTCGTGTACCACGTCTACGAGGGCACGGGGAACAGCACGCTGCGCCTGCCGGACGGGAAGGAGGAGGTGGTGAAGTGGGGGCCCGGCGACACGTTTGCCGTGCCCGCGTGGACCGAGAGGGTGCACCGAGCCGACGAGGGCGCGCGGTGCTATCTGTTTGCGGTGAACGACATGCCTACGCTCAAGGCGCTGGGTATGTACAGAAAGGAGTAGGAGCCGGCCGATGTCACGGCTATATGAAAATCGCAGAATAAAAATGAAAGAAGCTATCTCTATGCTGCACGTCTTCGGTTTGATTATAGCATGCTTATGTCAACATCAACGCCGCCGCCAATCCCCTTGCCGTCCGGCTGGCTCTGCAGCCAGTCCATGCCTACAGCAGGCCAGTAGAGATCAAGCAGAAAGTCGTCCGCCGCAGCTCCTACATGGTGGTGGTCCATCGAGGGTCCTATGACACCAGCGCCCTCGAATGCCGCGTTGGCTAGGGCCTGCCACGTCGTTGGCGTGATGGTGCCGCTCCCGTTCGCGCGGGTGCTTGGGCCTGTGGCCATGGCCGAGGGCGGCTGCGGATGTGGATACGCTGGGCCGTCCGCCACGGCCGCATCCGTTTCGGGCGCGGTGGCCGACAGTTCCGCGCCTCGCTCGGCGGCCCCATCGCCCTGGGCCGAGCGCTGGTCGTAGATGGCGCGCAGGATCCAGAGGCATCGCCTCGCAAACATGCTGCCGGACTGCTGGTACACCGAGAGTGCCTTGACACAGAGAGACCAGGACGACTGCAGGCGAGAAACGCCGTCGCCATGAACGCCAGGGGCAGCCTCGAGGTGGCAAAAGACCAGCCTGAGGTTTGGCGTCAGAAGAACGGCAAGAATCACCGTCCCGGCGGTATACAGATAGAAAATCGCGTACCACCAAGGCACTGTCGCCCTGGCTTTTCTCCCCTCCTCGACTCCGTCCCAAACCAGGGCGATCAGCTCGTGGGCGGCCGAGACGCAGGAGCGGACGCATGTCTTGACGACGCCGCGCTGGAAATCCGTCGTCATCCCGGCGGCATCGGCTTGTAGGAAGGCCCCTGATGAAAGCTCAACTGTTGTCGGGCGGAACAGAAGGATTCGCAGGTGGAGGTATCTTCCGCGCAGAGTTGCGGCCTGTTTGGGAAATGGAGAGGCTGACTCCGCCGAGATGTCACTGGCATCGGTGTCGCGAGGATGGACTCGAAGGTGGTCAGGCAGGCTGGCTTGCCAACGAGAAAGGCTGAAGTCGATCTCGTGCAGGCGCTGAAGGTCTGGGACATTCACTCCTTCGGGACCGGCCCGCCGAAGATCGGGGTGTGGGGCATAAAAGTGCCTAAACGTGATGATGTCCAAGTCAGTGATCTTGCCCACCTTGAAAAGTCGGGGGCAGGAAACGGAAAGATATTGCATACTCAAGGACGCTCATGAGTATCTCGGTCAGTTGCAGCGTGTAAACGTAAAACTCGACTGGCGACTTCCGACCAGGGGGCATGCTGGGCGGAGTTGAGCCGCTGCCTGGGTCCGCCGAAAGAAGCTCGTCGTCCACGGGCAGGGGCGAGGGAACACCCGTCTTCCATGCGACCATTGGTGGCCTACCGAGGATCATACTAACGGCCCTATCCAGCATGATGCATCCCCACCATGTCCGCCGTCGCTCCTCCCGGATGGCTTGACTCTCCCTGGGATGGTCCTCACTGACGCCAATCCCCTGGGCGGTGCGGACTGCTGTGCCGATAGCGACCCAGCACCCGTTGACGAGATCTGTCGCCTGCAAGTACTGGGCGGTCAGGATGTGGGCCTGGACAAGGTGCAACGAGCAGCCATGGTCCACATTTGACTGTGTCAGGAGGGTCCGGGACCGCTCGTAAAATGTGTGAGCGCTTCTTTTGGACGAAGGACCTGGCTCCAGCGTCGAGGTAGCCGAGCAGCCTAGCGCGAGCATGATGTTGAGCCGGGCGTGGGCGGTGCGTACTGTATGAACTGTATCGTCTTGCGATGGCTCTTCGTCACCCCAGATCGTCTCATACCATCCCATGAACGACCCTTTATGTACCACGGGAAACAGTGGATGGAACGATTCCCAGTACCTGCTCAGGTGCGTATCCGCCACCCTCCGTGGAGGTAATATGAGTTCGTCCATTAGCAACTCCAGCGCCTCTCGGTCCCTCTTCGTCCTGCGGCGTTCTCGTGGAGCGGCGGCGGCGCCGTGCGATGCAGACGTTCCGCCCTCCGAGGGACTCAGTCCAGCAGCGTCTTCTGACCCGATGCTGGACATTCCCCGATGTCTCCTGGACGACTCGCGCACCTCGCGCACAAACGCCGCTGCGCTGGACCGGCCCAGGAAGACCGCCCGGCCGGAGTCTGCCGATGCGCTCTCCGTAGCTCCCATGGCGCTCCCGGGCTCTGGCGACTCCAAGCCTTCACGTCCCATCACGGGACTGTTGCTGGTGTTTGCGGACTGCTCCTGGCCTAGACGCTGCATGTGGATCAGCTGGGAAGCCGCCATGTGCCTGTCGATAGGCGACGCGACGGCCGCGTTGGTAGCACCAGGTCCGGTGGAAACAGTCGCGGAAGCATCATGAGTCAGTTGGATCTCATCGTAGGGCTGACCCGTGGGCGCCTGTCTTGGCGATGACCACTGCTTGCTTGGCCCGACGACGTGGCGCGGAAGCTGCTGCGTTGGCCCGTCCAACCCTCGAGCCGCCCGCTCCAGCTCGTGGATGCGCTCCTCCAGCGACCGGACGTAGAGCGGGCTGATGTCGGACGCCTGCTGTGGGTCGGCGATGTCGACGAATATGCACTGCTCCGGACTCACCCGCTTCCTGGCGCAGGAGCCGCACATAGGACGGGCTCCATCGCAGCGCACCTTGCGGTCCCGACACTCCTGACAGGCAAGCCGGGTCTTGCGGCGTTTTGCCGGAGGCGGTCCATCGCCGGCTGTGTCGCCGTCAACTGGGACGTCCGTGGCCGCCGGAGCGATGTCTGCGGTGGCCTCGCCTCCAGTATCCATTTATGATCAGCTGGTATGTGGGTGCTGATGGAGACCGACTGCTAGCCTCAGATGTGCTCGGGGAGCATCGAGACATGTTGGGTCTTTCCAGGATGAAAACGCGGGGAGACGAAACATTCGTCCGAAAATGTCGGGGGCAGAGACCATGTGGAGGTGGAGGGCTGGCGGTTGCAAGCGGAACGGTGCTTAACCGATTTAAAAAGGCATCCCCCCCGGTCGAGAGGGGAAACAAGTGGGTTTCTCCGAGTCATGTCCGCTCGAATTGCGGAGCTGGATCTCCATAGAACGGGGTAACCATGGGGAACTGGGGCGCCGGTGGACTCTCGTCGTTATTTCCGTTCCCTGGCCGGGCCTCTTGGTCGCCTTGGCTCTCAGGCTTAACGAGGCTGCAGGCGTGCAGGACCGGCAGGCACCCAGGTAGGTCCCTATTTAAGGAGTGTCGTCCTCCTCCGCCAGGTACAGCTGTCGGTCCTTGACGCCTTTCGCCAGCCCGCCTCCTTGACGACAGGGCAGCTCGCCCTCGAACCGTCCTGCCGGCACAAACCGCGTCGAGTCCCGCAGGAAGCACAGCGCATTTAAGAGGAAAGGAAGGCCCAAGTGCCGCTGGCCATCGGTTGCCCGTCATGTTGGAGTTCGCGCGCGACCGCAACGTGATGCTCACGACCCATGTGAGCCTCAACATGCTGCTTGCCACCTTCGCTCTCGGCATCAGTGTCTTTGCTTATGGCTTTGAGGGTGGTGTTGTGAACACAATTCAAGCCATGCCGAGTATGTGTCATCCCGGCCACTGGCGGAAGGGCAGAGTGCCAAAGGAATCTCGGGGTTGGACATCGACAAGAGGGCCACCGACAGATCCATGAGAGGGAGACGTTGACAGTCATTGGACGCCTGGCACAGAGTTCGTCGAACAGTTCGGCGAGCTGAACCCGAGCACCGGAAAATACGTCCTCTCGCCCGATCGCCTGGCCTACCTCAACTCGCTTCCCCTCATCGCATACGCCTTCGGCGTTGTGCTATCAACCCAGCTTAGCGAGCGGTTCGGCCGGCGGGTCGTTTTCATCCTCATGAACTCCATCTGCGCTTCTGGTGCAGCTGTTTCGTACACGTCTACGACCTACGGCCAGATCCTGGCCGGCCGCATGATCCTGCAGATCCATATCGGAATGGAGGCGGCTCTTGTTCCCATCTTCATGGGTGAGCTAGTTCCGGCAGCCGTTCGCGGCGCCTTCGTCGGAAGCTTCACCTTTTCCCACATTTTCGCCAACTTCATATCCTCCATCATCACCAACTTCACCAGCAAATACGCAGACCACAGCTCCTGGAAGATCCCGCTTGCCTGCATCTTCGCCTTCCCCTCCCTGGCCTTGTTGATGTCGGTCTTTCTTCCAGAGTCGCCTCGCTGGCTGCTGAGGAAAGGCCAGACTGAGAAGGGGGCGGAGATGTTGTCGTACATCAACGGAGCGAAGGAAGGCTTTGTTGTTGAGGACCAGATCGGACTCCTCCGTGAGGCGCTGGATGACTCTGTGGAGAAGGGCAGGTGGAGTGACATGCTGAAGGGCACCAACAAGGTACGAACTCTTCTCGTACTCGATGGTTGTGGCTGAAGAGATTCCCTGGTTGCTGACTTCACCTCTTTGTTCACTGACAGAGCCGCACCATCACCGCCTGCATCGCTGCTGCCTCTTCTATGCTTACGGGAATGAGCTTTGCCGCAAACTACGGAGCGATTTTCCTTACGCAGGTGAACGTTCTGGGTAAGTTAGAATGCATGCAAAGGCTGCTCCTCTCCCGGCTTCCATGCAAGCGCTAACTATTTTAGATCCATTTATGATTACCATGGTTAAGCGCGCTGTCCTCCTCCTAGGCCCTATTACAGTCATGATCTGCATTGATAGGCTGGGCCGACGGTCGACGTTCCTTTTTCTTGGCACCGGCTCGGCTCTGTCACTGCTCGTCATGGGCTCTATGGGCAGTATCCAATCGCAGACAACAGACCTCAAGAAGGCAATTGTAGCCATGTCTATTGTCTTTCCGTTTTGCTACATCGGATCGTTTGGTTCCATGTACGTCTTTGTGCCCCGTCAAATTCTCCCTGGGCTGCAAGAGTCTAACATACACACAGCATGCAAATCGTACCTTCGGAGATCTCCCACATCAGTCTCCGCGACAAGACATCCATGGTGTACTGGATTGTCTCGGACGTGTGCAACTTTGCCGCCACCTTCACGCTTCCGTACCTGCTGCAGACCCCATACGCGAATTTGGGTGCGAAAGTCGGCTTCATCTACGCCGCCACGTCCATCGGGTTCCTGGCCTGGGCATTCCTGTGCTATCACGATTTGACTGGCAGGTCTTTGGAAGAAGTGGACGAGATGTTCGAAGCCGGCGTCCCCGCTTGGCGGTCCAAGTCGTGGGTGTCGACCAGCAAAATGGCGCAGCTCACGGCGATGGAGAACTCGAAGGGTGGTGTCGTCATGGATGAGAAGAAGGCTTTTCACGTGGAGGAAGCCACACATATGGAGGGCCGGCAAAAGGACTGATCGTCGCTAAATGTTTGCTGGAAAAAGAAGTGATCGTCACCGATGGCGGCAGTTGTGCCTCACAGGTACCACACGCTCACGCAAACGCAGAGAACGGGCATATGTATGTACCCGAGCTGCGATTATCCTGCGCCATATCCGTCTATGGACTAGATATTCGGCCGAATGTCCGAAGCTTGAAGAGTTAGGCACGCCCACTCCAAACAACGGCTCCGTACAACACATTAGAAGCTGTCGAGGTCAGTCGGCAAGCGGGCAAGTCCGCCCGGAAGAGAGAGGACACTGGGAGGGAAGATGAGCGACCACACTCCATTCAACCGATAGTGGGCAAGAAAAAGTTGGCGTGCGGGGAGGGCCGCCAGGCGGAAGCGTAACCTAGTATCCATCTTTATTTTAACCTGCATCGACCCACCGCGAAAGGGCTGCAACCGAACGCATCCCGTCGGGAGGGGCAGCTGAAAACAACTGCACAGGCGAGGGGAACACATGGAGGAGGGTCGGACGAGTGCGGGGCGTGCCGAGAGACGGTGGCGGGAAAAAGGTCTCAGACGCCGGAAAGATGCAAATGGAGAGGATCGTGCATGGGCGCCGGGCAATAACGCGAGTGCCACCTCGACACCAGCACTTTTGAGAAATCTGAGCCGTCATTCGAACGTCATGGCGTACGACACGTTATTTTGCCGGATATTGAATATGCCCGACCGAGGGCGTCCGCGCTAACATCGAGAGCTGGCCTCCCCCCGGGCCTTGCATTACCCCTGGCTGGCCAGTAAGATTAAACCATACCGGGCATTCTGCACCTCTAATTGGCTGCTAGCAACATAGGTCGTCCGCCCTACGGCTGCTTTCGATCTAGGCCCATGCCGCCGAGGGGTGTGTTGTCCTCGGGCTCGTGTCCAGCCCTTGGCGGAGGCTCTGTGCCGACCATGGGGAATTCGGCCATTCCTATCACAGGCCAGCACGGGCTGGGCCAAGAATCGGGGCGTCGTCGATGACAAGCTGAACAACGCCATTATCACTGCAACTCTGGCGGCCAAGACATGTTAGCGAAATGCCGACGCCGACAAGCCGCCGAGCCTGCCCGCCGTGGGTTCAGCCATCGATGCGACGCTGCGGGCGAGAACAGCCGGAGCGACTTCATGTTCGCCGCCAAACTCGCCGCCCTTCGACTCTGGTAATTTCATGGCGTGGGTGGGCCAAGCCAGCCTTAGCTCCGCCGATCTCTCATCTGCGGCGCCCCGGCCGACCTCCGGCTGCCCCCACAGGCAGGGCCGTAAGTATTGCGTGTTTGTCGTGCAGGTGCAGGCCTCACTTTAAATGACAAGGTGCCGCTTCCTCTCCAGCCCGCCCGCCAGGCACTCCGATGATCATCGTCGTCCGCCCGATCTTGTTCATCGTAGGCCTCTCCTCCTAGGATAGCGCAAGGGCGTGCCGTTGAGCTGGCCAACCGCCTATCCGCCCCGTCGCCCACTCATCCCTGAGCCCAAACCCTTTCAAGATGCGTGGTCTCTCGTTCGACACTCTTCTTGCCCTCTCCTCGCTGCTCGGCCTGGGCCATGCGTTCGAGGACAATACCGTCGCCGACGAAATCGTGCTCAAGATTGCCACGGTCCCCGTCGCCACTGGCCCGACCCCTACCACCCCTCTGCGACGACGCTCCTCCACTTCAAAGCCAGTTCCGGACTTGACCACCACAAGGAGCTACGGCACTCCCTCCTCGTGGCCCACCGGGACCGGGATCGCCCCAACGCACACCAGGTCGACCGTGTCGACCTCCTCTTCAAGCACCGTCGTCAGCCCTCCTGCCTGCACGAATCATTGGCTTGCCAAGATTGACCATCAAGGCTTCGCGCCTTACGTCCCCAGCTCGTCCACCTACAAGGTTTTCCGCAATGTCAAGGACTATGGTGCCAAAGGTGACGGTGAATCGGACGACACCGAGGCCATCAACCGGGCCATTAGCGAGGGGGGCCGTTGTGGTCCCGGAAAGTGCGATGGCACCACCATCTCGCCAGCTGTCGTCTACTTTCCCCCGGGCACCTACCTAGTCACCAGCCCCATTATCGACTACTACTTCACACAGATATACGGCAACCCTGACTGCATGCCCGTCATCAAGGCCGCAGCCAACTTTACCGGCGCATGGGTCCTGGACGCCAACCAGTACCAGTCCAACGGCCTGGGCTGGGGCTCGACCAATGTCTTCTGGCGTCAAGTCCGCAACTTGGTCATCGACCTTACTGGCGTGTCGTCCTCAACTGCCCTAGTGGGGATCCACTGGCCCTCTTCGCAGGCCACCGACCTCCAGAACATCTTGATCAAGATGTCCTCTGCCAGCGACACGCAGCAGTATGGCATGCTCATCGAGGAGGGCAGTGGTGGATACATTGGCGACATGGTGTTCCAAGGTAAGATGCTGCCCTGCCGATACTCATCTTGTGTGTCTGTGAAAGAAGATAGCTAACCGTTTGAACTAGGTGGCCTCTATGGCATGCGTGTCGGTAACCAGCAATTCACCATGCGCAATCTGACGTTCGTCGGCGCCAAGACCGCCATCAGCCAGCTCTGGGACTGGGGCTGGACCTACTCCGGTCTCACCATTCGTGACTGCGACGTCGGGCTCGATATCAGCAACATGGACGGACCCAGGATCTCTACCGCCTCCATCGTCCTCATCGACTCTGAGATAACAAACACGCGCGTCGGCATTGTTACCGCCCGCCAGGCCTCGGGTAACAACCCCTCTCAAGGAAACACGCTCATCGTCGAGAACGTTCGCCTGAGCAACGTCCAGACCGCGATCCAGGGGCCCAGCAACTCCACCCTGCTCGTCGGCACCTCTAGCTCGACCACTATAGCCGGCTGGGGCCAGGGCACCGGCTACGTCGAGAGGAGCGGCCCCACGACCTTCCAGGGTAGCATAACCCCGTTCCCGCGCCCTGGTGGTCTCACCGCCGGCACCGACTTCTACCACCGCTCGCGGCCCCAGTACTCGAACCTGCCTGCATCCCAGTTCGTCTCCGTCAGGTCCGCGGGCGCTAAGGGAGACGGCGTGACGGACGACACGGCCGCCATCAACAAGGTCATCGCCCACGCCGCCGCCTCGGGAAAGGTCGTCTACTTTGACTACGGCTTGTACGTCGTCACCTCCACCATCAAAATCCCCGCCGGCTCCCGCATCACCGGCGAGGGCCTGCCCGTCATCCTCTCGGAGGGCGAGTTCTTCAACAGCATGGAGCACCCCAAGCCTGTCGTGCGGGTGGGCAAGCCCGGAGACGAGGGCGCCGCCGTCGAGTGGAGTGACATGGTGGTCAGCACGCGCGGCCAGCAGAAGGGCGCGATCCTGATCGAGTGGAACCTGAACTCGAAGACGCCCTCGGGCATGTGGGACGTGCACACGCGCATCGGCGGCTTCAAGGGCTCCAATCTGCAGTCGGCCGAGTGCCCCAAGACGCCCGAGACATCCATCAACCCGGGCAACCTGAACCAAAAGTGCATCGCCGCCTTCATGAGCATGCACATCACCAAGTCGGCCGGCAACCTGTACAACGAGAACTGCTGGCTCTGGGTGGCGGACCACGACGTCGAGGACGGCGCGCACAACGTCCAGATCACCATCTACGCCGGCCGCGGCCTGCTGGTCGAGAGCGCGTCGGGCAACATCTGGCTCTGGGGGTCCGGCTCGGAGCACCACCAGCTGTACCAGTACCAGCTCGCGCGCACGCAAAAGATCTTTGGCGGCCAGCTCCAGACCGAGACGGCCTATTACCAACCAAATCCGCACGCCGTGATCCCCTTCCCCGCCGACGCCCGCTATCGCGACCCCGTCTTCGCGGCCGGCGAGAGCGGCTGGGGCCTGCGCGTCGTCAACAGCACCGACGTGCTCGTCTACGGCGCCGGGCTCTACTCCTTCTTCATCAACAACAACAACTCGTGCGCCGCCGAGGCCAGCGCGTTCAAGTGCCAGTCGCGCCTGACGTCCGTCGAGCGGAGCAGGCTGCACATGTACAACCTCAACACGGTCGGCGTCACAAACATGGTCACGCTCGACGGCGTCGACGTCGTGTCCTTTGAGAACCAGAGAAACGGCTTTGTCAGCACCGTCGGGAGGTACACGAGCTAGGCAGGTGCGGTGCGATACAGGCCGTGCGGTTGCGTACATGAATGTGATGGCTTTCTTTTTATTTTGGGCATGATATTGGTTGGCTGATGGGTGGTGGATGATGTGACGTTTTAATATGCAGCAATCATTACTATATGAACTAAAAGTCTTTCTTTTGTCTACCAAGTTTTACTTTTTTTCCGTCATGAACGCGCCAGCGTTGCGCCCTCTACCCGCCAATGCTGCTTCCTCGAGTGCCTCCTTGTCCCTCGATCTCGCCTCCAGTAATAGCCAGTTGATTGGCATCGATACGCGCCTACCACTACACGCCAACCGGTGACTGCATTGCATTGAAAAATCACAGTTGCACGGCATTTCCGGCTGTAGCAAACCAAGCCCCCTGGTTGGTGAGGCCAACGTGGTGGGCAGGAAGCGCGGGGTATTGCCCGGCATCTAGGGGGAATCTTCCTCCCCCCCGCGACAAGGCTTTTCTCTGATTCCCCTGCTCTTCTTCACATCAACCATCCCTCAGCCCGTCCTCAGGCGCACTCCCAAGGGATTCGCAGCCTGCTATCAACCTGATCCATGGTCTATTAGCGCCGCTTGATCCCACCTCAACCATGGATTTGTTCCACTTCCCCGCCGAGATCAGGCTCAAGATCTATTCCGAGCTCCTCGTCCACGATGAATGTCTCGTCGTCATGGCGGGAAAACGAGGCCGCGTGCGGCCCTGTCTCTTCGTTCTAAACTGCCAGCTCTATCCCGCCATTCTTTGCACCAGCAAGCGGGTGCACAGCGAAGCCATCTCGCCGCTCTATTCCGACAACTCTTTCCGCTTTTCCGAGCCGTATTCAGTCTCAAAACCACCAGCCACAGTCACCTCGGACGTCTTTTTGGAGCACATCGGACCTCGGGCAGCAAGTCTTCTTCGACACGTCCATACCCGCTTCCCCACTCCTCCTCACGCCCGAGACTGTCAGCTCAAGCAAACTGCGCTGGTCGGGCTGTGTCTCGACAATCTGAACGTTTTGCTCCAGGCCAGCCCGGGTATCACAACCCTCGACCTCGCGCTGCCTTCCAAAATCAAAGACCTTGGCCTCCGCGACACACCCTTTTTTGGCGAAACGCTCGATATGATCGAGGAGAAACTCGGAAGCTTCAAGTCGCTGCAGCAGGTCAAGATCGAGCTGCGGCTGCTGGAATGGGAATCGGCAAAACACAGCGATGACGGGGAAGAGGAGGTTGCTGTTGCTGGCGACAGCTACAGCAGCGACGGCAGCGACGGCAGCGACGGCAGCGACAGCAGCGGCAGCAGCGATGAGGGCATCACCCCGTGGAAGGCGCACAGAGACTTGCTGATGCGACAGCTGCGCAGCCGAGGATGGGCGGTTCATGTCACCAAGGTGCCCAGGGTCTGGACCACCTCTGACGGCATGAGGTTTACCGACAAGGTTGGGTACATCATGCACATGCGTGACCTGTGGGAGAACGAAATGGAGCAGCGCTCATGGGAATGGCGGGGGCGCGGGTGGGACATAGAATCCGCGCGTGGGACGCAGGAGTACGCCTACAGGAAGGGTTGGGCGGACGATGAAGGCCCTGCGTGATTGGGATACCAGCATTCAGGAGGCAGGCTGCCTTCCTGTTTTGTCATGAGGCTAGATGCGGGCTGGGGACTTTCTATTATCGCGCATTCATCGAATACTTAATGACTTTCGCTGGGTTCATTTCCACCGAATTACCCTGGTTTTAGCACACGTAGGCGTCTTTTCGGTGTGGCTCACTGGCTGACCGGAAGGTTACGTGCTTCGACCAGGGGCATGGGGCCGTGGGAGGATGGACGGTGATGCGAGCATTCTGTCCTGCCAATAATGCATGCTGGACGACCACGCAGGCCGAGCTGGTTGGCCGGATATGGATCAGCATCACGCCTACCACGAAGCCACTGTGCAGACCACAAACAGCGGCAGACTCACTCCGAAAAAATGCTACCTGCAAATGCACCGCTCACATGAGTGATGGGGAAATCCGCACGTAGGAAGTCGGGCTAGATTGTGAACAACGCTACTTGCCGCATTTCTCATATCAGACAGCTGAGTCGGATGCACCTGTGTGTGCGTTGTCCCACGCGGCGGAATGCGGCCACACGCAATATCTCGGCTATACAGGCACCTCCGGAAACAGAATGCTAGACGTGATAGGCACCTCGGAGCAGGCTTCCAGCCCAGACCCGACCGCTTCGAGGAGCTTGCCCTTAATCAAAAGTACTGGCCGCGCTAATCAGAGCACGGAAATCGTGGCTATGGGGTGGCTGTGTGTATACCTTTGGTGCTCCTGTTTGCCCGTGTGCACTGGGTGGCTGGGGCTGAGCAGCCCCAATTGTGCCTCGCTGGGCGTTACGGCCTGATTCCAACCCGATTGCTTGGCTGCGGCACGTCCAGATGAAATCGAATCGTGATATGGCATCGCTGCCACTGAGGCCAATCACGGCCGAACAAGGCGGCTCACCTGGCGCTTTCGGGATTTATATCTATCGCAAGGGAAGAAGTATTAAACCGTCAAGATAGATCCTGACATCCTTCACTCCGTGGATGCTTTGTTCTCTTCCTCATCCACTCCGTCATGGCCGAGTTCGCAGGCCTCATCATCGGGGCCATTCCCCTCGCATCACTTTTCACCACCTGCATCGACGGGTTCGCCTACATCAAGGCCGGTCAGAATCTTGAGCGAGATCTACAAATTCTCCTCTCAAGCTTGATATCGAAAAGGCCCGGCTGTTGTCCTGGGGAAACGCCGTCGGCATCGTTCGGGGTACACATGACGGACGGCACTCAGCCCTAAATGACCAAAGCAAGGAGGCGAGGGTTAGGTCCATCCTGGAGAGCGTCAGGGTCCTGTTGACGGACTCGCAGACGCTAGAGAACAAGTACGCCCTACAGGAGATTCCAGAGCCGTCTCAGACAGCCGCCACCGGTGGAACCCAACGCTTCGACGTTGTCAGCCGCGCCAGCACATTCTGGAGGTCCTACAATCGACTCCGTAGCCGCTTCGGCACGGCCCAGGATCGCGCGCGGGTGGGCATCGCCAAGCGCACCACCTGGGCCATCCACGACCGCGAGAGGTTCAGAGAATTCGTGGCGGACCTACACGAGCTTATCGACGGTTTGGAGGATGTGGCGCCCGATGCCTTCGCCGCCGCCGAGAGGGTAGTGGAAGATGACGTCGGAAGCCTCCGGCTTTCCAGCCTCAGGCTCGTGGGGGACGCACTGGGCGGAGACGTCAGGTACCATGCCCTGGCGGACGTCGTTAGCGAGGCCACCCAGGCGACCGAAGACGGAAGAACCGACCAGTGGCTGGACGACCAGAGCGATTCGGAGGTTGCACAGCCCCAGGCCACCCAGGAAACGACACAAAATGATCTACCCATGGGTAAGCTACATGCCCGACTTCCGTCTATGCACTTTGAGATAGCGTGTCCATCCTTGGGCTAATATTATTTTAGCGTTCCGCAGTGACGCGAGATGCTTCATGATGTTCACGCCACAATGTGGAAGCGAACGAACTAATACGCGACCCTGCATCCAAACCAGGCGACCATTTCCTCCTTACTTCACGTCCAAAAGCATCTTGGCAGTGCATGCTAAGAGCTGGCACCCGGGTTGTCGCATCGGATCGTGGATCGTCCTAGAGAGTGTCTGCGGCCTCGATTCCCTGACCCTGACCAAGCTCCGTCTCGGGCTGCAGTGGCGCTCCCTAGGAATGACCGACGCGGAGAGTGAGACGAATTCGGCGCCCACAGACGACTCCCCGTGTTATATAGCCGACGTCTTCATCTACTGTCCTCCTTGTACAAGACTCATCGATACCGCCGTCGAAGTGTGCAACAGCTTGCCAGACCCTCTGCTCCTCCGGCGACTGATCAGGATCGACGAGCGGCTTCCCTGCACCTGTCTTGATCGGGCTCTTGCGTTGGAAGCCTTGCAAGCTATCCTAGAGCAGATCCAGCATGTCGAGAGCGACACAGAACCAGGCGTCGCGTATTTGCGCTATTCCCGCGCTGAGTATATCGACAGGGACTTCTTAGAGCGGAGAATCATGGCTTTGGAGGAAGAGTTGTCTGCCGCTCCCCCAGCTACGCCCGACGAGAATATGAGGCGCATACTGGTAGAGCACCGGTATAAAGCCAACCTAGGCGGGTTGGTGATCCTCGGCGAGCATCAAAACCTAAGCCCTCTGGCACAGCTGCCGGCGTTCCCGAAAAAGGCTCGAGTGGTGCGAGAGAATGAAATTTGGGTCTTTTTTTATAATTGGGACGTGTGGTGGCGTGATAGAATCGGCACGTTTACGACCAAGGGCTGGAATTAAACTAACGTGTCAGTATCCTTCGCCTTTTCGGCGTGTTACGACCAAGGCCGCCAAAACAGAGGCCGGGAGGGGTGGCTAGGGGCCGATAGGCTGTGTGTAGATTGTCGTGATAGACCTCGAAATTGTCATCCATCATACCGAAGGTGAAGTGAATTTGCGTGTAAGACGGATCAATCTGGAAAACGTCCATGTCTAAACAGGACCGGCCCAGGTTCCAGGCTTCGAAATAGGCCCAGTTTGATAAACCCAGCAGGTCGCTCGCTGCGGATGAAACTCATTCCATAGTCGGAGATGCAGCCGTAGATGTCCCTTCGGGCTGTACGTGGTGGACCAGTATAGGTGTCAATGCAGAAATCAACGCATTGGCCGCGCTGAGGATGGCTAGCCATCGAGCAAGACCCGGGAATGCACGAGAATCGTCGCCGCCGGCACGCAGGGCCGGAAGCGGTGAAGAGACGTATGCCCTGCTGGGGGGTTCACTCACAACGTTGCAGCGCGAGTTCAAGGGACACGGGTTGAACTTTGCCCAAGTCCCGTGAGCTGGACCCGTCGGGCATCACCGTCCCTGGTTTCTGCGGCCCGCAGACGGCGTTCGCAATGAACGAGATTGGGAGTGCAGGAGAAAACCAACCCCAGGGGTCCTTAATCATCCTCTCTAGCTCGTCAAAGATAGCGCTACAAATGCCCGATGCTCTGTGAGGCGACATTGCCGCCGATGTCATCATTGGATGCAGAAGGGATCCAGGCCAGTTGCGGCGAAAGCTCCTCGCCGCCGTGATGGGAGAATAGGGAGGTGAGAGAAGAGGAGTTGCTTAGGACAAAGAAGTCGTCTCCCTCAAGCTTGCAGACTCGGATCTGCTGCTTGCTGCTGCCAGGGATATGGATCGAAAAGTCGACCATCAAAGCCTTGCGGCAAGCCTGAAGCTGACCAAATTCACTCAGCGCCATTCAGTCGGATGGCTGGTAACCGAAGTGAGCGGGCTGCATAGTCTGTCCCGCTTGTTCAAGGAGCCCGTTTGTCATTTGCCACCACCTCGCAGGCCCCTCAACCTCTTTGCGGAAGAACTATCGGGGAACTTCCGCCACAAATTCCTAGGCGCATCATTGCCATGATGTCATCACCGTCTCCGTTTTGGCGCGTTGATTCTACGCAAGGCCAAAGGAGCCCCAAACCCCAAGCCTCGAGGACCTTGTGCCTTGGTGTAGCATCTAAGAAACCTTGTACATCCGGTGATCTACGTTTATCCACATCTTGCCTTTTTCTTTGTCGTGAACTACGGCCAGACTACATATCAAACCCGCCGCATCTACGCTACCGAAGCCCACATGTCGGACAATATTTCACCTTGACGATCTGCCGGAGGATCCCTTTGCTTCTTGCATCCACTATATGCAAGGCTATTCAGTATAGATGATTTTCACCACTGTAACTTACTCTTTCAAATAGCCGGAAGGGCCACTACCTTTTTCTCTATACGGATAGGGACTTGGAAAATATCAATGCAAAACGGTTGCCCCTATGGCAAATAAGACCCACGAGCAGAAACGCATAGCACATACGACCATACCCACTGGAATACACGGGATCCCGTCCGCTCTCCCCTCGTTAAACCAGTGAGGGCCGAACTAGTACTCAGGTGGGTGACCACTGGGGAATCATCGGTGTTGTATGTTTTTGCTCTTTTTATCTCGCCAGTNATCGGTGTTGTATGTTTTTGCTCTTTTTATCTCGCCAGTTGTGCGTGCCAGCACGAAAAGGATACCATATTTTCTGCTACGGTAATATTGTGTGGTAGAAAAGAGTGTACTGTCGTATCTTTTGAGAAACTCGAAATCCACAGCCGTTTTTCGCCTCACCGTAATTCCCTTCCGCGAGGCCCTGGTCCCTCCAACCTCTGCCACTTCGTTTATCAGACCGGGAGCGTGGCTATCACCGCTCGAGTGGATGTCGGCTAGGCGCCGCCATGCTGCTCGCTTGGCGTCAGTTTCCCCGAACAGGAGTACGGCGGGGGCGGCCACCAATAATACCCATTCCGCTGCTCCGGGATCCACATTCGTTGATCAGCCCAGCGCAGCCTCGCCGTCGGAGCTCCGAGGCCGGTAGTTGTCGCTTCAAGCGCTGCGGCCGCGGATCCGGCTGCAGTTGGCGCCGGCGCCAAAACACATAAGATGCTAGATCCGATCTTGATAAAGAACATACCACTCGACCGCACCATGGCAATCGTGTCTATGCCTTCGACAGAGCGGCAAAAGTGCCCGACCCTAACGGTCCCGGAAGGACCCCGGGTCGCCAAAGAACCGGTAATGCTTATGAGGCTCCCATCCCAGACCCTAGCGCATCCGACGCCTTCTGCTGCCGCGACATCTTTGTCACAACGTGAATACGGACGGCAGGAGCGCCGGGGTGGCTAGGTCGACGAGAGCATTGGCCGCATCTTGCGCTAAGCACGACGTAAGTTCGTCAAGCCCCTGGGCGTGCGGCATGAGCACTAGGCCCCGAGCGTGGGCCCGCGACAGGGCCGCCGCCGGCCGAAAAGGTGGAAGAGCTCATGATATGTGGAGTAGCAGTGGACACCACCGCTGCGGGCGAAGAAAACAGCACGGAGCCGGGCGTGCGACGGCAGGCGCAGGGCGGCGGGGGACAGAAACGGGATCGAGAGCTCGGAGCAGCCGATCCTGAGCGCGCATACGATTTGTCGCGGCCATGGTGAACGCATGGATTTGTGGCAGAGACAACCCGTATCAGCTTCTATAAAGGGTGCCCAAGGCACTCGTGTTTTCGGCTGACCAGGAAGATTTAAACGGTGGAACCCGCTTGAAGAATGTCCCACATATCGCGGTACGAAAGTTTGGGCTCGGATTGCCTGTAAGTATGCCGGTCCGGGGGATGGACGGGAGTTTCCATGGTGGTGGCGGGATGGCAGTCACCGGCGGCTCGTCTTCCGGTGTTGGCGCATACTCACCGCCCCGAGGTGCACCAGCCGTCTCTTCCATGCCATGGTATCAACGGCAAAACGATTAGATTTGTAATCAAAAAGAAAACCCACTCCCAGCCAATCCTTGGAACGGATCGAATCCCGGCTTTAATACAAACAATATGTCAGCCTGCCACAGGATCTTCCGCAAACGCCAAACCCTTCCGGCAAGCCTTTTTCGGCGAGACGTCACGCTCGATATTTTGTTCCTGGATAAGCTCCACGCTAGGGTAACTCAACATGCATGCGAGGTTAAAGCGGACGTCGGACGCTCGGGAACGCGGAGAGCCTCCGGGGCCAAAACGACGCGGCGTTTATGCACGTCGGGGGTCTCAGGCACCGGAAGAGCCGAAGGGCTGTTTATAAAACGTGCTCGCTTGCGACTACACGCGGTGATGGAAATAGGAATATTAGCGCTCATCTGCCTTTTAAAGATCAAAGCCCGGCTTTCATATCCAATTTTCCCAACAGCGGGCGCCCACACGAACAAGCGGATAAAAATGGCTTCCGACCAATCTCCGGCCGAGATCTCCAAAGTGCCGGCCAAGCCGACCCTAACACCCTTTGAGGGCAAGGTTATCGCCGTCACGGGGGCCAGCCGCGGGACAGGCCTGGCGCTGACGCGGTACCTGATCGAGCGTGCGGGACCGTGTCCATGTGCTCGGCCACGGCGAAGAACCTCTTGGCTGCGAAGGAGGGGATCCTGAGGGATTTTCCCGAAGCCAAGGACCGGGTGATGACCACGGTCGTCGACATCGGCAAGTTTGACATGGTGGAGGCCTGGATCAAGGCGACCGTGGAGAGGTTCGGGCCGCTCGACGGGGCCGCCAACGTGGCTGGTATGTGTTATCTCTTATCAGCGTGCCATGTATTTCTGCACACATCTTCCCGATTAAGCAATGGACGTCACTAACTCTCCAGGTCTTCCCCATGCATGGCAGGAGTCGAGCAGTCGCGCGTCAGCCCCATAACGATGCTAGAGCCTGAGTACTTCTCGGAAATTTTGCATGCCAACGTGACGGGCACGTTTTACTGCCTGCGGGAGGAGATGAAGAACATGCGCGACGGCGGCAGCATTGTGAACGTAGGCAGCATCGCCAGCACTTATGGCAGCCCGGGGCTGTCGGCCTACGGGACGGCCAAGCACGCGCTCAGGGTCTCACCAAGGCGGCCGCGTTCGAGGGCGCCCCGCGGCGTATCCGCGTTAACGCCCTAAACCCGTAAGTTGCAATTGGCTTTGGCTGGTTCGGGGGATTTATGGATGGATATTCGACATGTTCCGATCGGCGAGCCGGACTGACGTTAAGAGCAGAGGTTTTATCGACACCGACATGTTAAACAAGCCGTACGAGGTGCCCAACGGCCAGTAAATCCGCTTCGGCAACCAGGATATGGCTTTGATATCGGGGGCGTCCCAGCCTTGGGAGATCGCGGCTGGCATCGCCTTCCTGCTGGATAACGAGCCGCGCTTCGTCACGAAGGCCCAGTGGGGCATCGGCGGCGACTGGCTCGAGAAGTCTTACCAGTGAGGCGTTGAGGTCGGCCCAGTGTCGCCGGTCCCTAGGATGGAGTTTGCGGCGAGGCGTGGCCGGCGGAAGCGGGACGAAAGCGAGAGACAGCAAGAGACATGGCAAAAGTAAAGGAGTTTGCTGGACTGTGTGCAAAGAAAGGCTCGGTCATTTACCTGTCAGACTCGAGTTGGCGAGATAGAAGTTTAGCGACTCCAGATGACGTGGAGCGTTGGGCAAATAAACACGCCTTTTCCCTTGTTTTTCCTTTGTGCCACCTACCCCCGTTTCTGGCCGCAAACGCACCACAGCTTCGGACACGCGCCCGTCTTTAATCCCACTAGCAACGCTGTGGCATGGGCGTGCGTGTCCCGTTCAGGCGCATGCCTTTCAGTCTCCTGAACGCCCAAAGCACCGGGGCAGTTCTACGCCGTTGGGGTAGTCCCGAGTCTTGTTACAACCAGGATGCTGCTGCACCAGTTGGCTGCCGACCTTATTAGGCTGATGAGTCCTTGCTTCCGATTCCAGGTGTATTACTTATACATTGAGCTCGGAGACTCCACCCCTTGGAATCCGGTCGCCGGATCGGACTGCAAGGGGGACTGTGGGCAAAACAAAGCTATGCATGTGCTGGCCTTTGGAGTTTCGACGAGGAGAATAAAATACAAGGAAACGAGGGTGTAAGAGAAAAAAGAAAATAGCAGATAATGATAGTCTCATGAGTTTTTAACACAATTTGGTTGGAATCCTTTCGTTCCAGTTTATAATTAGTTACTTAAACCATTTGAATGCATCTGTGTCTTTAAGAACACTCTCCATAAGGTTAGATCCCATGGCCGTTATACGTTATAAGGGAGCAGCCCATGACGCCACAGCTGACTGTTTTGGAAGCGTCGTTGGGCTGTTTGAAAAGGGACACAAGGTTTTATAAGCCACGTTCAGTCATCAACCACTTGTCCTAACAAGTTAATAAAGCCACGCCTTCCATTGAATATGGGACGTTCCGTATCAGCATATCAGCTACATACACTGAGCTCCAGTAGTAAAAGGTAAGCTCCGTCGAATTCACGGTTTGGTTATGCATGGATTCCACGTCGAGCCCCGTTTCCATCCGGTCTTCCGGCAAATCCACTTGGCAGAATCAAAACCCGTTCATAAGGAGACACTCTGAATGGCTAAATCGTCCGGTCCAGTGGCAAAATGGCAAGGCGCTTGACTACGAATCAAGAGATTGCAGGTTCGATCCCTGCCTGGATCGTGATAATTCCTTCCTTTTGTAGATTTGCGTGGTGATTTTCTTTTCCTTTCTTTCTTCACCTTTATTCCTTTGAACCACGCCGCTTCCCCAATCCTAAATACTTCCGTTTAAATATATCGGGTTATATATTTTTTTATAAAGCTCGCTTGTGGAACTCTTTCACCTTACCCTGTTGAAGTGGTTGAAGCTAGAGTGAGGCGTAAGAAGGAATAATCTTGGAACTGCTCTCCCCTTTCCCTGCCGTTTTATTATGTCATAGTCTTGATAAGGAAGTAGTTCTTGGCGCTGATAGCATCCATTGCTAACTCGCTTGTTTCCCTCAAAGCATTTCTGTCTCCACTGCGTAGGCGTCGCGAACGAGGGGCTAACCTTGGACGCAACGGAGGGAACCACAGCGGAAACGACGAAACAAACTACGGGCAGCCCAAAAAGACATGTGAGATACGAGTAAAATAGGTGTTTTAATTCATCCCGAGTAATTAGCCGGGACTCGTTCCGGGAGGATTTCCATCTGATGGAACCATGGTCAGGATGCATCAGACACCAAAAATAACCTTCAACCGACAGCCGAAAGTTGCACCTGACTTTTCTGCCTCCGTGATCCTGGGTTCAGATGCCCCAGCGGGGTATGAATAACCTGCCCATATATTATCTCAAATCTGGATCGGTGCAACTGTATATCTTGGTAGACCTGATGTTTCCCCACCTGTCACTGTCACCAACGTCACTAGGTGGTGCGGGGTCCCATCAGCACTCTCCCCTCATAATCTGTGTTGTCCGCAACCGAGACCAAGGGCGCAGGGTCTAGACGGCGGGATATGTCGTGTCGTGGGTGGGTAATTAATCTAACTCTATTTACCTTATTTGCACCCGGGTATACGCGACGCGGTGGATTCTTTTCATACATGGTACGTATGCGGCCGCGCCCGTATTGGACTAGAGCACGACAACTAATTCCAAATGTAGGATGCTTCAGTTATACCACCCAGGTGCGCCTCGAGGACGGCGCAGTAAATCTGCCCATTCTGCTCAAGGCAACCATCAGCGACCACCATGGTGTGGTCTACAGCAAAGACAACCTTACTGGTTGGCGCGCCTCTAGCGTGCCTACTTCTAGGCCTCGTATCTGGCGCGCCGCTCAACTGCCCCATCCATGGCCCGGCCTACCCTAAGCCACGCCGGTTGGCTGAGTGGCCGACTATGCAAGCCGCGTTCCGGACGCTCAACGACAAGTTCTCGGAGCAGGCCGCGAGCTCTGAGGGCACCATCACGTCCTTCTCGGTTGAGCTTTGGGCGGCCGATGATCGTGATGGTAGGGCGTCCTTCTCCTTCCACCACACCGCCCGTAATCTCGCCAACATGAACTCGACGGGGGTCAAGAAGGTCGACGGGGATACGGTGTACAGGATTGGCAGCCTGACCAAGGTTTACACCGTCTTCACGTGGCTGGTGGCGGTCGGCGACCGGCACTGGCGGCAGCCCATTGTCGACCTGGTACCGGAGCTGGCAGAGATCGCGGCGTCCCACGGCCATCGGGTGGAAATGGACCCGATCATGACGGTCAACTGGAAAGAAATCACAGTGGGCGATCTGGCGGGGCAGCTTGCTGGTCTTGTTCACGGCTGTAGGTGTCCCTGGACCTTTGCCTGCTCCTGCTTAGGGTCCAGACAAACAAATTCTGACCGAACCGCCACAGACGCAGGACTGGGCGAGGTGACGCAGCAATTCGATAACAAAACGAGAGCGGCATTGGGGTTCCCGCCCATTTCGCCAGAAGACATACCGCCTTGCGGGACGTACACCCTGTGCAACCGGAAGCGTGAGTGCCACGAGACGCGACCCCCTTGGCGTTGTGATGCTGATCAATGGAGGGCATATTTCTTGACAGAGTTCTTCGAGGGCATGCGAAAGCTTCCTCCACAGTATGGGCCGTCGGCTGCGACTGTGTACTCGGACCTTTCGTTCCAGATACTGGCGTATGCGCTCGAGGGACTCACGGGAAGATCGTACAAGGACGTGCTCCAAAACTCGGTGTTGCAGCCTCTAGGTCTAAATCGAACCTACCTCTTCAAGCCGGAGGACGACTCTGTCGGCATCATACCAGCCAACGCAAGCAATGCCGGATCGACCAGCTGGCCGTTGAGCATTGGGGAGTCGGCGCCGTGAGTAGACCCCGATCCTAACTCAGGAAGGGCCGAGTGCCGGCGCTTGGGAGGAAAATAAAAAAAAGTTGGTATGCTGACCCATGCTGCGCCGACACCGCAAAAACGAAACAGCACTGGAAATATGTACTCGTCGCCGTCGGACCTCTCACGAACGGGGCGGGCGATACTCTCGTCAAAGCTCATGACCCGGGCAACGACGTTGCGATGGCTGAAGCCGGCGTCCATGACTTCGGAGCTGATTGCGGCGGTAGGGTATCCGTGGGGAGTGCGGCGGATCGACATGTCGCGGTCACCCAACTACAAGCGGGTGACGGACGCGTACAACAAGGCTGGGCGGATCGGGTCGTACGCGGCACTGTTGGCGATGCTGCCCGACTTCGACGCCGGCTTCAGCGTGATGCTGGCGGGCAACTCGCTCATCGGCAACCCTACCTTCAGCTGGGCCGACACCATGGGTGAGGTGCTGGTCCCAGCGCTGGAGCAGACGGCGCGCGAGCAGGCGCAGGCGACGTACGGCGGGCGGTACACGGCGGTTGGCGGTGGCGTCAACTCTAGCCTCGAGATCCGCACGTCGCCAGACCGCCTCGGACTGGGCGTCTACGGCTGGATCAGCAACGGGACCGACATGCAGACGGTGTCGTTTATGGTGCTGAACGGGTTCACGCGGCCGACAAACCCAAGCATCCGGCTGTTCCCCTCTGGGCTCGAGTCGCCGCGGCCGGGCGGGGGCAGGAAGGTGGGGTTCAGAGCCCTGTTCGAGGACCTGACCGGGCAGGCGACCAACCTCATGTTCTCGACCGACTGCGGCACCTGGGTGACGACCACGAGCGTCGTTGTAGGCCAGATTCCGCTGGACCAGTTTGCCTTCAATCTCGACGCCAACGGCAAGGTCGAAAGCGTCGAGCCCATGGCGTTGCGGATTGCGCTGGCCAAGGAAACGTGATTGTACGAGCAGTTGTCAGAAGCAAAAGGCATGGAAAAGCCCGGAGTGAGAGTGTCCGTATTTGGCCAATGATTGGCAGGCGCATGCAGGGTCCGATCTCTTCCCGCGTCCTGCCGCATTCTGTGGCTTGTTTGTTTTTAGCGGTGAATTTTAGTCCAATCCCGCTACTTTCTCCCAGTGTTCAGGTGGGCCAACCGCACAGACTGAGGTTTGCAGCACATGTTTCCAATTCCAACGGCTCGAAAAATGTGACGGCTGGATAAACCACCTGCCACTTTTGTACTTGCTTGCGAGACATCCCGTCGGACTCCCTCGCTCGCATTTGCGGCTGAAACTTGGCACTAGCACGTTTATGCCTCCTTTTCCCTGCTGTTTGCCCCGCACGTCAAAATATCATCAGACCGCTCGTTTCGCGCGACTGTTTTTCGTCGATATAACAGAGCTACCATCTTGCCCCAAGTATCATCAGTCTCGAGGAGAGCTCCAGTGGCCTGAGGCCTCGTAATCCCACCAACATCCAGTCCACTAAGAGTACGAGGCGCCAGGCCCACAAACAGAACATGCCCGCCATAACTACCGAGGGCGCTGGAGGCCCTGCCGATGTGGAGGAGCTGGACGTGCTGATCATCGGCGCGGGCCTCTCCGGCATCAACAGCGCATATCGCCTCAGGGAGGCCTTTCCGGACGTCCGCTATGCCATCCTCGAGCGGCGCGAGGTCACAGGCGGCACCTGGAGCTTCTGGAAGTTCCCCGGTATCCGCTCCGACAGCACTCTCGCCCTTTTTGGGATGCCATGGCACCCCTGGCCCCACGGCACCGACTTCGCCTCGGCCGAGCTGATCAACGAGTACATTGCCGACGCCGCTGCGAGCCAGGGCATCGATAAGCACATCCGCCTCGGCCACGACGTGCAGGACTTCTCCTGGTCCAGTGAGGAGCAGCGCTGGACGCTGACGGTCAAGGTTCGCGCTGCTGGCGGCCAAACTGTCATGCGCCTCTTCAAGGCCTCGTGGGTGTTCATGTGCAGCGGCTATTACGACTATGACAGCCCCCGCAAGGCCGAAATCCCCGGCCTCGATAAGTTCGCCGGCCAGGTCGTCCACCCACAGTTTTGGGACCCGGAAAAGGTCAACTACCGTGGCAAGCGTGTCGTCATTGTTGGCTCCGGCGCCACCGCCGTCACGCTCTTCCCCAGCCTGGCCGAGGAGGCGTCCCACGTGACGATGCTCCAGCGCAGCCCGACTTACGTCTTGGCCTTGCCCTCGCGCGACAGCTGGACGACAAGGCTCCGGAACTGGCTCGGCCACGATATCGGCGGGCGCATCGACTGGTGGCGCCGAATCTTGCTCGAGTTCCTGTTTGTCCAGTTCCTACTGAATTTCCCCAACGCCGGCCGCAGGGTGATCACCAAAGAAGCGAAGCGGCGCCTGCCCAAGGACTACCCGGTCGACGTCCATTTCAACCCCCGCTATAACCCTTTCGAGCAGCGCCTGTGCTTCTGTCCCAATGCCGACTTTTTCAAGGCTTTGTCCCAGCCCAACTGCGAGGTTGTGACTGCCACCATTGAAACATGCGATACGTACGGCATAAAGCTCCAGCCAGGCCAGCAACCCAATGAAGAGCACAACTACAAGCCGCCCGCACGGATCGACGCCGACATCATAGTCACCGCCACAGGGCTGCACATGCAGCTTCTCGGCGGGCGCGTGCCCATCATCGACGGCGTCCCGCATCCCGTCAACGAGCGTTATGTTTGGCGTTCATGTATGCTGGACGGTATTCCCAACGCCTGCGCTATCATGGGTTACACTGCCGGCACCTGGACACCTGGCGCCGACATCCACGTCAAGACGGCTCTCAAGGTCATGAAGCAGCAGCGCAAACTCGGCGCGACCTCGGTCGTCCCTCACATCGAGCCTTCGGAGAGGCAACAGATGCCCAAACTCCCCGTCATGCCCAACAACTCGACGTACATCCTCGAGGGCAACGCCAGGATGCCCATGTCCGCGGGCAGAGACCCCTGGCGGAATGGACAGAACTGGTGGGCAGATTCCTTGGCGTTGTGGTTCCGCAATGTGACGACGGGTTTGCGCTATAACGTCCCTGCTGCTAAGAGGAAGTCAATTTGAGCTGGAGCCTATGCTGGTCACAAGTATTCGGCCTTTAGGGTCGAACGGGGTTCCCTACTTTGTGTTCATGGCCCTATGAAATATCTAGCTTTCTTTCATGATTTCCACAATGAAGGGGGATTTCAGCCATTCAGCATAACCAACTAACGTCTGCGTTCTATATCCAAACTGATGTCTTCTACAATACAGAGCGAGATGCCGATAATTAAGGACATATTATAGTGAGTCCACAGGAGAACAATTACACGCCGCCATCATCCGAGCACTCAAATCAACTCTTCACATCTCCCCGGCCGTCAACAAACTCAAGGGAAGTCCTTACGCGCCTTGACGATGGCATTGATGAGGGTGCTGCCGTGCGAAGCAATCGCGCGGACACCCTTGACGGCACCGACGTGCACTCCGTACTGGTAGGCGCCGCCGTCCTGGTTCAGCCAGATGGGACCACCCGACTGGCCGCCGAAGCTGTCGACGGTAGTCTCCAGAGCGCCGCCCTCGCTGCTGCCGCACCCGGTCGTCTTCTTGACCTTGAAGCCGTTGTGCGAGTACGGGAGCTGGCCGCTGCCGCTCTTGTCCTGGGGGTAGCCGTACTGTGAGATATCAAGTTAGCAGTTGTCTTTTTGAGGAAGAGTGTGGGAAAGAGAGTAGAGCTTACGTTCCACCAGTCGAGGTTGGCGTTGGACATGGCATTCGTCACGGCACGGAAGCCAAGGAAACCACGGTTCGGCTTGGTGCGCAGGATGAGCAGCGCCCAGTCGTTCTTCCAGCCGCACCCGCCGTTGTCCTCGTTCTTCCCGCCCAGGCTGATGGTCTGGCTGACGTCATAGCCGCCCAGGCGCTCCGAGTTGTAGTAGGCCGGCTGGAAGCGGTACGAGCCGCCGGACTTGAGGCAGTGGCGGGCCATGAGGACGACGCGGGGGCCGACGAGCGAGCCCGAGCACCACGACTGCGAGCCGGACCAGGTGATGCGGACGCGGCCCATGGCGCCGAAGGGATAGGCGGTGCTGGTGCGCAGCACGCGCTCGTCCTTGCCGATCTGGCGCGCGTCCAGGGAGGGGCCGGCGCCGGCCGTGCTGCCGGACGGCACCGCCTCGGTGGCGTTGCCGCCGCCGGCGATGATGTCGTCGACGGACCAGGTCAGACCCTCGGGGACGGACACGCTGCTCGCCTTGAAGGAGTTGACGTTGTCCAGGGGGATGGGCTCGGGCAGCGAGACGACGACGCCGTCCGAGTCCTTGCGCGGGGCCACGGCGGCGGCGCCCGCACAGGCGGCGAGCGCCACGGACGAGACGAACATGGAGGTGAAATGCATGATGAGAGATTGGCGCCGTTTCTGGCTAGGCACGTGAGAGTGGCTTTTGGGATCCTGAGAAGCGAAGGCGGAAGAAGAAGTGAGTGTTCAGAGGCAGAAGAAAGAAGTGAGTGTCCAGAGGCAGAAGAAAGAAGTGAGTGTTCAGAGGCCGATGCTTCCCTGGTGAGACAAAAGTCTTGTTCACGGAGCTCTGGGGAGGAAAGACGGCGCTTTTATACCGCTGCCCTCATCCCCTATTCTCCAGCAAAGACTCCTGCCATAGCTGCGGAACCGTTGAGGCCATCATCATGCATCC
The DNA here is from genome assembly GCA_003049465.1 of Magnaporthiopsis rhizophila. NCBI lineage: Eukaryota > Fungi > Ascomycota > Sordariomycetes > Magnaporthales > Magnaporthaceae > Magnaporthiopsis > Magnaporthiopsis rhizophila. The sequence goes on from PYSS01000133.1 coordinate 88,045, forward strand.
TGTCGTATTCGGGCCTAGCAAGGCAGCAATACAGAAACGCACCAACCACAGCCAAGTACTGATGCTTTTTTCGCATGTGTGCCTGGCCGGATGAGGCTATTCCGCCCTCCGAACAGGGGGCCGTCGTCCCAGAACCAACAGTTTATCGCCGAGTGAAATTCCTACCCTAACGCGAAGGCTTGAAAGGATGGTTCATGCGCTGCCACTGCAGCCAAGCCTGCGAGTTGCAGCCAATCGCCGGCGGGCCGGACCCCGGATCGGTCGAGACCCAGGGGCTCCAGGGCGGAGAGCTGAAGACATTTAGGATTCGTGGTAGGATCCGAGCCTAGGAGCGGTCATCACTGCCACCACAAAGAGTGCTTGGCCTCGACGCTACTGCTTACGTGATCGGTCACGGGGACGGCCTGATCAAAACAGCCTCAAGCCGCAATGAATTTCCGATCGGGCTCCTGCCGGTTCTGCTCAGGGGCTCGCACGCCTTGTAGGATCATCATTGGGTGTCCTGCGCATACGATGTGGAAATTTTCGTGTTGAGGATCTCACCAGCAGCAAATCGAGAGTGGGGGCGCAGCAAAACGGCTAGTTTTGTGGGCGTAGGCTGAGGTTGCTCCTTTGGCAGGCATCAGCTTACACCCCAATCTGGCATCGCGTTGCGCCGTATAGGGCTGGGAGCCCATCGTCGATTTCATTGGCGCAACATCATGAGTCAGTAGAATTACCTCCGTGGCTGCTGCTTTTGACTGCATACTGCATACATCTCGCTCTCAGCCTCGGAGCAACTGAGAACACAGGGGAAATTATCGCCGGGCTGGGACCAACTGGATTCCTTTATTGAGATGACTACCGTGCTCTACGCTTCGATGGCCGTGAAAGTCGTTGATTGCGTATGGGATGCGGTAACTCTCCTATGGTCTACGAATGCCTTGGTGTAAAGGTCCTTGTTGGGCGCATCCCTCGTGATAGCTCCCAGGCGAGCCTTCCCATCCCCGACGTCGATGGACGCTTAGGCCTAGATGACAACACCTCGGCCCAGCTTCTCGAGCACAGAGCCAAGCGGCGCAATGCGAGGAACAGTTCTCTCGTCACCCAAGTAGGCGGCTTATGCTGGGTGAACCGACAACCGGAGTTGTGCCGATGACCAGGAACAGACAACACCCGGGCATAGCCACGGCGGATCGGGGTCGTCACAGGGGTCACCAGTCGACGGACCGCACCAGTCGGGTGGGTCGTCCCCCAAGGACGGATCCGGCTCGGAGCAGCGCTCGGCGAGATTTCAGTCGCCGCAGGGATCGCCCTGCCCTTTATAGGGGATTGTCGCATAGGCGCCAGTCGGACCTGAGCTGGTCCGACAGATGGCCCCAACCAGCCGTCAGCCCCAGACAGGTATTATGCATTGCTTTCTTTGCGTATGGATCAGTGTCGTGAGGAGTTCCCACCGGACCTCGCCAGCGTCGCAATGCAGCCGCAGGTTACAAGGCTTCATCTATGTGGCACGCAAGATTCTCTAACTAGTAAAGATGCGGAAAGATGGTCTGCGCAGTGAGCCGGGTGGAGTGCTTGGGCTCCCGAAGTATTGGCGCCGTCGGCGCCTCTGGTATGCAAGTGTGGATCTTGGGTCTGTCAGGCGGGGGACGCACCGATCAATCCACCCCGATCCCCAAAAAAAAGGGTTAAGCCGTAGGCATCCCACTACCGACACAATCGCTGCCAAACATCTCAAGTTTAGCTTTCTTAAGGGTAAAATGAGGCGAGTATTGTTTTCTTAACAGTTTGGGTTGATTTGATGTTAATTCAATCCAAAGGAGCGGGTTTGGTAGGAAAAAAAGTGTACCGTTTAATTGCTGTGCTGCGCACTCTTTTTTTTTCACCTGCCTGCTCGCTTTCTGCCGCCATCGTCCAGGGCACGCACACAATGTACGAAATTGGGCAAACTCTTTCTTTGCAGCTCATCCCAGCCAGGGTGACAGTCGAAGCCCGTATCCATGACTTGCCTGTTAATTTTTGCTCAGTGCTGGGATAGTTGTGGATATCCCGTCACAGCCTCCCTCCCTGGACCTCCCCAGCAGAGCGTTCCTGAAACTTTACGACCACCGCTGCGCCAGCCAGTACCGCAGTGAACAGAAGCTTGGAGACCGGACCCCCGAGGTAGAAAAGCAGCTGCTCAATCTTTCCAGAAGCGGCGAGGCGTCAACCTTCCTGCAGAGGTATCGCAGCGACCCAGACTACGACTTCGCCACATGGAGCAGCGCACAGAAGGAGGCCTCTCTGTGGGATGATCTGAAGGGCGACTTCGAGATGGAGGCAAGCGTCTACGAGGAGCCGCGCGAGCACCAGGGTCACCTCATCCCCCGGCTCTATTCCAAAGTCGAGTATTTCACCAATCCGGCGGATGGCGAGCCGCTCGGCGACACGCCCGAGCTGTTCACCGTGCCAGGCATTGTCCTGGAATACATCGACGGCTTCCGCATGTCGGACCTGCCCAAGCATGTCGACCGCTCCGAGTGGAACTATGTCGTCTCGCGAGCGGTGCAGGTTACGGGGGCGGTCCTCAACAAGAGCAGGGTCCTCAACAAGGACGTCAGGCCAGACAATATGCTTGTCACCAGGGACGAGACCGCTGAGCGCGGCTACCGGCTCGTCATGATCGACTTTGGTTGCTGCGAGCTGAGGGAGGAGGGCATGTCCGACGGGGAGTGGGGTAGGGAGAAGAACGGCTGGGACGAGGAGGGTGCGATGGGAGAGATCATGAAGATCAAGTTGAAGGAGGCCGGCTTCCAACTGGAGTATGACCGCCCGCGAACGTGGGCAGCATTTGCAGACAGAGAGGTGTAGCCTGTTTAGGATGGGCGCGGGTGCAGTTGCGGCGGCTCAGTCTGTAGAGTGATCTGTTGGGACTTTGCTAGGTTGACGGCATGGGAAAGTCTCTAATGAGCACAAGGCGAATTACAGAGCTGGGAGCAGGGCTGCCTTCTCAGACCTCGACATCTCCTTGGATTGTTCGGATCAAGAATGATACCTGCTTCGTACGTTAACGCAGAGAACGCTGCAGGCTGTTCTAAACGCAAACGGCTCTCCTAATGTGGTACTTGGCTGCCAAATCCAGCGCGAAGTGAGCGACGCAGCATTCGTAAATAGATCGACCTTGGGTCCAGGCAGATTGTGCGACTGTTCATCCGACGTTGACGCGTTTGCCGCTGCCGCTGTTATGCCGTTGTTGCCTTGGCGATGACGGCGAAACCCTGGGAGCAGGGAAAATAACCAACCCTCCCCCGATTTGGAACGTTCAAAAATACGCGCGTCATTATGGATGGGCCGTCTCGGGCCGCAAGAGATGGCACTTGGACGGGCAATCGGATCGCCTAAGATGGATCCAATGAATGGTATGGAGACGGATTTTTGAGGGGTAAACAGCAAATCACAAAATTCCCGACGGGTGCATTGAGGGATGTGATGCGTCTTGTTTCCAATGATTTTGTCTGGTCCCCAGCTTCGAATCGCACCCCACAGGGATCGCCGAGATTAAACGCCAGAAAAAAAAGAAATTGTCCCGTTGCAAACAAAGATCAAACGACAGCAGTGTGTAACCATCAGACCAGATACCAACGGGAGGTACTTTTGTTGGACCCAGCGACCTGGGACCTCACGCGATGATAGCATTGGCGATGAATCGAGTAGGAAAAGGGAGGGCCCGTTCTGGAGAGAGAGAGGCTAGAGATGGAAGGAGGGGATGAGGGCAGCCACTCATCTCACGCTATGGCCCGGCCCGGGCCTGCTTCCTCTCTTGGTGTGTTTGGCGACGGTATAGCGCCACCTGCCGTCTTGGAGAGATTGTGCGCATATGTGTGGCTTTCGCGTACAAGGTACCTAGCGCCGAGAGAGTACCACCTACCCAAGACGGGTACACGATACTACCGTAGCATCAGTGGAAGCGAGTGACAGCGGGAGAAGCACGGAAACGGGCAAAGGCGCGGTCGCAAGTGGCATGTCGCATAAGCAAAGCACCTGTTGGCCGCAACGGTGGCTGGCTGGCTGGCTGGCGCAGGGCGGGTGGGCGGTCCCCATCAATGCTGGCATGAACTTGAAGCTTTGCCCCACGTGCTTTGCCGAGCAGAAACGAGAAGGTCAGGGCTTTATCGTCGAAAGCCGCTTTTTAGTCAACGGATGAGACGTCCGTCCGAGACCGAATGGGACGAATTTCAGCAGTGGCCTCGAGTCAGTGCTCCCCGGTCAAGATCAGGGGATGCGACCCTCTTCCCCAGCGCATCTTGTCGGCTCTCTCATGGACCAGGGGTCAGCCTTGCTGTTTGCCCATCGCGGATTCCGAATCGAGACCAGGGTCGCCGACATAACCTTGAGGTGCGACCCGCCGCGGCCCAGGCACGGACGGGGGCAGTTATAGTGATTCTGTGCGTATTGGCAGGCAGACGCGGACGAGGATAGTGATGGTGGCGCTGACCACCCGCATTAACTTTTGCCGCGCCCCGTTCCGTAATATTATACGCGCAACGTCGTTGTTTTGTTCACTTGCTCGGCATCGACCCAGGCCGTCCAAACACCCCGGGCTTATAATGAACAATGGTAGGGCGCGGTTTTGTGGCGCCACAACGGGCCGTTCCCCGGGCCATGCGATAGTTATACCTACTGCCGGCACCCCCCTTCCCGCACCCTCTCGGGAGATAGAAAGAAAGGAGGAAGACGCATCGCGGGATGTGATGACGCCTATGGGCCTGTGCGAAGAACCAGCCGCCGCTCGCCCTCGCAGCACAACACCGACCTGGAGCCCAGCCGCGCTGGCCGCCCAACAACAAAAGAGATGGACGAAACCAAAGGCCCCCTCATCGTGGCGACCGCCTGGTCCTTCACCGCCGCCTCGCTCGGATTCATGGTCCTGCGCTTCTGGGCCAAGACGGCGAGGTCCGGCGGCTCCCTCTGGTGGGACGACTGGATCCTGCTGGCGTCGTGGGTCCTCACGTACGCGACGGCGCTGATCAACACCATCATGGTGTACGCGCTCGGCTCGGGCAAGCACGTCTTCGCGGTCGACCCGCGCAACCTGGGCCCGCTGACGCTGATGGGCAACGTTGCCGGCACGACGTCGATCCTGGCCGCCCAGCTGAGCAAGACGTCCTTCGGCCTCACCCTCCTCCGCATCTCGATCGACCGCTGGATCCGCGCCGCCGTCTGGTTCTCCATCGTCACCATCAACCTCGCCATGACGGCCAACTTCCTGGTCCAGTGGCTGCAGTGCTTCCCCTCGGAGAAGTACTGGAACCCGACCGTGCCGGGCACCTGCTGGGCTCCCGGGGTCCAGTCCCTCATCTCGCTCGTCATGGCCGCCTACTCGGGCGGTATCGACATACTGCTGTCGCTGGTTCCATGGAAGATTGTCATGTCGCTGCAGATGAAGCGCGCCGAGAAGATTGGCGTCGCCTCAGCCATGAGCATGGGTATCTTGTCAGTCGTCTCCTCCTCCTTCTCCTCCCTGCCCGGAAGCCTTGGCTGTGGCTGACTTTGTGCCTACTCATCTATAGTGCTGGCGCTGCTGCCTGTCTTAAGGCGGCCTACATACCGGCACTCGCAGCGGGCGACTTCACTTGTGAGTCTCCGTCCGTTCTACTACTACCGTGAACCCACCGTCAGCCTCGCTAACCAACGCCACCGTGCTGTCATAGTCGACTCGGCCGAGCTGCTGGTTTTCTCCTACGTCGAGATCGGCCTGAGCATCATCGCGGCGTCCATTCCGGCTCTAAGGGTGCTGGTTCGCGACAAGATCAACTCCACAAGGCAAGCCTCCAAGGGAACGTACAGGCAATCCCAATCAACCATGGCATCAAGGCCTTGGACTGCAAAGCGGAGGGAGGATATGGAGGCCCTGGCGCCGAACGAGATTCGCCAAAAGGTTTCCTTCACAGTCGAGTACGAGCACGGGAGCCCCCGCGGCGAGCAGGCCCATAATTTTGTATAGAAAGGTTGTGATACCCTCCCTGGTTTGACGTGCGTGTAGTCAGTCTACTTGCGTCAAACGGGTACGAAGAACGATGAATTTTTACGATACTCGAAGAGCATAGTGATATCATGGGTTTGGATCTTGAAGGCTTGGGAACCCCGGGCGAGGAATTCCGATTCATCGCTTGGATGAGTGCTAGAAGTTTTGTATAAATTAATACGCTGTCTTTCCGGGTTGTAGCGGGTTTCCGAACGGCACGTTGTGCACCGACCTGGCAATTTGCCCCTCATTGCTTTGGTGGAATATGTAGACCGCGAAGCGGCTCGATTTGTTCCTTGATCTGGCGTCCCTGCCAAGGCCATCCGAGTTTGCGCTCAAGCACTGGCTGGGCTGCCTAGGGCTGGTAAATTCTCCATGATCCGAGCCGCCAGGGGCCCACGCCTGCGGGGTTTGGCTGGCATAGCCAGCCCGCCCAAGAGACCACCACCACCTATCAAAGGCTGGTCGACCAAGCGACAGACGGTTGGCTTTCGGATTCGTGAATTGCAGTCGCAAAAATTCAAGCAAAGCCTGGGAACAGGGATGGCGAACGAGCAGCAAAAACCCGAGGCGCAGCAGCCCTGGTGGGCGGCGTTCCCTGCCCCGAAATCCGACTGCCCCAGCCTGGAGCCGGCCGAGGTGCTCAAACTGCTGGACGAGAGGGGCAAGGACGCGGTCACGCCAAAGGATTGGCTGCTCGTCGACGTCCGCCGGACCGACTGGGAGGGCGGCACCATCGCGACGTCCATCAACCTGCCTGCCCACACCCTGTACCAGACTCGCAGGGTCGTTTACGACCTCTGCAAGAGAGCAGGCGTGAAGAGGATCATTTTCTACTGCGGTAAGGTTCTCGCTACGGGATCCTTCCGGCTTCGGCCTAGTTGACAAGAGTCCGAGCGCTGACCCAATGGCAACATCGGGGCACCAGGATCCTGCTCCCACGGCGGCAGGGGCTGGAAATGCGCCGGGTGGATGCAGGACTTCTTCGATGAGGTGGGCGAAAATGAAATCAAGGCATTCACCCTCGCGGGCGGAATCAAAGGATGGGTGGCGCAATATGGGAGCAGGCAAATGGAATGGTACGAGGCGACACCATGGGAGCAGTCAAAATAGAGGCTCGCTAGGTAGCCGATGACTCCCTCCATCAAGCGTTTTTCTTTTTGTCTCAACCGCCGGGTATCATTCCTCATCCGGAAAAACAAGGTCCCTCTATCATATCTCGGAAAAAACAAACGCCTCATAAAGGGCACACAGGTCCCTCGACCATGGACAGGCGAGGTAGGCCGAAATGTGCGTAATCGAGAGACCGCCGGGGCACGCGTCAGCTTCCCCGCGTAGAAAGCCCATGGGTGAGCCGATGCAGGGCAAGGTCCTGGGTTCCTTTGTGGCCGTAGCCCCCAGAATACTCCCAATGTCGGTGTGGTTGGTGCCTGAGCGGCATAACTTGCTTCGTGTGGCCGATTACCTGCCGCCGCCTCCGTGGCCACGGTCGTCGCCTCCTATACGCTCCATCGCCTCCAGCATGACAACCGAGTTTCCACGAATGACCTAAGCAGGAGAAAGGAAACCGCACAGAGTTAGCTATGCGACAAAGTTCCGGGCGGATCTGGTTACGCACCACCATGCCGAGCTTGGCCTTCTCTCCGCCATCCTTCTCCTCAAAGGCGTCGTCGAGCACGATGTTGAGGAATACGTCGTAACCGCGCACCACGCCGACGACTTTGCGGGAGCCGTTCAGCTGCACGAAGACCTTCTTGTCGAGGTACTGCGGTGAGAGAGAAGATGCCGTCAGCATGAGTGCCCTGCGAAGAGAGCGAGTGGGCACAAAAGAGTCTGTACCTTTTTCAGTTCCGGCTGTGCGGGCGCCATTTTGTAATCTTGGGGTGGTGCTGCAGGAGCAAAGATGACGACTGGAGACGGTCTTGGTTGGGAGAAGGACCTTTGCGAGAGATGTGCAGTTGAGGCCAGGCGCGTTTCCAAAAATGACGGCGCTGCTGCAGAGCTTCAAATCGCGGGCCGACTTTCATGGTGGGTTGGGATGGAGCTCCCGCCTGCTCCACGTGCCGATAAGATAAGACTTTACTTGTTTCCTTGTCGCGCCTCGGCGTGTCCCTGCCTTTGAAATGTCGTCACGAACAACCCCTAGCCGGCAATGCAAGGGCACGTTTCCCTTTCTCTTACGAGTACATTTTGCAGTCAGCCCGACAGCTTCTGTCCTTTGCCAGCCCCATGACGCTCTTCACGTCGAAGCGCAAGCCGCGGGCGATACGGACCTTTGGGACCGACGACGAGGACGACCATGGGAAAGACGCGCCAAGTAAGCAACCGCAAGACGCGGGGCGAGGCGAGCCCGCAAAAGAAGGTATGTCTGTTCCCCCGTCTCTGAGTCCCCACGCGCAATAGCAGGCTCTTGCTGATCATGAGCAAAGTCGACTAATACGAATCCGATTTATCTCCCCTACAGGCCTGTCCTCGACGACCTCGGTGCCGGTCAAGTTCACGAAGCGTCCGTTCAAGCAATCGTCGCTCCGCAAGAGCATCAACGCCGAGGATGCTGCCGCCTTGGCAAGCGACCTCGGCCAAACTACAGAGTCCGTCCAGGCACCCGCCCCTGCGACCGTCGGTGCAGCCAGTGGCGGCGCTGACGAGGACGAAGACGGCCCCGTTGTGGTGAAGCCATCTCTCAGCCGCGCCGGATCAACAAAGCAGAAAAAGAAACGGTTGTCCAGCAGATTATCTTTCGGCGGCGACCCCGTGGCCGCCGGGGATGATGATGGTGGCGGGGGTGCCTTTACAACCCCCAAAAAGGCGGGTCTGTCGTCGAGAGCGCTCGAGAACAGCGCGCTGAGGAATCGTCTACCGATCGGCGGCAGGCAGCCGACGGCAAGCAGCAGCCACGCCCCCGATGACGACGACGACTCGCGGCCGCGCTACAGCAAGGAGTACCTGGACGAGCTGGCCAACAGCACCCCCAACACGCCGCGGGACCTCTCGACGCTCAAGATCAGCGGCGATTACGACGAAGCGATGGAGCTGGACCTCGCCGAGCTCGACGGCGCCCTCGTCGTGCCGAGCGCCGAGCTGTCAGGTCTGCAGCAGCAACGGTCGGGACCGGACCCGGCAGGACCCGCGGTGCTGACCGAGGCCGAGATCCGCGAGCGCAAGGAGCGGCGCGCGCGGCTCGCCCGGGAGGAGGACTTCATGTCGCTCGACGGCTCCGATGAGGACGGCGACTACATCTCCCTCCGGCCCAAGACCAAAAAGAAGGACGAGTCGCGGCTCGTGGCTGAGGACGAGGACCTGGGCGAGGGTTACGAGGAGTTCGTCGAGGATGGGGGTCTCTCGCTAGGCAAGAAGGCGGAGCGCGAGGCGCGCCGGCGACGCCGCGCCGCGATGGCCGAGCTCATCGACGCCGCCGAGGGCGAGGGCGGTAAAGGTGGCGTCGGCGGAAATGGCAACTCAAGCGACGGAGACGACTCGGAGGCTGAGCGCCGCGCCGCCTACGAAGAGGCCCAGACTCGTGCCGGCATGGACGGCCTGCAGCGGCGCAGGAAGGACGAGTCCGGTAGTGGGAGCGGACGGGGCACGGGCGTCGCCGAGATACCTCGTCTCAAGCCCTTGCCGGATCTGGGCGAGTGCTTGTCTAGGATGCGAGAGGTGCTGCAGGGGATGGAGAGGGACGTGGCAGCCAAGCAGCGGCGCATCGCCGAGCTGGAGAAGGAGAAATCGGAAATCACGGCTCGCGAGGCGGAGGTCCAGGCGGTGCTGGACCAGGAGGGAAACAAGTATCAAGCAGGACCGGGATCATTATCAGCCCTGCCGATGCCTCCTGGTAGTGCTGCTCAGTCGCCGCTAAGGCCGCTGCCGGCTGGGTTTGGCGTTGATACTCCAACCCAACGGGGACTGGAGAGCTTCGGCACACCAACGAAGAGGCCAGATGCAGAGGATGTTGGTTAGAGCCCGCAGTGGTATTTGATGTCAACAACATGAGAAGATGATGGCATTGAAAAATACAGTAGAACAATGGAGCAACCTAAAAAATGGCAGAGATGGTTGACACAAATCACCAAGAGCCATATACAAAATTTCCCAAGACGCCGAAATGACCCCGGTCAGCGACGTGTAGTCTGCCGCAGCCTGTGCTTCCCAGCCGTGTGCCGCACTCCCTGGTGGTTGCCATTACGAACAAAGAACAGATCGCGAAGTTGGTCTAATCAGAGATAATGTACAAACTACCTAGGTAGCCCTTTCATTTGCCAGGACGGCTGACGCCAGCCCCGATAACGCCGGGGAGCTTTTCCTCGCCAACGGTGAACAGCATGCCGATAGCCATAGAAACCAGGCCGATAAGGGCAACAGTGAGGAACGTGATGAGCCAGAAAGGGGTGCTGATGTCCCTCTTCTGGCACGTCTTGCCGCCCCAGAAAGCCCTCGTGTTGCCTTCCTTGGTGGGGAGGCAGTGGCACGAGAAGCACACGGGGTCGCCCTTGGCGACGGAGGTGTTGGTTCCCGTGAACTTGTTGAGGCACTCGCCGTGGTCCGAGCAGCCGGCGGTAGCATTCTGGCAGGCCGAGAGGCTGGCGAAGCAGGCGGGGATGCGACGGTTGGAGGCCGCTCCGCCGGCGGCGAGGTGGGAGACGCCGGACGAGGAACTCTGAACGCCCCCTGACTTTTTGGGAAGCTTCTCGCCAAGCACCGACTCGAACTGGCGGCGGCGAAGCTCCGACGCGTCGGCCTGCTGCGTGGTCCACTCCTTGGACCCGGCCGTCCGGCTGCTCTCGGGCATGAGGACGATAATAGCCTGCATGTCGTTGTCTACCGAGTCGAGCAGGCTATCGAGGTTGGATACGATGTTCGACACCACCGATGGTTGCTATCCAAATAATACGCATTAGCTTATTCGCTCACCTTGGCCCGTATTTCTTGACGTCGGAGAGAACGGAAGCACCACGTCTGGGACAGTCATAAAATGGGAAGCACGCATACCCTCGCAACATCGTACTTGGCAAACAGCGACGCGCCTTGCCAGCACTTCTTGTCACCGGGCCGCAGGACGGCCTCGACGTCGGCCGCGTCGCTGCACTTGGACGCAACGCCGAGGAAATCCCGATCGGCCAACTCCTGGTTCGCCTTGGCCGACGGCGGGTCGTCGATGACAAAGGACAGCCGCTGACCACGGCGCTCCAGGCCCTTCTTGAGCTCGTTGATGTTGTCGTCGGTGGTGCCCTCAAGCATGAGCACGAGAGACGGGTCGCGACGGCCCATGCTGAACAGGTGCGCAGGCTCGCGGCCAAATTCGAGGATGTGCGTCAGGGCGCGGTCCCGGTCCATGGCGTCGGGCAGGTCGGCCGACACGCTCGAGTGGTCATCGCCGTTGGTGATCCGCTGCAGCAGGATGTGCCGGGCGAGCTGGCGCGGGATGTGCGGAGGGTCGTCCTTGTTCGAGGGCTTTGATCGGTCCGAGAGGGCGTATACCTCGGCGTGAGTCGACGCCTGCGCCGACGCAAGCGCGAAGCCCGCAAGCGAGAGGGATGTGACGGTTGCCGTGCACCACTTCATGATTGCAGCCGCGGCGAGTTGGATGATGGGCTGGCTGCCGATGAAGAGGGTTGGTAGTGTTGAGGTGTTGTTGGTTTCAATTATGATTCGAAGCTTGAAAGGCCGCTTGCCGAACAACCCCTTGCTCGCAGCTTGTTTGGCGTGGTGAGGCGCACGGACCAACAGTGATCCGCTTAGGTCTGCTGTAAACGCGGCGGACCATCCATGTCGTCAACACAGGCTCAGACACAACGGGGAAGACAGCTTACTTACGTAACCCGGAATGTTCTGGTTCAGGTGGCGGGCCGCCCTTTCAGGTGCCGTCTGCAAAGTGAAATCACGCCGCCGCGGGATACTTTTGGGGCAGCCGGCAACGGTGCCAGGACTCGCCGCCCAACCCAACCCGCTTCGCCCTCCTCGATCGCAAACCAACCCCGACCTCTATCACTCTCCTAAAAACCCACAAC
>PYSS01000134.1:0-80608 GCA_003049465.1 Magnaporthiopsis rhizophila
AAAAAAAAAAAAAAAAAAAGTAAACGGAATGACGTTATGGTTCATAGGAAGATCGGAGCAATTATTGGGAACTAGGTCAGTTTTAATTGACTGGATGGTTTGTGTGCAGCTGGCTCCGCAAGGCTATTCAGTGTATTATACGGTCCTGTTCTTTGGAGGTCATAAAGACGACGGGCAGAGGCGGAGATATTATCGAGGGAATCAAAAAGATGAAAAACAAACGACCAGGAAAAAAAACTTGGCGATTGTGTTCGGCGCATATCTTCCTATTTTCCGCCAAACCAGCTGGAGATGCCGCCTTTGGCCTTGGCCGCGCCATCCTCAACCTTGCGGTCGAACTCGTCCACCTTCTTCATAGCCCCTGCCTTGGCGTCCCTCGCATACGCTTCCAGCTTCGCAGCCTCCGCCTTCGCATTTGCGGCCTGGAGGCATGTCAGAGAGGTTAGCGTCAGATCGGCGCCATCCGAGAGTTCTCCATGCTGGGTTGACTTAATGGTTGAAGGTGGGCAGGGGTTCAACTGTGCCCCCGGCAGGCTGGGGTCGGGTGCTGCAAATGCTAATGAGAGATGGATGTGGGGAAGCTCCCTCCCAGCGAATGTCAAGTGTGGGGTGGACGGAGGGTAGGCAAACTGAAGAGAACATGGAAAGGCTCTTACAGCAGTGTCAAACTTGGCACCAGCTTTTGCGCCGAGCACCTCGGCCTCCTTCTCAGCCTCCCTTCCGCGTCCTGGAATCTCGCTCTTGACTTTGGCCGATGCGCTGTGCATGTCATCTGCCCGGCGAGAATACCCGTGTCAGCAAATCGCTTCCGGACAAGGAGCCGTCCTCATGACGGGAACCTACGCTCGAATTGCTTCTGGGCAACCTTCGTGTTTCCGCCAGACTGGTACAGGTAGTATCCAACGCCGCCGGCGCCGGCGAGTGCGAGCATCATGGGAACCCTGGACTTGGTCATTTTGGGCAAGCTGTTGCTGGAGACGAGCTTTTGGGAGATGCAAAGATAGGTTGATCGAGGGCGATAGCAGCTTTGTTCCTATTTGACTTGAGAATAGGAGTATGGTAAGCGGGATTGGAGTGCGCAAGTGACGAGGGGTGATGGCGGATGGCTTCAGGTCTTTATTAAATCAGGCGAGCTCCACGCCACAGGTACGTCGATGAGTTAATTGGCAATCAAGTCTGGGACCGGACGGGCGGCTAGAACAGTAATGTGACGTGCAGCAGCAGCAGCACCTCCTTCCTCTTCCTCTAGCAGCTCCTGTGGTCGTCGCACCAACAGCTGGGAAAGCTCCCGCCCTGGGACTGACACATTACATCATCGATGCACGATGGTGGAGAGCTCCCGACCTGGGCACGCACTTCCCGTATGCCGCGACCAAGCACCCCTGTTTGCGCTGCCCATTGCCACTGGTGTCCACCAAAAACCGGAATGCTCCAGCTTGCACGTTCGGCCGGCACCGAAACCGTTCCTCGCCAAAGCAACATTTCTTTTCAATCGGAGGGCGAATCACTCTCCAGATATGCTCCCTTGATTTATTTTTTGCAAACATTCTTGGTCTAGTGACCAACCGCAGGCAGGCCCTGGCTGGCCCGCACCCGATAAAGGCTGAGGAAGGGCAGCCTCAATTGGTGTCGCAGGGTGGCGTCTTGCCCAGGCTTTTCCGGCGTCGTCATCGCACCATCCCTTGTCCCAGCAACTCATCCGAGTTAGGATCGAGGTTCCAGGAAGTTCCTCCTTTCAACCTGGCGACCTAGGGCAAATCCGAACACTAATCGTTTCCACTCTTCTTGTCCTGTTTCTGCCTGTTTTGTTTTGTAATTCTTGCCATCGACGGCCTTCTTATCAGAATTAATTGTGTCGGTTTTTGCTTGTTTATACGATTGATTGTTGCTGGCCTCCCCAGGGCACACCCGTGATGCCGCTGGCGTCTTTGACGCCATTCCACAAACAGCTTTAGTCCGCTAGACCCCGCGAGACATGACAAAGCCCAGAATCCGGAGGCCTCATACGTCGCGACGGGCCTCTCCCCCAAAAGATAGCGATTATGATCACGAGATAGCCCTCGTCGAGGAGGACACGCACCCCGAGCCCGAAAGCGGCACCAGTCCTGAGCCTGCCGATCCCGGGCTTGGCCCGTCATCGTCTTCGACAGGTCCTCCTCTTGCCGCCGCGGGGAGACGTCGCTCCTCTGCCTCGCACAGCCCGCTATCGTCAGATGGTGACCGCTCGTTACCGCCAAAGTCTACTCACCCGGGCGGCGTTGGAGCGAAGGCAGGACCGACAATAGCAGTAGAACGTAAGTCGGCAATCCCTGTCTCCGATATGACATGAGCTCTAATGTGTTTTGGCGAACGGGACAGAACCGACGCCTTTTGAGCCAGCGGTTGCAACCGCGGCACATCGCGAGGGGGCGGGCAGCTCACAAGAGGTCGAGTCGGCCATCGACATACTTTACGAAAACGAGCGCGGCGCGCTGTGCTGCGGGTATCCGCTTTTCGCGTCCCGGGCGCTGGGGAACCTCGACCCGCCGGCTTGGACCAACCTAGCCCACAAGCCCAGTCCGACAGATATCCGAACGGCCCAGGTCCCAGACCCCAGTTGGGATTGGGCGTGGCCCGAGTGGCGGATCAACCACGAGGAACAGGGGTGTACAGATAAAGACGGATGGGAGTACTCGTTCGCTTTTCACAACAAGTTCTCGTGGCATGGCCCAAAGTGGTGGAACTCGTTCGTCCGCAGGCGCGCCTGGACCCGCCGGCGCGTCAAGAAGGACCAGATCCGCCAGGCTCACGGCGGCGGTCTACTCCAACCCGACTATTTCACCGTCAGATCCTCGGCCGAGAGGGCTCGCCGTAGCTCCGCCGAGCTCAGCGGGCCCGGCAGCGGCAGCAAGCGCGGGAGCATCACCAGCGCCAGCGTAGCCTCGCAAGCGACAGGGGGAGCGGGCGGTGAGAAAGCAGACATTAGGGACGTCGAGGAGCTGCTGGCGGCCCTGCGAGCTTGCCGTATCGACAGAGAGAAGATCGAGACGCTGGAGAACTACCTCGAGAACGGAGACAAGGACGATCTCGCAAACCTTGAAGGAAAGATGCCAGAGGTCATGGGCTTCTTCGTCTTTCAGACCTCGCGCCGGTTGTTGGTGGCGCGACTCACGGAGCTGCACGACCAGGCGCAGTTGCAGGCGAAGCAGCAAAAGGGTGACACGTCAGGGTCGAGCAGGGCTGCGACTTTGGAAAGCGCTCTTGCGGCTGCCCTGGGGCGCGCAGACGAGGAAATAAGACGCCTCGAATATTGGAGCGACGTCAAGGAGGTGGCCGAGAAGGGACACTCGCACGGTGCTGTCGACGGCGAGTGCGGCTGGGACGATTCTTGGGAGGGTGTCGACAACAGTGGCCCAGCCGCCCCAGGCGCACCGGGGAAAAAATAGGACATAATCAGGGGGGACGTACGCTCGTTATTGGATATACCCTTTACATTTTGCTGTTATTTTACTCTCCTTGTATCTCCAGCCATGAAAGGCAATAAGAGTATGGACACTGTGCGGGGTTTCTGCCACACTTGACCGCCACAGGGGAGCTCCAGCGATCGCGACTCGGTCGTTGGAGCAGCCAATTTTTTTCCACATCTATTGACGACTCCAGTTCGACCTGCGCTGCCCGCTTCAGATATCGCCTCAAGGCCCAATGCTCCCGGCCAACTGTCTCTGGCGCAGCAACCCCCTCACGCACGCAATATGGTGCTCCGGCTATAGCGCTCGTCCCTGGGAATCATGTCAGCATGGGGGACGTGGCGCCAAGCATCGTGCTGGTTCCGGGCCCTCGCGACGATTCCTGGGGGCCCCCTTCAAACGTCCCGGTCGGCGCCACGGACCCGCCCCAACGGCTATATTTCACCATACTCCTCGTCCTCCACAGCCGCCCCGGCCTCCTCGTCCGTGCCGCCGCTCCCTCCAGAGGACAATGGCGTCGGCCGCGGGAACGCCGATGCGGGGTCCTTGACTGAGCGGGCAGAGACGGCGGTCCCCGCAGCAGATACAACCGCGCCTACAAAGCAGCCTAGGGCGGAGCTCCCCCTCGCTGAGCGTCTGATAAGGGCCCCAATGCCTACCCATCCCTCGAGGGTGTCGGTCCTCATCGATCCTTGGAAGCCGATCCCACAGAGTCTGACGGAGAACTACCGCCGGGCGCACGAGCATGGGCGGAGCGTGATATCGCAAAGGCGCTATGAGGAAAGACGGCAATCCTTCGATAGACCCTTTGCGGACTGGCGGGAACTCCTGCGGCGCATGTCTGACAACACCCCGGACCGGGCGAGCTGGAGGGCGGTCAACCTGCACACCGATACAAACAGGTTCGATAGGTGGGTGCTGTTCCACGACCTGGAAATGGGAATTCGCCCCATCATGGAGGCGACCGGCTGCGCTGTCCGGACCAGGATGACTGGGCGCTCGATCATGTCCATCTCTGTGTACGGCCCGCCCGGCTCCCTAGAGCGTGCCGTCACCGCGATCCTCGAGACGATCCAGGTGGCTCTGGTCACCCAGGGCCATGGTGAATCGGCCGTCATCGACATGAAGCCCTGTGAGCTCAGTGCCGAGGACCGATCTCATCTGAATAAGGTGGATGCTCAAAGTAACGTTGACCTGAACTCACTCATGCCCCTCGACGCGTCGCCCTCTGAGGCGCCATCGACCGTCTTCCGCACCTCCTTCCCCACCGCACAAGAGGTGCCCAGGCCCGGGGTCTGGACTAAGCGGGGTCTCGACGACTACGTGGCGCGCATCACTGATGTGCGTCTCGAGGAGCTGGCTCGGAGCATCCCGAGTCAGCGGACGTGCCATGTGTCTGTTGTCTCGACCCTGTTGCGCGACGTCTTCAACGACCACGATGCGCGTTCATCGATAACGTTGCCAGCCATCCACAAGGCGCTGCGCTACCACGTCCGCCACGGCATGGCACTACGCCAGGAAATGCTGATCCTCTTCGACTTTACCACGAGGACGCTGAAGCTCTCACCGTCGGCGGAGACCTTCAATATCATGCTGAGCGGGTACGCCCAGGCAAAGGATCTCGGGGGGTTCGAACTCATAGTGCGGTCGATGGAGGCCTACGCCTGCGTGCCAAACTTCCGCACGTGGCTGTATATGATGTCTATGATGGAGAGCGGTCAAGTCAGGCAGTATATGCTGGGGATTATGCGCTCCAAGGGCATGCTCGACTCGCCGTCCGTCGCCCGCGAGCTGGCAAAGCTCAACGCCGTCCACCACGCCCGCGCGGCTATGGAGACTGAGCGCCCCACCACTCTGCGAGAGTTCCTGGACCGCCAGGACCTACTATACGGCGAACGAAACTTGTGGCTGACTCCATGGGTCGCCAACCAAACGATTGACGTATTCTGCGAATACGGACGCTTCCGAGACGCCTTCGCTCTGGTCAAAAGAATGCGCAAGCCGGACCGTCCCGCCTCAGCGCGCCCAAACATAGTCACTTATACCACCATATTGTCACACGCCAAGACACAGAGGCTAGTGGCCATCGGCCTTCTTGTTCTAGAGCGCCTGGAACGGGCCGGCTTGGTGCCTAATCAGGTTACCTACCATTTGCTTTTTGAGCTGGTCTGGAACGCCCGTTTGCCGCTGGCCGTCGGCGTCGTCTGGCACTACGCAGCCCTGACTTTGGGCTCAATGAGCTACCGGATGCGCCGCCGCATCGGGGATGTTCTGCACGCCCTAGGCAGCGAAGAACCAACCAGTGAGGAAGAAGACGTCGTGGCCAGGTGGGCGAGGCTGAGATCATTCGCGTCGCTGGTGAGCACCATGCCGAGCCCAGAGACGCTGCCGGAGCCCGATGGCGACGACCGGGTGCCTCTCGACCTGCTGTTTGCTCAGAAGTATGCCGGCTACAGGCCTGAAGAGCCGCTCGGCCACCTGTTGAAGACGGCGCTCGAGGCGGACTGGCAGCACCACCGAGATTTCGCAGCCGGCGGCGGCTCGGATCCCGCCAACCCGCCGCGGGGCACGATCAACCTAGTCCTCAGACGCGCGCTGTCGGCCCCGGACACCGAAGTGCCTGAACCCACCGTAACGATCCTCCTCGCTGCGGATTACTCGTCTCTGGCTGCACGGCGGCGGGGGACCCACGATTTATAGGCAGCCAGCTTGTGTGCGCTTGATTTCACGTCGAGCACAGTCGTGGTTCCACGATGAATATGTATAATACCCATATATAGCATGTATTGTAGCAACGAAGGTAGACGCCATCTAAAAAAGGTCATTATGTGTAAATATATAAAAGTTGGTGCTGGCCGCTCAGTGGAAATCGGATTGAAGGATAATGGAGCATCCTTCAAACGCATACGACGGTTCGTTGAAACTAACCCGCAGAGGCAAAATGCCCGGTTACTTCCAGCTAATGGATATCGATTTAGAGAGCATAAAAATGCTTGGTCTTTGTGTGCTGAAAACAAACACCGCAAAGGGGATCACTGTCACGTAGACCTGGGGATGTGCGGTTTCCGCATCTCAAGTCTTTTTGCATCGTTTCGCCGACACAGGTTAGCGATATTACTCCTCAGGTTGTCCCCCTTGGCACAGACGACTAAACAAAACAAATCCCAGGCTCTGTTTTTTTATGAGTACTCCGTCTCTAAAAAGAAAAAAAGCTACGCCTAACCCCAAATCCTCCACCCGACAATCTAGAGGCCGTGCCTCCTGCTGCATATGGTAGGTAGGTAGGTAGGTAGGTAGGTACCTAGGTCGGTAGCCCATCGGGGCAAACAAAGGAATAGGGAAGGGAGGCGATGCGATCCCCGCTTCGCCGCTCCCCTCACAGGTAACACACGCAGTATCCTGCCCAGTCTAGGTTCCTAGACATTCTTGCAACCTAGGAAAAACCTTTGCCTCCCTCCTCTTTGAAAAATGGACAGAAAAACTCAATGAAAAAAAAAAATTGAAAAAAAAAATAAAAAAAAAATAAAAAAAAGGTTCTCCTTTGCCGACAGGGCGTACGAGTGCCGAGCGTTACTTCAATCCCGCGATCTGACAACGCATAGGTTCCCACAGAGAAGAAAGAAAAATATCACCGAAAAAAAAGAAGAAGAAAAAAAGAACATAGGGCGGGGTGATTCGTGACTCGACGTCGGGAGCAAAGACGGACCGGACCGTTCGTTTCGTTATTATTTTGGCATCCAGTCCGAAAGCCCCAGCCGGGTGAAGGTTCATGAGAGATGTAGGAAGGACCTTGTTTCGTCGGGCGGGAGGGAGGAAGTTATGACCAAGGATATATTTCGACAGACCAGCCATACACCCCATACCAATCGTACCAAGCAGACAGGCCCAAGAGGCAAGAAACAAAAAGGGAATAATTGAAAAAAAAGGTTGGGGGAATACACGCAAAACCAAACATGGAAAGAAAATATGAAGAAAAAAAAGAAAAAGCTAGCTAATAATGAGAGGAGACGCCGAGCGAGAAAAGGCCTTGTGATTATTAACAGCTAAGAATCACGCTGCGGCCTTGGCGGACTTTGACCCGGCCTCGGGCTCTCTCCGCTCTCCCTCCTTTGCCTCCTGGAGCGCCTGCTTCGCCTCGGCAGGCTTTGTCTCGGAATTGATGCCAGCATCTGCCTTGGCCGTCGACGACGTCTTGTCTTGGGCGCCATCTGTCGAATCCTCCTTCTCTGCGGTAGGGGAAGATTTGGTGACTTGGCTGTCAAGATCCTTGTCCTCCTGGTCGAACATCTCGGTGTCATCCGTGTCGGTAAGGACCTCAGTCCCGTCGCCGAGGAAGATGACGCGCCCCCGGTAACCGCCCAGTCCAAAGCTCTTGCCCTTGGAGTTGTCCATGTCGACATCGTAACCACTGTCACTATCATCAAAGTTATGATGAACGCCAGGTCCTCGGAATTCAGCTATAGACGTCATAGGGTATTATCAGCAACAATACTTGAGCCGGGGCAGCGGACTATTAGGGGCGGGGCGGATCTTCTTCTCCCGGCCGTCCCGGCAAAAGCAAAAAAAAAAAAAAAAAAAAAAAAAAATCGAGAGGGGAATAAAGAGTAACGTGGATGGATAATGGCGCGAGCGGAGAGATCTTTCAAGACGATGAGTCCGTACCATATTCTGGGGGAGCACAGGGGCCGTCGCCATTCGCAACCCTCCTCGCAATCTCCTCGTACCACTCTTCCTTGGTGCGTCCGCGCAGGAAGCCGATGATTATCATGGTCATGTTATCACAGCCAACGCCGCCAGTCTCCGAGTTAGAAGCCAGGCAGTTGTCCATCATGTTTTCGCAGACCTTCTCCAGGTCCTGCTTGGCTGCGATCCCCCGCCGGACAAACTCAACAACCGCCTGCGAGGATTGGCAGTCCCAGATACCTGCATCAACCAAGATGCTCTTGTCAGCGCACAGATAGATATCCCCAGCAAAGACCCTCAGCGGCCCTGCGGATACTATGGAACAAACGGCGGCTTTGGAACTCACCGTCGCAGGCAATGACGAGGAACTCGTCATCATCGCCCATATCGTGGACAACAACATCGGGATAGGCGGTTACTATCTGTTGCTCAGGTGCCAGCTCGGCACTCTTCTTGAACTCGAAATCGCCGATGGCACGGGAGAGTGCGAGGTTGCCGTTGACGCGGCCGAAGTCGACGAAGCCACCAGCGGCAGTAATGCGCGCCTTTTCGCCTGTCGATACCGAGGGCGGTACGGATTAGCACTCGAGTCCGCGGTTGAGGGGTGGAGACGCTAGCCACAGGGTTCGTGGTGTCTGTCCATGCGGTCGAGTATTCGAGGGACGAAGTGTGGGCGAGCGAAGCGTGATGTTGGGGGATAACGTACCCTCATTCTGCGGCTTGTGATCGAACGACAAAGGCTTGGCGCGACCCTTGACTCCCAGTACACTCCTCGAGTCTCCGGCATTGGCCTGCAGAATTGTCAGCAGGCCAGACAGAGATGAGGGGAAAGAGAAAAAAGCAAATCCGAGCGAGCCGGGTCGGCAAAGTTTCGGGAATACTGACAATGTAGATCTTGTCGTCGGTTATAAGGCCAACGCAGGCTGTACAGCCCGAGACCTCCTCCTCGTATTTGGGGTCTAGTACCAGGACCTCCACGTCAGTCTACAGCCCACCTCAGTCACCAGCAGTCATCCTTCCTCTTGCCAAGGTTCGATGTTCTTTCGTTCGTCGTGTGGGGAAATTTCATCCCCCTTCTCTCGTACCGTTGAGTATAGCGCGGTCGGTGGCAAGGAAGCCGTCTTTCAGCGCCTGCTCGTAGTTGCCCGCCTTGAACGTGTCCTGGTTCTGGACAATCTTGTGAATGTTATCGCCGGCGAATATGGCTACCTTGTCGCCGCCATGACCGTCGAAGACGCCGAAGAAGCTCAGCTTGCCCTTGTGTTGCTTTGCGGCCTCGGGATTAGAAGCGAGGAGGTCGAGCACAGTTGTGTGAGCGTCCTCCATGCTGATACGCCATCCCTGCATGGCAGAAACACCGTAGAGGAACCGTTCATCCTCGCCGCGAGCCGATGCCTATGAAAAGGGGAAGAGGACCGAAGTCGGGATTATGGTCAGCGCGCAGGGTCCAACAGAGGCAAACCCGCAGCAGAGGGGCAAGGCGGGGGGTTGAGAGAAATCGATGACGCATAGACAGCCAGCCAGGCCCGTCGACACGGTGCACCCGCCCGCCATGATGACCGCGAGGGACTGGACCGGAGGAAACCACGACGACGCGGAACAGTTCACTCAGGGCACGACAGCAAGGTGGGCAAAAGGCAGCATTGTGAAGGTCATGTCCCGAGACCGGGTTGCGGTAGTGTGGTCTGTTGTGACTTTTGGGGCCCCAAGGAAAAAAGGCAGCGCGCACGCGCGGCTACACACACGACATCTTGGCACGCACCTTCTCAACGACGGGCTCTGAGAGCGTCTGTCCCATTCTGGCGACGTGTTTGCAATATCTCGTCGGGCCACCGGGGCGGGAGGTAAGGTTGGGGGAGGCGGATGGTTGGTCTGGAAGGGAGTCGTGGTGGGATGTGTTCACAGTCTGCTCGACACCCAAGGCAAATTTTTCCTGCGAGAGTTGGGGGAGAACAATGACGTTGGAAGGGGAGGCTGGATTGGCTGAGAGCAGAGATGATGGCTAAAACGTTAGGGGCGCCAGCGGGTGGTCCTTGCTAGGGAAGTTGTGGCAGGTTGTGTTGCGTGCCAAACCTAGCACGGGGTCTTTGCGAAAAGGCGCAGCCTCGATGGCGAGCGGAGGACACGAGGGCGGGGTTCAACTGAGGCGCTGGGCCTGGCAACCTGGGAGAGTGTGGGCCCCGATGAGGGCCAGGGTATTTGTTTGGTTGCGGCGGCCTGGGCCTCGTCGATCCCAAGTCAGACAATGGTCGCGGCGATTGGAATGCAATGGACGATGCGCGGGGCTGCTGGTGGCACGCGGCGGCGGACAAACCGCATCTCAGGGGAGCAGACGACGGGACTGGGCAGGCAATGATATCAGTAGAGTGACATGCGGAAGGGCTGTCAATGGGATGCAATACATGAAATGGCCAAAATGGATGCAACAAAGGGCGGGAGGTGGTGGAATGGAATGTGCTGTGCCGTGCGGTGCCGCCGCTGTCGAAAACGGAAGCCCTGGCAGCGAGCTTATTCCTGCCCCCATCGCGCCGCGGGTACCCGTACCCTGGACCGCACTCAACTGGTCGCATGTTGCACTGCCCAGGCAGCCCCTCCCAGTGGACGACCGAGGCCTGGAGCTGTCGCTGGCGGCTCGCCTGCCTGGGGCTGAGCCACAAGGTGGCCCAAGCTTCTTCCGCTTTTGGCCTTTGCCGCCTGTTGCCCTTGCCTTTTTACCCCTCCCAATTCTCTGTGCCCCGCGCCAAACGCAAGTGAGGGTTCAGTATTCAGTATGCGCAAAAGAGATTGGGTCCCAAAATCCCATCTGGCGCGGGACACTAGCCACACCAGCATCGAGAGCGCTTCGTGGCGTTGCAAGGTTACATGGATGGAGATCTGATTGGTTACGGGCGACGAGCAGGGACATCAGATTTTTCTGTGATAGCAAGGCCAAGACGCACGTGGGAAGGCGCCGGCTGCCAGATCCAAGCCAAGGCCTCCCAGCGTGAAGCATGGAAACGACCGACAGCCAGATTCATGCTAGAACCAGCCGAGGCTATGGATATGGCTCTTTTTATGGGCAACTTTGACTCATACGTCGTGGGGAGTAACGGATATTCCAAGTACAACTGGGATAAAAAAAAAAAAAAAAAGATTAAAAAAAAATACTTGTAAACAGCCTTTTAAATGGATATCTAACAGGCCAACGGAAAAATCTGGAGGCTGGTGACCAGGCGAGAAGCACGAAATGATAGATGGGAAATAGCTCACTCGGCCGGTTGCCCTACAAAACCATCGACATACCATCTACGTACATAAATAACCAGAAAATCGGACGTCATTAGATAAAAATGGCAAAATCATCACCCCCCGAACCCAGGCTGGACCCATTGGACGGCTCGCGTTGACCGAAGAGCCCACCACTTCCAACCGGCGTCCCGCCAACAACCTGCCCTCTCAACATGGAATACCGTGACACGCGCTTCAGGTCCCTCGCCGGCACGGGCGGCGGCGGCGGGGAGTCCGGGCCGTCGTGCACCGTCTGCCACTCCGTCCCGTCACTAACCACGCTTCTGCCATCACCGCCGACGCCGTCGCTGCCCGTGCCGTGGGCTTCGCGCATCGCCCACTCGTTGACAACGGCAGATTCGCCGTCACCGTGGTCCGCCGCGAGGACCGTCCAGTTCGCACCCCCGCCTCCCACGGACAGTTCGGACGGTGTAAGCGACGACGACAGCGACGACACCGTCCGCGCCGCCGCCGACGGCGTCACCGAGCGGCTCGCCAGGTCGCGGCGTGGTGTCGCGAATGGGTCCATCGACCTCGAGAAGCGAGCGAGCGGCGACAATGGGGAAGAGGGGGACTCGGGGCTGCCACCAAAGCCGTCGCCGCGGCTGTGCGGCAGGTCCCTGAACCTCCCCGAGCCGCGGAGACTGCTGGTTCCGTCCGAGCCCTGGCCGCGCCGGCTGACGGGAAGCGAGGACGGCGCGCGGACCGACAGCGCCACCGGCCGCGGGCGGTCTAGCATCGTCCCAGTCGCCGCCGACGAGTTTGGTTCCGTCGTGTCGGTGCTAGTGGTGGTAGTAAAAACGGCCGCAGCGGTAGTACCCTGGCCGATATGCGCAAACGCCCGAGACCAGCGCTTCTTCCCCGCCCCGAGCGAGCCGGCCGTCGAGGGTGGCCTTGAGGATGATGCCGCATCTGCATCCGGCATATGGCCGCGCTTGGATTCCGGCGTCTGCTGTATGCTGTCGTCATTGCCCAAGGTCGGTACGTCCATCTCGATGTTGCCGCGGATGGCCCCGCCACCGCCACCGCCACCGCCGCCGCCGCCTGCGCTCCCCGGTAGCGGCTCGTACATGCCTCCGAAATACCCCTGCTCGTCGTAGAGGCTGGTGTCTGAGAGATAGCTATTTGCCCTTGACTTGCGAGATTTCCTCCCCGCAAGCGCCCTGGCTACGCTCCAGGTGCCGCCACCTCTCCCATCCGCAGACCCAGAGTCGCCGTCGGGCGTGGGTGGTACCGGTATTGCCCCGTTGTTTCCCCTCAACCCCAACCCCAGGCCAACACGGGCTGAGGCTGGCGCTGGCGTCATGCCACCACTCACTTGGCCGGCGGCCTTTGTAGGCGTCCGTGGGAGTGAATCATCACATTGTGCGCTCAGAGCTTGCAGCGATGGGGTTGGGTACGCCTCGCCGTTCATGACGTAGCTGCCCGGAAGAGGGCGCGAGATGTCTGTGGTTTCCACCCCGCGTGCTGACGCTCTTTTGCGACAGCAGATGCAGATTATCATGAGCGCCATAAGCAGAAAGAATACGGGCACGATGATGGCCGGAAGAAGGACGGCAAGCCGCGGTGAGCTTGCGCTGGAGTTTTCCGGTGCGTCTGTGGCTAGGCCAGGCGCATCGGAAGCGCTTTCCGAGGGAGATGCCGGATTTGCGGTTGTGCTCTGGTCGGTGGCGGTAACGTCAACTTCCGGCCCGGAAATGTTGAGCCTCAACGATCTTTCGTCTGTGGTTTCGGAGCTGTCTGCAGCCCTTGCTTTGAGGAGGATGATTGATGTAGAAAGGGTCCTTGGGACGTCGCCAGAGATGGTCATGGCCTCGGGATCGTATCGGACCCATTGGGCCTGCGGCTGTGTCTCGAGTTCAATCTCGGTCTCGGACGGCCTCCAAAGGTAAGGCTTCAAGTCGAGCAGCAGCCGGGAGCCGGGCTTGAGTGTAATATCTCTGAACGAGCTTCGGAACAAGCCAGTTGCCACCTTGACCTGCACAGTCATGTTGAGTGCATTGCCGTACGCATCCTTGAGAATCAGTGGGAAGGCCGTGGGCGAACTGTTTGTGGGCGGCGTCCCCTTGAATTCTAGGGTGTTTTTATCAAACGTGAGCCAAGGAGGGATACCTGGGGTTGTTGTTGAGGCGATATCTCTTGGCCCTGCCTCCTCCCCATCGATCCTGATTTTACCATTCAAGTTAGAGTTCGCCACGGCTTTTCCCGAGGTTGCATTGATGATAAACGTAGCATCGTTCGTTGTCAGCCGGCGGCTTCCGACCACAACGGAGAACGAGACGGAGAGAGCCGAGAATCCGGGGACGTCGGAAGCTACGAGCTGGAACCCAAAGATCTGTGGAGGCTCCACCAATGAGCTCAACGGGGGTGTGCGCCCAGAGAAGGTGAGTTTTTCGGGATCAAACGAGATCCAAGCTGGAAGTGGACTGTTGTCGGCACTGACGGCGTAGTAGTCGAGATCGGTCCGCGAGAACGTCTTGGGGGAAAAGGCGAAGCTGAAAGGCTTCTCTGGGTAAGAGAGCACGGATGACGGTTGCGAAAAGGGGCCGAAGGTGGGCACTTGTTCGGCCGACGGAATCAGCACTTCCGGTGGTAGCCGTTTGGAAACGACCAGAGTCGCAGAGAGAGTTGTCGATCCGGTTCGGTCAGTCGCGACGATTTCTATCGGAACACCAACCACATCGTCGCCAGACGTCACGTCGACCGCTCTTGGGGTTCCGAAGAGTCGCCGGGCCTTGCTGTCGATAGCCAACCACTTCGGGGCCTTGAGGAGTGAGTAGGTCATGGGCAAGTCCGAGGTGAAAGTCGCGCTGGAGAAAACGAAGGAGAATGGCTCGGAGACGCGGGCGATCGGAGGGACCTGGGAGTTGATCGGAAACGAGACGGAAGGGGCAGCGCTGGTGCAGCCGGCGAGCAGCAGCACCAGACCTAGCCGCACGAGCGACGCCATCCTCCCAGACGTGATGGGGTTCTCGTGGGAGAGGTTTCGCAAGCGCTCATGGGGGATGCAGAAACAGAAACAAGAGCGAGCGACGGCGAGGTTGGTCGGAAAGAGTGTCGGCGGGATGTCAAAACACTCGGGTTGATCAAACGGTCTAGGAACTTGCGGCTTTCACGGAGACGCCAGGTCCAATCTGAGCGCGGTGGTCATCGTTCTCTAGACGGAACTGGAGGAATGGCATCATTGCCGAAGAGGCCTAGGTCGGCTCGCCCAAGGTTGGGGAGCAACACTGAACAGGCCATGTGAAAATGAGGTCTCATTCCAGTGAGCGGTAGACCCTGAGACAGCAGTACATGCCTCCATCATCTCTGGACGAGGGAGGACCGGAAGACTTGAGACGAGCCCTGTAAATGGGGTTCTGACTTGGAAGGGCGATGCTTGGTGAACAAAGAGGAAGGGATGATGGTTTATTCTAAAAGAGCCACCCACGTAGCCTAGAAAAAACCGATACACCAAGCAAAGTAACCCTGGCCAAATAAGACTCCTTCACCAGGTCAGGCATTTAAAGGATAGGGAAGGAAATAGGAAAGTAAAAAAATGAGATAGGTAACAAAATAGGGGAAAAAAAAGGAAACGAGATGCTTCTTTCTTTTAAAAGGAGGTTGTTAATTGCTACCCATGTACCTAATGAGTGGCCTTTTGGTGTATCGCTTTTTTTCTGGTCTACGTGCCACCCGACCTTTCAACGTCAACTAATTAGGGCTGCCATCTAGCTCTCCTAGCCCGATAGGACACAGGTCAAAGAAGGTCTAAGGGGGATGATGCCGATACTGTACCACGAGCGGGCGCCTGTTATCCGGAGCCGTTGATCGGAGAATCGGAAGGATTACTCGACGAACACAGTCTTGGACCGCGCCGCCGGCCTGGAACCACCACATTTCACGCACGAAAGAAAGCAATACCTAGATGCAGCAACATAAAGTGGCCGCTAGGAAAAGGGACGCAGTGATGAGAGTGGGATTGCAAGGTGGCCATGAAGGTTGGTGGAAAGAAGGTGTGAAATGACGAGGCGGCGGTGGTTTAGTGCTTCCTTTGTGACTCGTCGTCGGCCTACTGTTGGGCGTGTGCTCATCCAGTCCCACGACGGGCCGCCTCAATCAAAAAATTTCACTACCAGACCGAAAACGTCCACAGGAGCTTGAAAAGACAAACAAAACAGCACCTAGCTAGCTGCACAATGGCAATCGACAGCGACCAGCGGCCGGAGTCGCCCGAGTTCTCGCCGCTCGCCATCGACGCGGACCTGACCCCCCTGCCAGAGTACAAGAAGGCGGGCACGACGACGCTCGACTTTGACGGCCTGCTCTCGGCGCCGCTCCGGCTCCACGAGGATCTCAGCTCGGGCTGCGGCGGACAGCTGTGGCCGGCGGGCATGGTGCTCGCCACGCACATGCTGCGCTACCACCGAGACAAGCTCGGCGACGCAAGAATGTCTGTAAAATGAGATTTTCTCTTCTTCCTTCTCAACTCCCTGCTCGTTTGCCTCGCCCAACCCCGCCACGCCACCGCATCGTGGGATTAGGAGCGACCAAAATACACCCTTCCGGGATCATAAAACGTTAAATTTCTCGACACCGTTCCAACGATGGTACATTGAGCTCGCCTGATCTGTACATAGGCAGGCCAACGAGATGCTTCTATTCGTGGTGGCGATCGAGTGTTCGCCCGTGGGTATCTAACTTTTATGATCCTGTAGGAAGAGAATCTCGCAACGTAAGGAAAACGCCCAGGAGAGTGAGAAGCTGATAAGCCTGCAGACTCGAGCTGGGCGCTGGCGGCGGCCTCGTTTCGCTCGCCGTGGCCAGAGGGTGCCAGGGCATCAAGCACCGGATCCTCGTCACGGACCAGGAGGAGATGTTTTCTCTGATGGAGCACAACATCCGCCTCAATGGCGTGGAGGACCGTGCCAAGGCCATGGTGCTGAACTGGTACGTTTTTTTTTTTTTTTTTTTTTTTTTTTTTTTTTTTTTCTTCCCTGGACCTCACATCATTTCCCGTCCGTTACACTTTTGCCCCTCTCCATCCTCGTCTCCCCCGCCCTACGTGCACTCCCTCTTCCCCAGATGCGCTGTGACGCCCGAGATGTGCGGCGGGTGGTTGCTTTTTGCCACGTTTCCCCCTCATCATTCATCGTGCTTTTCCCCGCCCGATAACGACGGTGTCCCTGCCGTGTCGGCTCCACGACGAAAATGGGCATTGAAACATGGCATGGATGGGCTGGGCTGGCTTGCTGACAAGACGGGGCGGCACGGCGGCGGCAGGGTCGCACTGAGCCTGCCGCCGCCTTCCGGCTTGCCAATCAGGGGCGACGAGCTCCCGCAAGAGGTGGTCGAGAGTCGACCGAACGTGATCCTGGCCGCCGATTGCGTCTACTTCGAGCCGGCGTTTCCGCTGCTGCAGAAGACCATGGCGGACCTGCTGGCGCTCTGCCCAGAGGAGGCGACCATATACTTTTGCTTCAAGAAAAGGCGCCGGGCCGACATGCAGTTTCTCAAGAAGGCGCAGAAGCTGTTCTCGGTCCTCGAGGTCGCCGACCAGGCCCGCCCCGTCTTCAGCCGCGAGGGCCTGTTTCTCTATGCCATATCGAGCAAGCAGAGGCAGCAGTAGCAGGGGCAGCCTGGCGGTGGCGGTGGGAAAAAAAAATACGGGAAACAAAATAGCTCAGCTACGTCAGGATGCCGCCAACCGTCTGTGGCGGGCTGAGCACTCCTTTTTGTCATATTGGGCGGCGGCTCCGACTTGCCAGTTTTGATGCCGAGAGCCAAGCCCGTCCAGACCTTCCTTGATCCCCTTGGCGCCCTGGTCGGCTTCCGCGACTTAGACCGGTAGTTTACCTAATGGCGTCCCTGTCCCCAGCAACAAGCAGGATTCGGTTCTTTTTGCTGGCCTTTTGCCATGCGAATGGGGCATTCCTTGTGACGGCGACCAGTACGACTTGGACCAGCTCGCCGGCCCCGATTTTTCGACTGCGGTGCCTTGTAGTATTCCCTGCTCGGTAGAGCGGTAGTGTCTGCATGAAGACGTGTCCAAGAAGGCCAGGCGCTTGTGACGCTCGAGTGATGAGAGTGTTTGGGGTGGTGGGGACGAGAAGATGTGCACAGTACGGGCATAAAAAACTGCACAACTTCGGAAAGACCAAAGAAAGTGTGGTGACTCGGCGCCGAGCCAGAAAATTACGAAACATCATTGCTCACCCTTCCTAATGTGGTGGCTCTGGGACCGCGTTTCGCGCTATCGCGGGACGAGTTGGGGGCGGCGTCGGGGAAGGAGTTCCCCAGGCCCCCGGACTGTCAGCTCGCACCTAGGTGGCACACTAGGACGGGTGTCTTTTGATTATGGGTGGCGCAGCTTGAGCGGAAGCTTCCATCCAACGGGCGGCATTCTCAAACTTGACACCTGGCCGTGCGGCCACCCGCCGACAGGGCTCCAAAGGGAGAGGGAAGGCAATGATGGATGTAGCTATGACCCGCACCCAGGTGCCTTTCTCTCTGGACCATTGAACGTCGTCCTGCTTCCGTTGCCGACGTTGCGGACGCGAGGAAACGCATTAAAAGCCAAGCCGGGCTGCCATGTGCCATGTGCGTATCCTGTTCTTTTTCCCGATCGCTGTTTCCTGCCCCTCTGTTTCCCAGCAAGTCCCAGGTCAAGGGCAACTTGTCAGCCAACCTCAATGGGAGATCAGCCGAAGGGTGGTGGGTGGATTCCGCAAGTGGGGTGACCGTCTCGAGTGGGAGGCCCGTCCCCGCGACCAACCAATTGGCTGCAAAAAGAGGGAGTGGGGCCCCGCCCAGGCACCAAGGTGGTGGCCTGTCTGTGTTCCTGTACCTTGCAGCAGCCACCAGCGTCAACCGGCAGCTGCAGGGGTAGTTGCTCGGCGGTTGATGAGTGCTTTCCATGTCTTTCCCTCCTGCAGTCAGCAACCGGCGCCTTTGTACGGGCTTTTTCTTTTTTTAACCCTCACGCAGCTTTCGGCATTGTAACCGTCGCCAACAAAGCCGTGTGCCTCTTTTTTCGGCCCCCTGCCGAGCCTTGCGTCTTTTTTTCCGCCCTCTTCTCTTTTCTTTCTGCGGCTGCGGTGAATGCGTCGTGCGAGCTCCGCAGCAGGCGCCAGACAACGCATTCCACTTCAAGGCTGCATGGGGCCGTTTCTTTTTCTCACCAAGGATACCATGTCAAAGGTCTGGTTCGGACGGGACAAGGGATGGCGACGTGGGCGGCCAGTCCCACCCTGAGCAATCACCGTTCGTCCAATCGCGGACGGCGAAAGGATTGTGGTCGGGGCCACCACTAGCAAGGAACAGAAAAAAGGGCTGGATTTTGAGTAAGAAAAAGCGGCAACGCAACGTTGGGTCGCTGCAACCTGCGCCCCCTCCTTTGAGTTTTTTTTTTTTTCTTTTTTTTTTCTGTCTTCTCCCCTGGATGGCCCGCCCTGGTTCCCACCTTGGCCAATGGTGGCGCGGGGCTCATCCCTGCTGCTCGCGTTGCGCTGGCTGGGATCTAAAGCAGGCTAGGAGGGCGGGCAGCTATGCAGCTTGCAGGGCCGCGCTCAGCTCACAACCTTGGTAGCGTCGGGTCACTTTATTCCCTCATTGCGATGCGCGCCCGGTGCTGCGAGCAGAGGAGAGGGCTCCAAAGCAGCCGCCCTCGGCCCCACCTTTTTTTGTGCAGCCCACTCGCACAGAGGAACCCAGGTCTGCGAACCCATGTCCCTCATGTCAGGTACGAGCCCGTTCCTGGCCGTCGTCACCCAGCCCTCAGCTTTTCTTTTAAACCCTCCTCGTCCGGCGCTCTCAATCTCCCTTGTTTCCCCACCAGGCACGCTCCTTTGGCTCGTCTATCGCCTCCCTTTGCTCCCTTTCTTCCAGCTCTGGTAGGGTTTCTTTTAAACCCAGCTACCATTCATTCTTTCTTGTGCTTTTGAGCTGTGCTCGCTAGACATATCCTGTCACCGGACAGACAACAAACACATTCCTTCTTCTTGGAACATCACTCCACAGAAGCCCACTCCAGTCTCTACCAACCTCCCAGCAACGACCAAGTTGGCAAAGAAACATTGCTGTCTCAGCCCATCTTTCTGCAAACACTCATTTCCGGAATACGGGAGCCAAGCAACCCATCGCCGCTTCACTTCCAAGATACAATAGTAAAAAGGACAACAGCCCAAATCCTTACTTCCATTCTCCCTGCGTCGTTTGTTACACAACCAAGTTGAACTGGACACATCGCCATGAAGTCGACAACCTTCTACCTCTCTGCCGCGGCTCTGGCCTCGGCCGCCCTGGCCCAGCCTCACCGGCACCACAACCATGCCCGCTTCCACAAAGCCCACGTGCGGGACGCCGGCCACAAGCCCGTCGCTCCTGTCATGGAGAAGCGCGACGTCGTCGTCGACTGGGTGACCGAGTGGGTGACGGAGACTGTCACTTCGTACTACGATGTGACGGCTACCGTCACATCCACCGAGAGCTCTTCCACGACCACCACGCCGCCTGCCGTTTCCACGACCAGCTCCGGCGTCGCCGCCCAGTTCTTCGAGCCCTCGTCTAAGCCGGTTGAGGCCACGACACCAGTTGCGCCGCCGCCGCCGCCACCTCCCGCTGAGGTGAAGCCCGCCTCCAAGCCTGTGGAGGCGCCCCCTCCGCCTCCCGCGCCTCCCGTTGAGGTCAAGCCGACTCCTGCCCCTGCCCCTCCTGCCCCTGCTCCAGTTGCCCCCGCCCCACCTCCACCTCCGCCCGTTGAGAAGCCGGCGCCTCCTGCCGAGAAGCCTGCCCCTTCCCCTGCGCCAGTCTCTCCCCCGGCAACTGGCGGCGGCTCTGGCCCCGGCTCTGGCGGCGGCTCTTCGTACACCGGCGAGGTCACCCACTACACCGTCGGTCTGGGCGCCTGCGGCTTCGACGACTCGGGCAAGGACAGGACCGACTACATCGTCGCGCTCTCCCACAACCTCATGACCAGCGGCACCTGGCCCGACGCCCAGTGCGGCAAGAAGGTGACGCTGTCTTACGGCGGCAAGTCCATTGTGGCCGAGATCCGCGACAAGTGCCCCAGCTGCCCTCCGTCGGCCATCGATGTCAGCGAGAAGGCTTTCCTGGACCTTTTCGGCGACCTCGGCATCGGCCGTGCCCGCGGTGTTAGCTGGACCATCTCTTGAGCCCATCCATGGTGGTGGTGGTGATGATAGTCACAAAACCATGTGTTTTGTGCCTCTCTGTTGCCCGCAGCGGCGCATCCTTCTCTTCTCTCCCTGCCGGGATTTGCTGCTGGTGTGATGGGCGTTGATTGGTCCTCTCGGCAGAAACCAATCAGCGCACGCACCCAACATGTGGCCCCGGGTTTTGATTATGACCATCGTTTTTGCTTGCAACGGCCTCCCCGGGATGTTTTTTTTGTCCCGTGGCAAAGGTTTGACGAATTTACTAGAACAAAAAGAAAATATCCGTGGGTGCTTGTGCCCTGGACACGCCAACAGCATTTTGCCTCACAGTTGTATGCCAGACTATACCCTACCATGACGGCGCTTGTCGGTGCAGTGTTGGAGTCCACGCACGTGGCCTTGGTCCATAGGAGAAAGTGGGACTTTTTTTTTTATTTTTTTTATTCGAGCACCTTGTGGTCACGACCGACTTGGGGAACTCGCTCATCCATAGATTCTGATTCTAATGTATATACCATAGGGACTAACTTCTTAAAACAATTGATATCTTTTTGAGGATCTACAATCTGCTCGCCTAAACGCCATTGCCCATCTTTGATAAGCCTTCTTGCCTACTCCTAGCGATTCATACTGATGAGGCCCTCAATGTACTTGCGGGTGTCGACGCCGATCCCCTGAGCAAGCCTGCTCGCCCCGTCAGCCCACCTCCCAGCGCCGCCCGCGTCGTACGAGCCGCTGACGTCCCTGAACGTGCCGCCGGCGCCTGCATCTGGGTGGTCGCTCGCCTTGCGGATGAGGAAGATCTCCTTGGTCACGTTGCGGAGCAAGTCCCTGTCGGGCTTTGTGGTCTCCTCGGAGCGGCCCTCGGAGTCGCTACCGTCGTCAGATGGCAAAGACCCAACGGACGAAGCCGCCGCCGCCGCCGCCACCTCGGCTCGCATGGCGGCCGTCTCGCGGCCAGTGACTCTGTTCCACACGATCCACCAGCCGCGACTTGTCTTGCAGGTGCGCTCGAGCTCAGACCGGTCCTGGCGCGTGGCGATGTACGTGTTGAGCATCTGCGTGTGCGTGTTGAGCGCCTCGACCCTGGACCAGGCGGCGACGGGACCCTCGGGCGTCATCGTCGACGCCGCCGGGTCCGGGATAGACGGGATGGTCGAGTGGACGGTTAGCGAGTTGGGATCCCAAACGAGGTCGTAGATGACTGCAAGGCCACCGCCGCCGCCGCCGCCGCCGTCAACACCGGGCCTCTCAGGCCGGTACGACGTGGAGCTAAGCAACGGGCGGCGGAGCGGGGTAAGCTGGGCGTGCAGCGACTTGTACAAGCCGTCCCAGGCGAGCGAGTCGGTGCGCAGACGGAACAGGAAGGCGAACATGAATGGCCGGTTGACGTAGACGACGATGCGCAGCTTGTGCGTCTTGTTGCGGTCCTGACTGTTAAACGACTCGCGCCTAGCGCCGCCGCCGCCATTGGCGACCGTCAACGACGTGGTTCTGGAGGTGCCTGGACGTGACGCTGTCCTCGCGGGGTCGTCGTCTCCGGATGTGGTCTGGAAGAGCTCCGTGTCGTGGCTCCCCAGGTCCTTCATCGTCTGCGACTCGGAACGCTCCAGTTCGGGGCTGTCCAGCTCGACCGTCACTGTCCTCAGCAGAGTGCGCGAGTTATGCTCCGGATCCTCGGTCGCCACCGAGTCCTCCTCGCTGGTCCCAGCGGTGCCTTCAACATTTCCCATCAAGCCAATGAGATAGTGACCCGACGACTCGTCCTGGAACGGAGGTTCCTTAGGTGTCGGTGCGCCGCTGGCGGCCGTCTCCGGAGGCGCGAGTGCGGAATCACTCGCGCCGGTGCCGGCGACCTGCTCCTCGGCCGGCTCAGTGGTTGCGGTGCTGCCGATGGACCAGTATTTGCCATAGCCCATTTTAAGATAGTCGACATACTTGGCCATACCAGTGCTGTCAGGCTCGTCTTGGACCGCAGCGCCCGCGGAGCCGACAGCGGGGGACGACGCGCCCGCCCGCTGCTCCTGGGTTTTACTGCTCGATTTCCTGGTTGGCGAGGCCTGCTTGGCTCTCCGCGCAAGCTCCGTGACAGGAGGTGGCGGTAGCAAAACGGGCTCCAGCGTCTGTTTGTGGGCGGTCGACTTCCTACGCGCCTTGGTCCGACGCGTCGAGGTGGCGCTTTCACGAACCCCATATGCGTTCTCGCCAAACGAGTAGATATCTTCCATCCAGTGTGTGAGGTCCCTGAGCGAGTGTCGCGACAGGGCCCCGGTGCCCAAGAATATGGCGCCGTCTTCGGCCGCGGGCTCGGCGCCGGTCCCGAGCCACATGTCGGGCGCCTGTGTGGGATCCGTGTTGGAGGCGGCGGCGGTAGCAGCGGGCTCGGCTTCAGCAGGACCTTGCGGGTCGTAATCGCCAAACTTGGAGACGACAAGGTCGACGAGGCCCTCTATCCTGCCGACCAAACCCTCGAGCACCTCGCGCTCGCCGCTGCCGCGCTCCTCCTCGCCAACACCGATGCCCAGCTCACCTGAGGCGGCGACCTTGATGCCGCCGAAGACGTTGACGATAGGGTTGCCGTGCAGCATGACGTTCCAGGTGGACAGGAACATGTCCCAGTAGCGGCCAAGCAGGAGGGAGAATTTGGTGCGCTTTGTGCGGACAAACAGAGAGCTCAAGGAAGAGTCGTGATGCAGTAGGAAGACGGAATGAGCCCGCATGAGGTCCTGCAGCAGCAAGGCCGCCGGCTTGACCTCCCTGGAGGAGTACTCGGCGTCGTCCGACTTGGCATCTGCACCCTTGCTCTTGGATCCAGACGAGGCTTGCTTGCCTTTTGGAGCGGGCAGCTTGGTCAGGTCGACGGACTTTTGTTTTACCTCATGTTAGCTTAGCTTCAATACGCGAAATGTGACAATGTGCCTGGAGAAAACGACACAAAAACAAAATCCACTTACAGCGAGGATCCACCAGCCCGGTTCGAGCTCATGCATGATGACCCTGGACTTGTCCGTCTCGACCGTGTCGACAGGGCGGTCGCCCGAGAAGCTGCGACCAAACTCGACCATGCCCTGGGCAAGGCCGACCTGGCGCAGACGCTCATTGCGCTCGTCCTGAGAGACGGTCGAGATGGGGCGGTTCCGGGCCCTGCGGCGGCGGCCGGGCTGGGGGGTGCCGACCGAGGCATAGTAGACGATTTGGTCCTCGATGGTGTCGTCGGTCGCACCCAGTGTGGGGTTGTAGATGGCCAGGAACCCGAGCTGGGCCGGGACGATGCTGGACGCCGACGACGCCATGGCTGGCTGCCTCGAAGGGCGTGGCGGCTGAGGGAGCTCTCAATGAATCGCGTCCTTTGAGAGAGGCGGATGGATGGGTGGATGGGCGGGGCATGCCGCAGCCAAATGGGCGGTCACGGGATTGCAGCAGTTGAAGTCCCGAAAGGGTGGGAGAAAAGATCAAGGAACGGGAAGGAAAGAAGCCCCCAACCAGTTGGGCCGTTGTGGAGTGGCTTGGTTGGTGGAGGAAAGTTGCAAGGAGAGAAGGAAAAAAAAAAAAAGAAAGACCGTGGAATGAATTACCAATTCCCAACCTGGGCCATGCCAAAAATTCAAATTCTTTGGCCCAAAGACGGCAAAAGCAGAAACCCGATCGATGATCTCGGCCAGTCCTTACGTCACCCCGCCGTCTTTGCATCGGGCCGTTCAAAACACACCTGGCATTGTCCGTAGGTTGGCCCTGACACGACAGGAACATGGTTGACCCATTTAAGCCTACTGTGCATCCCTCCTCCACTTGCTGCCGCCGAATGCCGGACCTGGCTCCGGTTGAGATGCGGGGAGCCGCCGTGGAGCCGGGCCGAGGAGGAGGGTGACTCAGAATGTTTTTTTTTTTTCCTTTTCCAATAAAGCCTACGGCACATGCATGCTATTCTGCTATTCCCCCAAAGCTCTTATTCCGAACAAACCACCTGCTTCCTGTACACCACACCAAAACCAACCAACACAACAACCATGCGCATCCCCTACGTCCCCAACCCGCCCCCAACGGCGACGGAAGAAGACGCCGCCATCGTGGCCCGTGTCGCCGCC
Organism: Magnaporthiopsis rhizophila; assembly: GCA_003049465.1. Taxonomy (NCBI): domain Eukaryota; kingdom Fungi; phylum Ascomycota; class Sordariomycetes; order Magnaporthales; family Magnaporthaceae; genus Magnaporthiopsis; species Magnaporthiopsis rhizophila. Next base: position 24,637 of record PYSS01000134.1, read on the forward strand.
CGGCGCGCCCCGCGGCCTTTACAGCCCCTCGACCTGGCGCTGCTGCACAGCCCGCCGATAGCGGACGGGTGGAACAGCTTCCTGGGCGCGGTGCGCACGCGCGCGGCGCTGTCACCGGACCTGCGCGAGCTGGCCGTGTGCCGCGTCGCCGTCGTCAACACGGCCTGGTACGAGTGGATGCACCACGCGCCCCTGGCCCGCGCCGCCGGCGTGTCGGACGAGGCCATGCGCCGCCACGTGCGCTCCGAGGTGTCCGTGCCGCCGCTCGACAAGGCGCCCGAGGACGGCCTGCTGACGGACCGCCAGTGGGCCGTGCTGCGGTACGCCGACGAGATGACGCGCAACGTCCGCGTCGCCGACGGGACGGCTGCGCTGCTCAGGGAGTTGTTTTCGGACCGTGAGATTGTCGAGATTACTGCTACGGTTGGTACCAGTTTTTTCTTTTTCTTTATCTGGAGCCGCGCTTCTTCTTCCTTGAACTCTCAAGTCTGACACAACGTGTTATTTCGTTTTTGTAGGTCGCCTGCTATAACTGCGTGAGCAGGTTTCTGGTCGCTCTCGATGGTAAGCAACCACACTGTCCACCTAATCAACTGTCTGCACGGCCATATCTAACACGCGACATTGTCCTGCGCCGCAAAGTTGGCGAGAAGAACGGCCTTAGTCCAGATGAGGTTGATGGAAATAGCAGCCATTGAAGGAGTGACAACCGCCATGGAGACGTGACACATTGCCTAGATACCTGCTTGGGTCAAAGCAGTGATATAGCTACCAAATATAAATCCAACCAACACGCCGAGCACCACGGCCGCAGAGCTATGAAGCAAACAGTACATTCATTAACCAACCCACCGCCGAGCCCAGACCCTCTTGCCTACCCGCGATCCCCAGAAGCCTCCCGTCATTGCCATCCAGTTGGACTCCCTACAGTACACAGTAGATTGGACAAGAAGTCAAACCAAAAAAAGGAAATCGTGACCTTGTGACTATCCGTCTCCTAACCATTTCCTCGGACCATCCCTAGAATCCAAACAGACCGCCTCCAGACTGGTAGCGGTGCGTCGAAATACCACAAGAGCAAGCAAAAGTGCGTATACGTGCCTAGGAAACAAGGAAACAAGGCCATCATACGAGCCTCCTGAACGTGGAAAAATAGTCATCTCAAACAAGCAAGCGCGTGCGAGGTATCAAGCGACAAGGGGAAAGAGCTAAAGACAGCAGAAAGAGAAAAGGAAAGAGAATATGTGCTATCAAGGAAATGATAGTCACAGGCCGCCCCATACTGTTCTGTTGTATCTAAGGCATGTTGATTCGATCCGGTGTGGGGTGAACGGAGTGCCGGCTCCCTTCGTATTTGTCGAACAGGAGCGCTCAGGGCGGGGCGGGGAGAGACGCCTCGGCCCAGTGATTAAGAAATGATAAATCAAAGGCGGGAAGAAGAAGATGGTTGGGCGGGCTTCTTTCACTCGATCTCCATGCGCGACGCGATGTCCTCGCTGACGGCGCGGACGGGACCCTTGGATGGTATCCGCAAGTCGGACTCGGACTCGGCCTCCTCCTCCTCCTCCTCCTCGGAGTAGTCGGCATCATCGTTCCTAACATCGTCATCGTCGTCGCCGTCGTCGCCGTAGTTCCCGTAGCCATCGTCAAACTCGCCGTCGGCGGTGCGGTTCCAGATCATGCCGTCGTCCATCTCGTCGTCAGAATCCGTCGGCACTCGACTGGCGGCCCGGTCACCGAACCAAAACCTTGCGCGCTTGTTCGCGCCCGCAAAGTTGCTACAGCCGCGCTTGAGTGACGACGACAGCGGGCCGTACTCTTCCGACGAGTCGTCATCATTGTATCCCCCAGACGCAGTGCCGGTGCCGTGCAGGCGACCACCTATTGAGTAGCCGGCGCCGTCGAGGGCGCCGTGCGGGCTGTGGCTGGTGACGGGGACTCCCCGGGCGTGCAGATACGCCACACGCTTGAGCGCCTTGTTGAAGAAGAAGTAGTGCAGCGTCCAGATGGCGCCCTCCTCCTCGTCAAACGGATTCTCGGCCGGTTGGTAGCTGAAGACGGTGCAGTCCTCGAGCATCATTTGTTTATTGATCAGAGCCCATGTCTGGGGACCCCAGACTGGGTCGGCTGCGCCGCCGTCGGAACTGCAGCTGCGCGAGAGCGAAAAGTCCGGACCGGCGACAACGCCCGCACGTGTGTTGCCGAGCGTGCTGTCGAGGTTGTTCATCACCCTCTTTAGGTTCTTCTCTCGCTTAAAGTCGCTCGGCCGCAGCACGTGGGAGAAGTCGTAGTCCGGGTGGGACGCGTTCAGCGTCGCGATCAGGTAGGCAAATGTGCGACGACTCGAGATGTCGGCCAGCGATCCGAACGGGCTCGAGCGCGACAGGTTCAGGCTGGCCGACATCTCGGCGCGCTGGGGTGGACTTAGGCTTGCGCCAAACTTTACGAGCGAGGCGTGCTGGCTCTCGAGCGACTTGTCAATGCTCCTGTACAGCTTCTTGTCTTGACCGGTCGACTTGGTCGTGTAGAGGTCGCAGCCACCCGAGACATGGCAGTCTGGAGTGTCGAAGTTCAGCGCGCTCGTGACGGTCACGAAGTCGGGGAGTGGGAGGAACTAGAAACGTCCTGGTTGAGATATCAGTTGTCAAGTCTGGGGGCCCCCGCTCGTGCCGTCGACGCCAGAGCGAGACCCGAGGTTGGTCCAGCGTAGAGATACGCCGGTTACCTCGGGCCGCGAGGCCATCGCGGACGAGGGGAGCCCGTTAGGAGCGTGCGCACCTTCATGTTTGCGGTTGACTGCCGCAGTTTGCGCACTACGCGAAGCACAATGCGAATGGTGTTGAGCGGTGATTGGAAATGATGTCGGGATGGACCACACAGGGTGCGCTCAAGCCGTAGCCCGTCGATAGAAATTGAGAATATGCGATTTCTCAAACCCGATGCGAAATACGGGATGCGAGATCGGCTGGTGCGAGGACCGTGTGGGTGGGAATGCGACAGCGATAAGAACAATGTGGTCGGCGATGGATGGTGGTGATAATTGATGATGGTAGCAATGGAAATGGCAGGGGAGAGGCGGTCGTGGCTTCTTGCGACGACGGGCAGATGTCGGGGTCGCCTGATTGCGCGATGAGCTCACACAAGTGGAGCGACAGCTGGGGGAAGCGGGTCGTGGTGAATGCCTGGATCGACGGATGCGGCCTTCAATTGCTGGGTCGAGGCAAGTGTTTGGGCTGGCCAAGGGAAACTAGGATCGAGCTGCGAGTCGGAGGGAAGACGGAAGAGACTTGGGGCCGATAGCGTCCGGTAAACCAAATCATCAATGTTGAGCCGACAAAGAAAGGAAGGACAGGGCAAGTTCTCGCGCTTGCGGGCGTAGGTTGTCGGAAGCGGTCGGATGTTTGAGGAGTTGCGGGGGCTGTCGGCCTGTTTGTAACGGAAACAGCAGCGGCAGAGATCAGAATGAGGAGCCGGGATGCTGCCGGAACATGGATGTCATGCGGGAACACCTGGCGCTTGCTGCAATTGAGTGGGTTGAGTTGCGGCAGCCAGAGCTGCCATCCATCCCCACGTGTTGCAACACACACCACCCTCCACGCAGCAATCGCCCAGAGCTGGGGGCCCTGTCAATGGACCCCTATTTTGGGCATCGCTCTGCTTCCTGGCAGCATGGCCCCGTCAGCCTGGTCGTGTAGTTGCCGTTGCCGTTGCTATTGCTGGCTGCCAGGCTTCCTGGCTGCCCGACTTTTCGACAATGGCCAATCTTGTTACGGGTACGGGCTTTCCTCTCTCTGACGCCCACACCCACTCCACTGGGCTCGCACCCGAGAGCGCATGGAATGCGGTCAAAATAGCACGAGCAGCGCTCCGCAGCCGCGCGTGGTCGAACGCCTCGTTAATATGTTGCCGGTTCGAGAAACCTAAATGAACTCTCGTTGGTTAATTCCTGTGGCGAGGATGCATCTGGCGAGTGCCAATGGCGGTGGCCACAGCTTCCACATGCGCGCGGCTCGATTGTTCCGTTTGCATGTTGTCAGCCGTCTCGACCTTGGTGCCGTTCGATCTGGCCGGTATCTGTTCTGCTGGCTCGACGACAAATTTAGTTGCTCAACTCCAACCTAGACGCACGCTGGCATAGATGCGTGTCGATTCTCAGCTTGCCGAGGTAGCCGGCGCGTCTTCTGCCCACCAGACTCATCCGGCGGGCGGGCAGCTACAAGATCCCAAGAGGCAGCCCAACAAGCACTATCTAGAGTCCATTGTGACGAGTAAAGAGAATGTTTATCACTCTCCGAAATGGTCTAGGTAGGGTATTCATTCCCAGCACAGCTCTCATATAGTTTGTGTGGGCACCTCCCCGTGTATCGCCTCCGCCGCGCAACCGCGTTCCGCCACATCTGCTCGAGTTTCGTCGTTGCCGGCGAGGCGTCTGATCGAGGATCGATGAGAAGGTGCCGATGGGAGACTGGCGGTGGACGGGCCATGCGTTTCACATGAAGCCTGATTGCTTAAGGGTCGACACAAGCATCTCTTGATCCTGTTGGAAAGATAGTGTTGAAGAGTCCAGATTAGTCATGAACCGTACCCCTATGCAAATCAATGTACCAGGACCACATAAACTCGATATTCCCAGGATCCAAATAGTATCGATATTGGCTATGCAGATGCCCTGTGTGAATATGGCAGTAATAGACGCTGTGGGCCGTGCTACATGATCCTCGTAACTTCGTCCTCGACCTGGGGAGAGTGCCCGGGGCTGGGTCAGTCATAGGAGGATCAAGACGTGCGGGGCCGGCCTGGCACTCTATCCCTCTACGCCCAAGTCGAGGTTGCCAAGTGACAAAGGAAAGCTGCTTTAGACTGACCTCCATATCCTCCAGCGAGTCTTGTTGTCCTATGCAACGTAAAATGTTCTTTTTGCTGCTCTCCTGCATCTCGCCGGCGAGAAGGATTTCGTCCAGGATATAGTAGGCTTTGGTGAAGGAGAAGATGATGTCGAGCTCGCAGACGTTGCCGTAATACTTGTCCATCTGCTCGACGTATCGGTGAATGATCTCGAGCGTGATCAGCTCGTTATCGTCCGACGAGCAGCCGGCGATGAAGAAGAGCGAGGCATATCGGCGGTAGACGATCTTGGTATCTGGAGCGAGGCCCGCGTTAGCCGTCATGCGTAACGTCGACATTTGGGATCGAAAATAGGCGGGCGGGCGCACCCTTATACTCCAGGAAGTTGCACATTCGCGTGCGCCTGGCCAGGACAAGCTGGGTGACGTCCTTGACGATCTTGGCTTTATCCTTGGGGATCAACGTGGTAAACCATTTCGCAAGGCGCTGCGGGGGGATCGGTCAGTACTGCTGTGTTTGGCAAATCTTGTCGGCCTGTCACGGGAGAAGCGATTTTGATGGGAGGAGATCGAGGCCGACTTACGACCTTGCCCTGCCTTGAGAGCAGGATCAAGTACCTGGCCGAGCTGTCAGAAAACGCCTGCTCCAAGGTCTCCGGAGAAAACGAGCGGGATGGTCTTACTGGATGGCCATGACACGGCCTCACATCACCAGTGAATCCCACACAAATGGAGATATTGTTCGCGAGAGGATATCGGTCGGAAATCGAATGCCGGGCGGCGGCAAGAACTTTCGGAATGCGCAACCTCAGCAAACAACCATGTGTCGGGTCGGGCACCACGGTGGGCCAAGGAGTCAGGAGAGCACGCCAGCTGATTGGGTGGCGCCGCACCGTGTCAGCCGTGCAGGAGCACAGTCCAGGCTGACCTCTGACGGAGTTCAACCCCGCCATCGATGTGATCGTAGCTTCAGGGAAGTCTCAATGCCACCCTAGATATTGCTGGATTCTCTATTCTCTCGATGAGTCTAAACACGAAAAGAGCCAAATACCGATTGACACTTCATTCCACGCCCATGTTCCGCGAACCGCCTAGTAACCACGAGGTAGGTGCCGATTCAGAAGTCACTTTGCACTCGTGTTGAACGTTCCCATTTGGCCGTGGGTAGTCGGGTCCTCATAGGTTGGAGCAAGGCAGTCAGAGACCAATAAAGGCTCCTTTCACCACTGATTATCACACGTGCTGTCTTGATAATGTACATAACGCTTCACACAACCAAGGGGGTGTAGGGCCATTGGCCCTGACAACCTCTTCCCCCAGGCGGCCCTGCCGTTGTGGGGGTCGCCGCCGTCTTCGCAGGATAAGCAACCGACAGATCAATACTCGCCCAGAAGCCGACTGGCGGCCTTGACAGAAGTACACCATGTAGGTGTGCGATACGATCTATGCGGGACAGGTGAAGGTGGTGGGAAGAATGAGTGGAGGCCACCCTCAGGAGTGAGCTCTGAGGCTTCGGAGTGTAGATCGAATCACTTCATCCCCAAAAAGGGTATGGTATGTGACGAGTCGTGGAAGAACAGATATGAACAAAATCAGGTACGTAATATGGAGGGTGGCCGGAAGTCGCTTCGGCTGCGGGGTCTTGACAGGATAAAGTTGTCAAAGCATTGGATTAAATGCGACTTTTTTTATAAGTGCCCAGCAACAGGAGGCATATATGTCAGCCATGAGTCCTCGAGAACAAGCTCAGTTCCTGCGTGGTCAGTATTTTTGCATGTGCTCGTCCTCGCTAAATTACCTCCATTCCTGGCTGTTTCAATTTGTCAGCGCCGGAACGCAAAGGAACAAAACGAGGGTCCTGCGAAACGTGCGCTGCCCCACTACAGCAGCTTTCCATCCGCCGACTGAACTGCCCCCTCGGCGGCGCGCGGGCGTATTAAACCGCACGCCATCGATCGGCCCGGCACAACATTGGCGTATTTTGGATAGGGGACAAGAGGATCAAGACTAAGAGAGAGAAAAAAAAAGGAGGAAAAGAGATATAGGCCAAGGGACCTGCCATCACCGAGTCCAGACCTTGCCTACGGTCATATCAGCAAGAATCGGCGGGTGCCGCAAACATGTCGAAATTAATTCTGTCGACCGGGTAAGTTTTCCGTGTGTCACCATGACGTTCCGCAACGCGCCGGTTTTTCGCAACTTTTTTTTCCCCCCTGTTTCCCGCCGACCAACGGCATCTCTTGGCTATGCTTCAGCCACCAAAAACGTCACACAAACAAAACGAAGCGACAGCGAGCTGATTCAACGATTTGCCTCGAGGGGGCGGGAAACAGAAACATCGTCTCCGGTGGTCCATCAATAATCCGCAAGCCGGGCGCGTACCGCTCCAACCTCGAGCTTACAAATTCGCTGCGGAGCAATTTCTTGGCCGCCCAGGAGTACTACGGGTCCGTCGCCGCCGCCGCCGAGGACGATCCGCTGGCGCGCAACGGCAACGGGCACAGTAACGGCAGCAGCAACGGCATCAATGGCCACTCCCACAGCAACGGCGGCGACAGGAGCTCGTCGCTCGGCGCCCGGCTCGCGCAGTCGTACCCGTACATCTGGACCGAGTGGCGGAAGAGGGACGGGGCCAAGGACGGCGAGCAGGGCGAGGAGGAGGTGCTCTACATCCCGCGCATAGACTGGTCTACATCGGGTCTGCAGGAGGAGGCGTCGCAGTACGACATCACGGTCAAGCTCTTCTTTTTGCCGGCGGAGCGTAGCAGCGACACCGGCACAGACACCACCAACGGCGGCGGTGACGTCCTCGCCAAGCGGCAGGTCCTGGCAGCGGCGAGGGCGGGCTACGCGCGGGAGGCGCTGGACCTGGTGCTGCGCGAGCTGGGAGGCGCGCCGTCGGTCGACCTGCTCATTGTCTCGTTTCCGGGCATGTCGTTCGACGGCGACTGCGAGTGGGAGGCCGACAAGGCCAACGCGGCACAGGGCAACGACGACGATGAGGCCGCCACGTGGCGCGCCGTGGCCGACGAGCTGCACACGCGGCGCGGGCTCGTCCGGCGCCTCGGCATCGCCGAGTTTGGCAGCGAGAAGCTGACCCGCTTCCTCAAGCGCATCGGCGGCGGCGGCGGCGGCGGCGGCGATTCCGAGGATGCTGCTTCTGCTGCCGTCGCCGCGCCGCGGCCCTCGGTGGACCAGATCAACATCAAGAACTGCTGCAACGTGCCGCCGCCGCTCGTCAAGCTGGCCAAGGCGCAGGGCATCGAGCTGCTCGTGCACAGCGACTGCACCGACGTCCTGCCCGCCGGCACCCTCCGCGAACTCCTGGGGTCCGGCCCGCGCGGCGCCGGCATCCTCATCAACGATGACGACGACGATGACGAGCAGGAGATGGCCGGCCGCCCGGCTCGTGTCCGTGGCGACATTACGCCTCAGTGGGTGGTCAAGTACACAGCCGTTGTCCGGGACCGCGGCGTCATCGAGAACAAGGGCTACTTTGCCGGTGCCCTATTCACAGTGAAGGAATGATGTTCCAGCATGGCCTCGTTGTCCGATTTTGGATACATGTGATTTTGACGACAGCTCTTCTTTGTGTTTTGGGCATACGATCTTGCTTGAATTGCAGCGGACGGCAGCAGCATTTTGATTACATTGTTAGTGGCCATGGCAGGCAAGATTACTTCATTTGCCTTTTTGAATCTTCCTAGGGTATATAGGTGCACTCAATAGACGAATCGTCCTTTTTGGAAAATTTGATATCTCTCTTATCACATCAATACTAGTCTCACCCAATCATGCTCCTCTTGCGTCCTCGCATCCGTACGTCCTCTAGCTTCCTCAGTACTGGGGTCGCCTGCTTGAAGGCGTCCCGGTAACCCTTGAGGACCTCGGAGAAGAGGCTTTCGGCCCTGGGGTGCGTGCTCCCAAACGCCCTCTCGAGCACGTACAGGTCGACGGCCCTGTCCTCGTCCGAGGTGCTCTGGCTCGCCAGACCAAAGTCGATGACGACGATGTCGCCATCCAGCAGCGCATCGACGCTGTCCTCGGCGGCGGCCCCGCTCCCTCCCGAGGCCCAGGGCCGGAGCATCATGTTGCTGGTGGTCAGGTCGCCATGGACGACGCCGACGCGGTGGATGCCCCCGACAGCGGCGCCGACCTTCCGCATGAGTTTCACGAGGGACGGGTGTGCGCCTTGCAGGTCTGCAGCAGCAGCAGTAGCAGCAGTGCTCTGGCAGCGCAGCCACTCGTTGAGACGCGCGCGGACCGGAGCGCCGTCGATCCACTCCATCATCAGCCAGCCGGCCGTCTCGTCGAGGGCGTAGACGGCGGGGACGGGCGGGGCGGCGGCGGTGGTGGTGGTGGCATCGCGGCGGCAGCGGGCGAGGATGCGGGCCTCGGCCAGGATGCGCTGGCGGGTCAGGCGGGCGTCCAGCAGCGGGTGGCGGTACGGCTTGGAGGGTCGGTGCTTGAGGGCGCACGGCAGGTCCGGGCGCAGGTATGTCGTCTTGTACAACCGGCCCTCGGCCCCCTGAGTGATCAGCGTCGGGGCCGCGCTCGACGGGTGGGTGAGGATCGGGGGTAGCGGGAAGGGGTGGTCAGCCGAGCCGGCCGTGGCTGCTGGTTCTGTCCCTTGCTGCGACCCCGCCATAGCTCCGGCTTCTTGAGCCCGCCGTGAAGAGTGGCGGCTGGCTGGTTGCTTTTGAGACGGCGACCTTGGCCCGTTCTGGCTGTAGCGAATTCCCCAGTGCTCGCTAGGAACAATTATTCGAAGCTTGATAAACGGACGCTAACTTTCCGTCTATTTTGGCAACGGCAACACTAACCCAATTCCCAAACAAGGTGGTCTCGCAGATGCAGCATGGGTCAATTTGATATTGGAATGGACGCTGCCAAGTGGGTATCGCAGGTTTCCCCTCCAGTAAATTTGGCGCGGCTGGTCAATTGCATGGTGCCTTTTTGCCGGGTGGGGGATGGCATTTGGCGGGGCTCCAGCCGACTCGATAGGTAGGGCAAAACAGTGGATGGAAGAGAAAGTGCACGCATATGCAGACATGCCCGATGCCGAACGTGCTGCATTGCGGGAGATGAGTCCTCGACAACAAATCGGACCCCAGTTGGCCCTGCTTGAAGCGAGCATTTCGTGCCTTTGTCTGCGGGGCAGCCCACATAGAAATCGACCCAGCATCCAGCAGCCGACCGAGCATCCGAAACCCGGCGCGCCACGCGCTCAGAAAGAATTCGTTGGAAGATGTGGTCTGTGCCCAACAAGATTTTGCCGCGGGGTAATCTGCCCCCGCCAGTCACGTCAACGAACCTTGGTGGGTGGCCCATGTCATGGAACTGGAAGCACGGGCGCACTTTCAATTTCTTCCATCGAAAGACTGGGCCGATCTGATGTCACAAAAACCACTTTTTCTTCACTTCAGTCGCCGATTCTCGCATTTATCACCAGCCTCCTCAACCAACCATGGAGCAATCCCACCCTGCGTGGCCTTGTGATACCAAATGCAGGGCAATGATTCGAATCGGTTCGAATGGAACAAAATGGCCCTAGGCCTAGTCTCCTGCAGGTGACAGGGATTATCTGCAGCTGCAGGGGCCCGTCGCCCACAGAAGGACGAGTGAAAAGGCGGTGACGACTTGCTCTGGAGCAAGCGCGTGGGCTGTTTGGCGGGCTCGACGGACACGGTGAGAGAGCAATCACGTCACAGACTGGGCCTCAAACACGAGCGGGACGACACGATCTGCAAGGGAAGACGGGCTGAGTTGCATCATGCCCGCGATCCATGGCCTGGCCCAGCGCGCAAAGTGGCATGCTAGCTGCGTCGGATATGCCGGGCGGCCTTTTGGGGGCTGTCTTATATCCCGAGACTGCGCCCACAACTTTCAACTTGTTTGTTGGGATTTTCTGACTTTCTGCATCCACTCGTGTCTTATTTATGGTCTCCCCACCTCCTTCACGTCCTGTTTGTTGCCGCTCAAGTGACAGCAAAGCCCTCACACCCCCTCCTCCATCGACCCTTTTCGGCCTAGTACACACACACCACACACCCGTCCATCGGCCTCCTATGTCGGTCTCCACTCCCACGCCCTCGCACCAGCTTACCAACTGGACCTCCCACCTCGCACACTAGCCGGAAATCTCTTTCTGTCTTTGCAACTTTGACAGACACCTCGAACCCCGCCAGGACGATGACGCGACGTCTGCCCGGAGCCAGGACAGTATCAACCCTCTGAGTTACAATTTTCAGCAAGAGACGGGCAACGAGACAGACACCATGTCGGACTCTGTCCGCCAGGGGACTGTGGTCCTTGTCCCCACTGCCTTCCTGCTCTCGGTCCTGGTTCTGGGTCAGACCATATCGCGTTACGCCTCCGCCTACGTCTCTGCCCCGACAGAGGTTTTGGTGTTCATTGACGCTCTCGACTCTTCTGTTGAGGAAAACGAATCTTACGACCGCGACCTGACAAGGGTCCCGCGGCTCGAAGACAAGCTCCGGCTCGGCCGGCTGCTGCGCGAGATCCAGAAGGCTGGCGATGATCTGCGCGATGATCTCAACAGCGTGCTGGTGCCGGCGTCGGCCTACAAGCCGGGCCTTGTCGAGATCACTGGTGGTCTCAAGAGCTGCGGCGGCAGCGGCAGCAACATGGCCGTCGTCGGCCTGACCACTGCCCGTCTGCGCATGCCCGCGCGCATTCTCTGGGCGGCCCGTCGCAGCCGCCTCAGCGAGAGGCTGCGTCGCATGGACATGCTGCGCATGAGGTTTCTTGTCGTCTACATGGGCATCGTCTCGTCACCCCCTGTGGCCTCGGAGAAGACCGAGAAGGCCCTGCCGGCCATGCCGTCCACACCCGAGAGGTCGATACCGATACCTCCGGCTCCTCCACTCCCGAGCCACCCACACCACCATTTCCCGGCCCTCGGGGTGTCGATGGGCGAGAAGCGCAAGCCGCCGATGCGTCGGCTCACCACCCAGGCCATGGGCCACCACGACGCCACTCTGGACGAAGAAAAGTTCGGTGGCACCCACCGGCGTGGCTGGGCCGGCGTCGTCCAGGAGCTGCAACGCTCGCCCCTGATGCACAAGCGCCATGCCAGCATCGAGAACCACATGCGACGGGCACAGACACCTTGAGCCGGCATCGGCACCATAAAGCCCTGTTCTCACGCTTTGCAAGGCAAACATCAGCCAATAATTCATTTCGTACGACGGAGCAGCCTGCCGTCGACGGCTCCTCTGGTCGATTCTCTTTTGTCTCTTCACCACACACCCACTTGATGTCACATGACACGCAAGCATCGGCCGGCCCTCTTTACCTGGCGTTCAACCCCCTTTTTATTCTCCCCGACGCCCATTTTTCTTTAATGACACTCGTCGGCCCACATCCTCCTCGAGTATTGCGCTGCATGCTTTTTCTTTCCTCGAAATATTTCGCCACCATCTTCCTTGGCGTCACGGCGTCTACCTACCTACCCATCTACGAGCAACGCGACCCTCCAGTTCGGATTTGACGACTCAACAGTCATGAGGCTACAAGCCATCAAGCACCCTATGATTATGATTTCTCACGGCCGCAGATATTCCTGTTTGGTTTCCTATGTCCTCGGGTCTCCTCTTTTCCCCCAATCGTACTTATGCTTCTCAGGCATGGGGCTTGTAGCTTGACATGCCATATTTTTTCTTTACCCATAGCAGATACCCCCCTTTTTTTTCGTTGCCCAGGATCGCATCCAACTGGTCTAGCCAGTCGGGGTGCGTCTGGCCATATGATATTTCACTTCTACTTTTCCAATCTTAAGCCCCTTCATTCTAACCACATCACCCACACTCCCCAGTCTCTCTCCGTATTCCCTTCAAAAAAGCCTGGCGTGCTTTTCCGAGATTGCGTACTGTGCGGTAGTTTTTGATTCATGTGCTTTTTCGATAGGAGTCTAATTTCAAAAGGCATATTGGTCAATTCCCCGTCTTCCGTCTCGTGTGCTAATAGTTACGGTCAAGTGCATGCATGTCGGTGCCGATGAGGTTGTGACTCGACAACCTCTTCGCGCATCCTTCGATGCAGCACACACATACGTGGCAGTCACACACTTATGTTTGGACGGGCTAGTGCAAGTCTTTGAACAACTCATCAAGAAGCCAACAGCAACGTCTAGGCGTGCAAGTGCACGGCCTTCTCCAGCCCCTCTAGACACAAAGGAATGGAATAGGAGATAGCATGATATCTGATATGCGTTACATGCGTCTGGTGATGTGTCCCTTGGGTGCTTTGGCCTAGACTCTGGCTGACCGAACAGCTGACATTACTATCTGGCGCATAAAAATCGGACTTTTTTTTTTAATCCCTCGCGAAAAAAGTCGTTGAGAATTTGCCCATCCCGTTTTCCTTGGTTCATCCCGACCCTGCCACATGTTATATAACCCATCCGTGCCCAGTACCGACCTAGGTAGATAGATTGCATCTGTTATTGTTTTTTTCCCCCCCTCCTTCCCCCGCGCCCAGTAGAACCGACAAGGATGAGCCGAAAACCCGCAGTCAAAACTTTGACCGAATTTGACCCCTTCCCATTTTCTCTTCATCCAATAAACACCCTTCACTCCTTGGCCTTCTTGGCCGACTTGACGCGCTTGGCGACGGGGCGGTTGATGTGGTGGGCTGGGATCCAGCTGGCGTCGAAGCCGGCGTCGGCGCCGCTCGTGGCGCCGCCGGCCGACTCGTTGCCCGACAGCGGCTCGTCGAACCTCTTGGCGGGCGCGGCAACGGGAGTGAAGGCGGTCGGCTTCTTGGACCTCGGGGCGCGCTTGGTCTGGGGGAAGAGGGCCTCGATCCAGGTCTTGTAGACGAAGTAGAGGGTGCCGCCGAAGACCGCGGTGAGGACGAGGTAGAGGAAGATGCTGTGTTTTGTTCGTATGTTAGATAGTGACTTTGATTTTTTAAACGATCAAGATTAAGCAGCAAACTCACATCTGAGGGTCCAGGAAGCTGGTGGGCGGCTCCACAACGCTGGCCTTGTCGCTGTGAGCCGGCACCTGAAACGTCTGGCCCTTTGCGTTGGTGACGACGGCGATCAGGTTGACGCGCACGTCCTGCGGCTGCATGTCGAGCGTGAACGAGTACGTGAGCGATCGCTTGTCGCCCGCGGGCACCTCGACGTCGTACTTGACCGCCGTCAGGTTGCGCAGCGCCGGCGTGTCGGCGGCGGCGGCCGCCGCGGGAGGGTCGGCGCGGGAGAGGGCGCCGCCGACCAGGTTGACGCGCACCGGCTGGTCCTCCTTGTTGGTGATCTCCACCACCGCCTTGGTCGGCCGGCCGTTGACGAGCTTGACGCCGAAGATGTCGGCCTCGGGGAAGGTGGTCGCCACGTCTATCTTGAGCTGCGGCGCTGCTGGTGGCGCGGCTGCTGGGGGAGCCTCCTTCTTGGCTGCGTCGCCGCTGGGGGCGCCGGCGCCCTGTAAGGTGGGGGGTGTCAGCCATTGTCGAGTGGCATTAGGGGATGGCGGTCGCATGGCCGCCGGGGGATTGGCCATTGCGACCTTGTAGGAAGCTTCCGCGGCAACACAACACATGGCGTTCGACGGGACAACACATACCTCTGCCTGGGCAAGGACGCTTACGAGCTGGCAGGCCAGCAGCGCAAGGCTGGTGAGCTTGAGAGAAACCATTGTGGAAGTAACCTATATCAGTAGGCCGGTCACGGAATAGGTAGAGAGAGGGCAGGGAAGGACTGGGTTTGCAGGAGAAGGGAAAGACTTGGGGTCGTGGGAGAGCTTAAGAAGCTCTAGTCATGGGCGTTTGTCCTCAAAGGTGGTGCTGGCCTTGTGTGACATTCGTGGCCAGAATTCAATTGGGGTCCACCTGTGCTGGATCCGGTCCGTGCGCGCAACACTGGCCATGTGGCGGCCCAGCACAGCAGGCTCGGCTGCGGCTACCCCTGTTGATTTGGCTGCCCCTGAAGCGAGCTCAAGGATCAGATGTTTGGGCCAACAGTTCTGCGTGTTGGGTGCTTTCCCCAGATCACGCAACCCGACAAGGCAACTGTGGACTGTGGTTGACCTTTCCCAACTGTTTATAAATTACAGCTACCCCAATGTGGAGCTACCGTAAAATTACCCTTAACCTACAAACTTATCACCTCTGCCCCCTCCCGACAATACTTTCACTCCTAAGCCACTTCTGTGCGCTCTTCGCTAGGCTTCTCGGTCGAGATGCCCGACCCTCCGGCGTTCCGGCGGAACTGCTCGTCCTCCTGCTGGAGCCCCCCCATGACGATCTGATTAGCCTTCGAGACGGGCTTGATCTCAAACAGCCGGTCCATCTTCTCGAGCGGGATCGACTTGGTCTCGGGAACCAGGAACCAGACGAAGACGGCCGATATCATCATGAGGCTTCCAAAGAAGATGTACACACTGTTCGGGGAGAGTCAGTCAGCATTAGATTCCGTGAGAAAAGAAGGGGATGGCCAAAGTATGGAATATCGTATCGTGCTTGTCTGCGCCAGTGCTTACCCAAAGCCCATCGTGAGGAACATTTGCGGCGTGAATCTGCTGATGAGGAAGTTCCAGAACCAGTTGTTGCACGCCGCCCAGGCCTGGCCGAGACCCCTCGTGTTGAGATCGTACATCTCACTGTTCAGCACCCAGGGTGTGCCGTTCCAGGAAGGTGTGTAGAAACTAGATGGCTGCGGGTAAGTTGAGGCTATGTGATGGGCGTGAGTAAAAAAAACTAAACTTACGCAGTCCAGAGGTAGAACATGAAAATAGCAGAAATTCCGCTTGGCGAGAGGGAGGTGCCCTCGCTGCTGCTGCTGGCGCTGTTGCTGCGCGAAACTCCTGCCAGCGCGATATATCCTCCGATGTAGTACATGCCTGCGCAGTTGTTTCAAGTTAGCTTGTGCACCCGACCAAAAAGACAGGATTTCTGGCCAGCTCGGCCAGTATGGAACGACGCGGTAGACATACAAAGACCTCCGCCGACGGCCCCGACGAGAAGCATGGCACGGCGTCCAAACTGGTCGATTAGCCAGAGCAGCCAAATGATGGTCAGAACCGTCTTGACGACGCCGAAAATGCCTGTCGTGAGCAGCGAGGCGTTGGTGCCGCGGATGCCGATGCTGGCAAAGACGGTGGGGCTGTAGTAGTTGATGGCGTTGATGCCGGACCCGTTCTGCCACAGGAACATGAAGGCGCCGAGGAAGAAGCGCCACCGGATCTTGGGGTCCCGCAGCGCCCCAAACGGCTTCCAGAAACCGCGGCCGACCTCCTTGGTGTAGCGGTCCAGGTCTGCGTCGATGTAGCCAATCTCCTCAACCATGTAGATGTCGTCGGCCTCGAGGTTCCTGATCCAGACGAGGTTCTGGACCGCCTCCTCCCTGCGGCCGCGCGAGAACAGCCAACGGGGGGACTCCTTCATCCAGAGGGCGCCGAAGAAGAGCATGCCTGACGGGATGAGCTGGACGGCAAAGGGGATGAGCCACTGGGTGTGGGATGGCGCCATGGTGGTGCTGACGCCATAGTTGATCCAGAAGCCGACGAGGCCGCCGATCTGCCAGCCGAGCTCGTATATGCCCACGAGGCGGCCGCGCACGGCGGGCGGCGAGATCTCCGAGATGTATATGGGGACGACGTTGGAGGAGGCGCCCACGCCAATGCCCGCGAGGACGCGGCCGACGATGATGAGGTCGAGGCCGCGCTGCTTGTTGGCGCCAAGCATCATGCCGGCGCCCAGAGTGAAGACGACGACGAAGATGAGGAGCGATTTGCGGCGGCCGAGGTAGAAGTTGGTGACGAAGGCCATGATGCTGCCGAAGAAGGCGCCGGCCTGGTAGACGGAGACGATGTTTGCCTGGATGAACGCCAAGTCTTCGGGTCGGTAGCTCGCAAAATCGAATTCGCTCTTGAACGACGGGAGGGCGAGGGTGCCGCCGATGAATGCCTGCGAGAAGGAGGGGTCAGCGCCCTGCGCCTGGTAGGCGAGGCAAACACCACCAGTCAAAGGGGAAGGCTAGGTAATTCAGGTATGTAGGTACTGACAGAGTCATATCCAATCATACACGCGGCAATGGACGCGACGGCCGCGCACATGTAGACGCGCCAGTTGTAGACGGCCTTTGGCGTCGGCCGGTCTTCCTTCAGGGCAAGGACGCCCATGATGTGGGACTGGCCGTCCTAGAGGCGGTTGGGGCAGATGAGGTACTAGGCGATGCGGGTGGTTTGAGGGTATAGGGGCAGGCCAGGTCGGGAGTGGTGGCGGAGAGGAGAGGTGGTTAAAGAGAGGAGCCGGGGACCGAAAGCATAAAGTACATGCTGGCATCAGAAGCAATCAATATCCAGCAGCAGCAGCAGCAGCTCAAGCTTGGTGCCGGCTTGCCGCTGCTGCAGCAAGAAGCTCAATCCAAATTAGAGTTCCGGCGGCGCGGCGGGAACGACAGCGCGCGCTCGCTGCAGAGGCCCATCGACAAGGCAGAGATTTCGTTTCGTTTGGTGAGGGTTGCCCGGTACCGGATCAGGCTTGGTTGCTCATGCTATACTGCATTGCCCCAGATTCTCGAGTCAAGTCAGGGGGAGGGAGGACATGGATGTTGATCGCCTCGGCTGTGGGGCGTGAGGGAAAGGGGACCCTTTCGCCGAGGGAAGAGCCTTTAGCCGGGGCCAAGAATCCCCGGATTCCCGGCAAAAAAAGGCTCCAGCATCCAAGGCATCGATGCCATGTGCCATTGTGTTGTGCGCGTGGCAGTGTGACGGTCAGATTCGATCGGCCAATCGATGGGGTTATGGGGCCGTCGAGTGAACGCTGGGGACGCGGGGAAAGCAGAGGTCCAGTCCAACAGCCCAGACGGGTCTGGGAGACGGGACTAGTTCATGCAGGCTGCCAATAATATGCATTTCCAGATTTGGCAGGGTCGTCGTAGTACATAGAAAATACGGGGACTGCACCTAATAATACCTACGTCTAGCAGCAGGCAAAGCGGGCCGACTACGGTTCCTGGTCGCCAATGGCCTCGAGCCGAGAGTTTGCCAGAGCCAGGTTCGAGCCGTCCTCCTCGTTGGGGTATGCGCGAAGCAGCTCCCTCCTCATGTGCCTGCGCGGTGCCCTGCGCCCCGTAAAGAGCTCGAACTGCGCGAAGCCCTGCTCCGGCAGCAAGTCCAAGCCGTCCATGGCCACCCAGCCCCTAGGCGCCTCGGCCCGGATCTGCTCCAGCAGCGGTGTCTTGAGCGACTTGTATGCCAGCTCCACCACCACGCCGCCCGTCGGGCTGTTCAGCCACCGAGGCGGGATAGTAAAGTTGGGCGCCGGGCTGTCCCCGAGCACGTGCGTGGGGATACCCGAGACAAAGATGGTCGGGTAGCGCAGGTCGTCGGGCCACGGCTCGTCGCACGACTCCATGATGCGGAACTTGGTGTCGGTAGCGTCGGTCCCGCACAGGAGAGACAGGCCGCCTCGGGATATCAGCTTGGTGAAGTGCTCGATCAGCTGTTCCGCGTTCTTGCGCGTCCGGTTCAGAATGGCAATGTTCTTGACGCCGAGCTGCATCATGGCGTAGACGGTCGCCCTGGCCATGCCCCCGGCCCCGATCACAAGCGCACACGTGTGCGGCCGCACTGCGTTTGCCGGCGACAAGCCGCGCCGGATGCACGCCAGCACGCCGATCCAGTCCGTGTTTTCTCCGTAGAGAGCCTTGACCGGCCCGGGCCGGTTGCGGTGGTTGAACAAGGCGGCATCTTCCGGCACGCTCCCATCGGCATTCAGGTGACGCACCGGTATAAGCGTGTTTGCGGCACCAATGGCCCGCGCGTGTCGGCTGAGCGAGTGCGTCAGGCTGATTATCTCCACCTTGAACGGCAGGCCGACGGAGGCGCCGGCAAAGTAGGGGTCCGTGATCAGGTCCCGCAGCCTGGACGCGGTCTGAGCTGAGAAGGGTCGGTATTTGTGCGGTATGCCTAGCGCCTCGAGTCCTGCGTTGTGCATGGCCGGAGACATGCTCCAGTCCACATTTGCGCCCAAGACATAGAGCTTCATCTCGTCGTAGACGTATGACGAGTACAAGGCTTTTGTGGCCTGCAGTGCGGTGAGCGACGGCGTGGCCGCCGACGATGTGGCTTGTGGCTGATCGTCGCGTGGCCGGAGCGGCCCGCCCGGTAGGACAGAGGTGAGGATTTGGTTGAAACATGCCGAGTGTCGGCCGAGGTGCCCCGTGTTGTATGCTATTAGTGGCAGGACTGGCTGGCCCAGCGCGGCGGTAGCCGCTCGCAGCGGACCGGTTTCAAAGTTGTCTGTTGCCGTGATGGCCTTGCGTGTGAATCTCACCACGTCGCAGCGAAGCCGTTGTGCTCGCTGGTAGAAGTCAAGCCAAGAAGGGTCCTTCCAGGACGGAGGACTGTCGCCCTCCCAATGAACATGGCCAATGAGCCTGGAGCGGCCCTTGAGCCCTACCAGGGTTTGCAGCTGCTGGTCGTCAAGCCGTAGATCGGCCGTCACGTACTCGGCACCGAGCCTAAAACCCATTTCGGCGGCATCAAGATGGAGCCAGGGGTTTCCTATCTTGTCATTTTCGCCCTCGCCAGGGAGCGGGACGTGGTACAGGATAGGTATTGCTGTGATGCGCCTGAGACTGGCGACGGCCTGGCTGATCTTGCGCGCGCTTCCAGGAGACAGCCGGGCGGCCGAGACGTCTAGGTTGTCGACCACAACCTCTATAGCGTCGGCTCCCGTTTCGATGAGCTCCACGTCGAAATCTTCCGGGTCAAGCTGCGACAAGGGGACGGTGACGGCATAGGTGAACATGCGCTGCTCGACTGGGACCTGGGCCAGCGGCAGGGCCGACTCAACCAAAGGGACGGATCCCTCAGGCATGACGAGAAACAAGAATTTGATAAAACAGCGTTCCGCCCTCTTCAGCGTCATGTAGGGAGCCGGGGACCTTGTGCCCGGAGGGCCCCCTGGACTGCTGCCGCCGCAAGTGACGCGGGCCTCTGACAGGTTGAAGAAGTCGAGATTGCTGCACTGCCGAAAGACGGCGCCGCTGATGTCCAGTAGGTCACGCAGCTTGGAGGGTTCTGACAAGTGGAAGTGGTCCCGCACGGCGACGGCGTCGCGCTGGACGTATACGACAGGGTGGGTGGCCGCTAGGGCCTGGAAGGCGGCCTGGACCTGCCTTTCCAGCCAGGAGCAGGTGATGACGGCGCCATTGCTGTGCTGGGCTAGTATTCCGGCGAGGACTTCTGCCTGCCGCCGCTGGTAGTCGATGTTGCCATGCTCTTTTCTGTATGCGATGCTTGATTGGCCGGTGGCCTCTTGGAATGCGCTTTCCGCATCCACCATGACCCTCTTGAGGGCGGTGGAAGCAATGATGGCAAGGGTGGACTTGCCGGCGCCGCGGATTCCCAGGAGCACAATCGAGGCATCGGGATGAAAGGTGCGAGCGCTGGGCGCCGTGGCGTGGTAGGTGAGATGATCTTCGCGTCCGTCGGTGTGGTCGGCGGGGGCTAGACGGGACGTGGGGTGTTAGCCAGGAACGGCGCCGAAGTGGCAGTGGCCGTGGCAGGCGTGGGCGCCCGCACCGGAACGACTTTCAGCGTTCGCGGGTGACATACCGCGGCTAACGCTCCTCCTCTTGGCCGGGCTGTCGTCTCCTATCTCCATCGTCCGCGCGCGCGGCTCCCGGTCTAATCCCCTCTCCATTGCGGCAAACTCCCGCTTCATGCCGGAGGCGCCCTCAAGCGCCATGTCTTGCCTTGCTTTCCCAGATGTCAGCTTACAAACGCATCCATGGCGACGCACAGTAGGTCCTAGTAGACAGATGCGCGGCGAGCGTGCTCCAAGGTAGTCTCGGCATGGAGGGGGTGAAAAAGTCGTTGGCGCGGGATCGGAGCGGGCGCGGGAAAAGCTGAAGGTTGGCTCAATAATGAAGCTCCAAATGTCGGCGGCAACTCGTGGAGCGGAGCGGGTCAGGCCCAGATAGTCCGCGGTTTCCGGCAAGGCTAATTGGAGCCCCAGCCTCAATCTGTCTTGTTCTCCTCGCTTGCCGGCTCGCCTTCCATCCTCTGTGCTTTTCTGGTCGCTTTCCTTTTGTTTACGTTCCTCCACTGTGTACTATGTTACTTTCTACAGGCTTTTTCCCGATTTGCCTTTTCGTCGATAAGCGCTGCACTTCGATCTCACCTACATGAAGCTTCCATCGAGGTGCTCTAATTAGCTGGGTGGAGCACCTGGTGGTGCTGTATGTACGCCGATTCGCACTAGCTGGGAGAGTGTTTTCCCACAAGCATGCGGCTGACGGAAAGCCCCCGCATTCCCAACCCCAGATTCAAGCACAGCCGACGGCCGAGCCAGCCCAGTCAAATGAGCCAAATCATTCCGTCCGATCAAAACGACAATGAGCGAGGGCGATCCTTTGCCAGCCCCGTGAAGGGCGAGGGCTCCAAAGATGGTCCCAATAGAATGCTGTCGAAGCGGAAGCAGGCTTCAAGTACTGACGACACCGCTTCCACCATCACGACCGCCCCTGTCGTTGCCTCGGCTCCCGCGAAGCGCCAAAGAGTTAGCCGTGCCTGCGACCAGTGCCGCGCCGCCCGCGAAAAGTGCGACGGAATCCAGCCTCTCTGCTTCCCTTGCGTCAGCCAGAACAGGAAATGCACATACCAGACGTCGCCCAAGAAGCGCGGAGTCCAGACCGGCTATATCCGCGCGCTCGAGGTGGCCTTGGGCTGGCTGTTTGACAAGAACCCCGGCTGCGAGGATGCCCTGAACAAACTGCTCGCCCATGAGGGCGGCCAGGCCAAGGCGCTCCTTGTTGCTGACGCGCCGGGGCCCGGCAGTCGTCTTCATCGCCGCTGGCTCAAGAGCTCGGCCTGTCTTGAGCTCGACCGGATCCTTTCGGGCGGCGAGCCTACGCGCCGGGATCCCACGATACTCGGGAGCCGCGACGACGACGCGTCCGGCAGCGACAATGAGGCCGATACCGAAGCACGCCGGAGCGATTCGGGCAAGGCGACGACTCCAGCAGCGCGCCCAACGCCCTCGTCACAGGGAGGAGACTCTCCCGTCCCGCGCTTGTACCCGCCGCCCAATCATACCCGGTTCCGGCTGCCCCCGAACCACTGGCGCCTGCTGGACATGTACTTTTCGTACACACACTGCTGGTTTCCAATCGTGGAGAAGCAGGACATCCTCAAGACGACATACGGCTACCCCGAGGCTGGCCTCGACCTTTCACCGACCCACCCGAGCGCGCCGACGCATGCTGAGCTGTGGGCTATCCTGGCTTTTGCCGCGTGCCAAGCCTCGGCGACGGCCGAACCCGCCGTGAACCCGGCCGAGGCGTACCGCACGGCACGCCAGCTGATGCGGGTCGACAACGGCCCGTTTGAAATCTCTCACATCAACGCCCTTCTTCTCTTGTCGCTGGTCAACCTGGGGAGCGACAACGTCGTGACGGCATGGATGCTTGCCGGCAATGCTGTTCGTATTGCCCTCAGCCTCGGCCTTGGCCAGATAGAAACACATGCTGCTTTGTCCGAGAAACACCGCCGGGCGTTCATGGGGTGCTTCATACTTGATACTCTACTCTCTGCGAGGACGGGATGGCCGCAGCACTTGAGGAGCGACATTCTGGTAGGGCTCTCGCCTCCGATGGACGATATAGATGAGTGGCAGCCATGGCAGCCGTGCCAAGGTATCGGGCCCGGCGCGGAACTGCAGACCCGCGGGATCCCTCTCCCGGCACAAGCACTCAGCTCCTTCCGCCTGTTGTGTGATCTGTGCCGAGCCTTGTCCACGTCCGAACTACCGAACACGGCTGCTCCGACCCAGATCGCGATCGATTCGGCATACCAACACCGAAGCTTCGTGCTGGCTGGGACGCAGCCTCCAAGTCAGATTCCTTCGCCATATCTGCTTCGACTCCTGTTCCTGGTGGTCCAAGCCAAACGCCATGGCGTTTCTCTGATGGCACAAACGCCTCCGTCGGCCCTTCGAGAGGCCATGTCACACGTCGAAACGTATGCGACGCAGCACGGAATGGCCACGGCCACTCCGCTCTTCACCACTTGTCTGATAGTCATGCGCAGATGCTGCATAGGGTCGTTGGCTTCATCCCTGACGGGACAGGATGTCAGCCGTCTGGCGTCGCTGGAGAACGCATTATTGAACACGTGGCGCCGAGGCAACCCACCACCAACCCCCGCACAGTCCACTATCGCTATTCTCCCCGAGAGAAGCGCGGGTCCGAACAAGAACCGACAGGGTATTCCGTCCCGCGGGCCCCCACACACGTCCAAGGTGGACGGCCCCATGCAGGAGCCTCCGTACTACGCCCCTGTCTATCAACACATATTTTCCCACCAGGACGGGCCGGTACAGCCCGTCGGCATATTCGGTGTCGGCCCTGTACCCCCACTGATGCCGCCAATAGTGTCTCTACCCCACGGCGGTGCCATACCAGCCTATAACTATGATACTCTCCTGGATGATCTGGCGTCGTCCATCGACTGTACGGACCGTGTTGACGCCGACTCTCAGTTCATGGCCAATCTCGGTTTCGCTCCCGGGGCAGATCTCACCGACCTGCTGCGGGGAGAGTTTGGGGGTGCTTGACGAATCCGCGATCGACGTGGTTGTATATAGAGAGACCAGGGAAGGGATCGCTAATGAAGCACGCCAAGATCGTTGGCCAGCGCATAAATTACAAATTCCAGGATGATTCAACCAGAAATTCTTGACTCGATGGTAACTCCGGTACCTACCTCTGATCATGCCTGGATGACGAAAACGTCTCTGCTTTGTTGACTGTTTATATTCGCATGTGTCAGATGCCCTGGTGGACCAGCCAAGGCATGCACCAGGACTGAGGGCTAACTTTGTCACTTCGTCATATCGTTGTATCCCTCTACTTACGGCATCGATTTGCTACAGTCAGGTCCTAGGCCCGGTGTAGTTGAGGCTCTCTACGCACTTCCAGACTTCGCGGACAACCCTCTATTGGGACTATCACCCGGTTTCCGTAGGGGAGGGATCAGCGGGTCGGCTTGCAAGGTAACGACGGCTTCCCAGGTCTGGAATAGGCGCGATCTCGAAGCCCTGCGGCGGATTGGCTGTCATAACGAGGCCACTAGGTTCCTGGAGGATGGCGATGACTGCGGCCACGTCCCACTCCCATCCCTCTGGTCCTTGCCCCACTCGCGCGATAGTACGCGGCCCTTTGGCGCCTGAGGCGGCTTAGGTGGAGATCCGCGGGCTCCGGGACCGGGGCGGGCGCTGCGTCTCGTCGAACCACGTACCCTTTGTAGCGAAGGAACGGCCCCGACGCGGGGGATCCGCGGTAGACCCCGGCGCGCGTTAGAGACCCGAAGTCGACGAGTGCTCGGCGTCCCTGCGACGCGACGCGCCTGTATATAGGTATATAGAGCCGTAGGGTCTCCTACTCTCACCCTCTCCTACTAGCTCCCTGGGGAAAGATCAAGCAAATAGGTCTAATACACGAGCCTCCACTTTGCAATACCCCTTCCCTCGACAAGCCGAGAAGAGCTGGCCGATGATGAAGCCGACGGATACGCGGAACGTGGGGAACGGGTGCGTATAGTATAATCTCGCGGTCCCGACCGGCGGGTCTACGCGTCTGGTGGGCGCGTCGTCCCTGCGGAGTACGTTCTCCTCGCCGATGAATCTGTGTGGGTTTCGGCTGCTGTCCGGTGCTGCTCCTTCCCGGGAAACCTACTCCACGCTCCCCCGGGTTTTTGCTTTCTAAGGGGACGAAGAAAGGAGGAGGACGAGGGCGAGGGGACATGGCGGTGGGGCGGGCTCCCTAACGTACTTGTGGTTGGGGTATCTCGCCTTGATGGCTGTATGGGTGGATGCCTCGGCTTCGGTCGTGCTCCCCTTCGGCGTCGGACCACGCTCGCCGCGGCCCTTAGTGACGATCGGACGCCCGCTGACCCCTATCCGTCGTGGTGGCGATGTCCGAAGCGAGGGTCTTTCTTGACCTGCTCCTCGCTGGCGGGCCCTTCGTCTGAGCACCACTTCTCGACGCCAGCTAGCGGTATCTTGCCGGGCGTCCCTGGCTACCTGTACGGTAAAGTTGTAGATATCACCGAGGTCTTATTGTGTGCCCCGGGCCGCCACCTTGTCTGTTTGCGTCCATGTAAGGTGTGATATTGTGATGTTTTCGTGTCCCCATCAGGAAAGTCGATCCCTCGATAGATGTCTTGACCGCTGGTATCCCCGACAGTGTTGGGGCAAATGCCGCTTCTTGAGTTCGGGTCGGGATGATATGGCGGGATGAAGGGTGAGCCGTCGCGGCTGATGCACTTTCAGCCCCAAGTCATCCACTGAACTAAGCCGAGACAAGGGTCATCGGGGAAAAGACAAAATTCCGCATCTCGGGGAACAGACCGCAGAAAGCCGAGCGGGCGGCCTAGACTGGTGGTTGAGCGTTTAGCCGGTCGATCGTTTGCCGAATGTGGGGGGTCCCATCCAGGCCTGGTGCTGAAAGGGTCTGATTCGCCGAGGCGAGAAGGGAGGAGATAGA
This sequence comes from Magnaporthiopsis rhizophila, assembly GCA_003049465.1. Taxonomy (NCBI): domain Eukaryota; kingdom Fungi; phylum Ascomycota; class Sordariomycetes; order Magnaporthales; family Magnaporthaceae; genus Magnaporthiopsis; species Magnaporthiopsis rhizophila. The sequence goes on from PYSS01000134.1 coordinate 50,002, forward strand.
GGTTTACTGGAGAGAGGGAGAGAGGCGTCGTGAGGGGTTGGAGGAGATGGTGATTACTACGACAACTGTGTAGTACAGACCAAGCATTTGTAAGTAAAAGATAATAGCCGACGGGAAAGGCGCAGTATGTTATAAGTGGACACCTGGATGGGTCTGGCGCGATGTCCGTGGAGATGCCCATGGGGTGCCCGAGCAGATCCAAGGATGACCCGTTAAAGAGCAGAGAAACAAAAAAGCAGCCGCGTGCTTATAATGGCATGATCGAACAGTGGGATATAACTGCGGCCGGGGCAGTAACGGCTGCACTCGCGAGGGCAGGCCAAATATACTGTACCATGACAAACCTGCGACCATCAGGTAACTCCCACCAACACCTAGATAATACCCAAATATGCTATATACCCGGCGTTATAAAAGCGTAGGATATTGAGACCCCACCTTCTTTGCTATGTAGAGCAATTTTCTCGGGAGTGGTGCAAAGGTGGATTCTCGTGCTGCTTGTCAAAAAATTTTAACTGTGCCGCAAACAAAGGTATCAGAAAACGTCAAAGTGAAGGAGAGACAAAAAAAAAAAAAGCACAAATGTCCAAGAAAATCCTCCTCATCAACGGCCCCAACCTCAACCTCCTGGGGACCCGGGAGCCGCAGCTCTACGGCACCACGACCCTGGACGACGTAGTGACCATCGCCAGGGAAAAAGCGCAGTCCCTCGGCGCCTCGCTCGAGGCCTTCCAGTCCAACCATGAGGGCGCCATAGTCGACCGGATCCAAGAGGCACGCGCGCAGGGCGGCGTGACGGCCATCGTGATCAACCCGGCCGCCTACACGCACACGAGCGTGGCCATCCGGGACGCCCTCCTCGGCGTCGCCATCCCGTTTGTCGAGGTGCACATCTCCAACGTGCACGCCCGCGAGCCGTTCCGCAGGCACAGCCATCTGAGCGACATGGCCGAGGCGGTCATCTGCGGCCTGGGCGTTTATGGGTACGAGGCGGCTGTTGAGTTTGTGGTGAGGCACATGAAGGAGAAGGCGTCGGGTTGAAGCGGTTATGGGATGATCGGAGTTTTTTTTTATTATTGTGTGGCAAGGGGAGACATTTTGATAACGCTTATGGCTGGACTTGGGCGTACAAGAATGGTATAGAGGGAATGAACATACAAGTCGTGGCCGGCCATAGTGTTGGGCTTGCAGCGGCAAAAACGTCGCCATCGACCTGATGATCGCCAGTTGCAACAAGCTTCCCTTGGCTGTCTACTGCTGCTATGCACATCTCGGCGCAGAGCGGCTCGTGACACTCCGGGGTTGCCTGTCGTTCATGCGCCGGCTGACCAGCTCCAGACTGGCCCAGCCCCTGGAAAATAGCAGCGGCCATGTCCCGAACGGGGAGGTATGCGCCCGCCCCGGTCCTCCTCGTGGTAGGATAGCCTGCAATCTAGCGACCGGCTCATTCGTGCGGCTGCCCAGGCACGTGGAACTAGTGGCCCTCGACCAGCGGGTCGTCGTAGTCCGCCGAAGAGATCCTAGAGCCAGAGCTCGATGCCGCTGTATCCGCGTTTGCCGCCGCTCCAGTGTGTTGCCAGCGAAGCAGCGGCCCATGAACATGGGGCTTACTGCTAGCTGGCAGTGCATGGTATTGGTAGCACGGGGACCGTGGCGGGAGGTATGAGTGGTCGCTTTCGGGCCTCGAGCAGAGTGTCTCGGATACAAGTAGCCAGGGGACTGCTAGACCGGAGCGAGTGCAAGTAACCGAATATGTCGATAACGGGCAAAGGTATTTGAAGATTAGGCTTCTAGCTATCTACCTATCTACCCAGGCGTTTTGCGTCCATGCGACAGACTTTTGGACCCCCGAGTCCGACGTCACGGAGCTATCTCCGTAGCTACAGCAGTGCCCTCCCATATTCAGTAACCTTAACCACCACACCCCAACGACAATGTTGGCCGCTGGCCGATCGAGAACCGAAGATAAGCGGTGCCCACACGTATATCTCGGGTGTTTGATAGACCAGCAGAGCGGTATCCCTCCGCACACACAAGATAGGTACAAAATATTTACGGGGTGACACGCGCAGACAGCTACGCATCTCACTGATGTCATCTGCCGCGGCCGTGACTGCTCTTGGACCTCGAGGTGGAGCAGATAAGAGGGACGAGGACGGAAAGTGGTGCTGGCTAAGTCTTCTTCCGCCCCGCAAGGCTTGGCGTCATGTGGGGAGTGGGGTAACGATGGGGGTCCCTGGGCATCAACGACCGTTTTGCGACCCCAGACCAGCAACCCCCTGAGATGGAAAGGCAGATTGGGGAAGCCAGATGGGGAAAATACTTATTTTCCGTCCCATGGCCTCGAGCCGCACCAAACAGAGGGGAACGTCCCGGTCCCGAGTGGGCGGGTCTTGGGATGAGGCGGACCAGGCGTCGGATCCGGTCCGCACAAGCCATTAATTCGCCTGGGTTTTCCCGTCCGTCCTTCTCGTGTTTGGCTGCCCGTTAAAGGTGCCCTGCCAGACTCCGCCTCGGACTAAGACTAAAAGCAAAGACGCTGCCACCCGTCTCGAGCAGACAGACAGACCTCTTTCCGTTCGAACCACACTAGTCCCAACCCCCCTAGTCCAGATACAGTCCTCTCCCACTGCTGCTGAACCATGTCGGCCACAGTCACCACCACAATCGTCGCGCAGCCAGAGGCCCGGCCGGAGGTCAGGCCAGAGCTACAGGCCCTGAGGCGAGAGATTGCTGGTCTGGAGCGTCATGGCTACCTCTTTGGCAAGAAGCTGACCAAGTCCTTCTCGCCCTTCCTCCACGACGTCATCTACCGCGAGCTGGGCCTGAACTGGGGCCAGATCCGGCTCGACTCTACAAACATGGACCTCTTCCTGAGGCTGGTGCGAGCCCCAAGCTTCTATGGTGAGCCAGCCACGTTGTCTTATATCTTATGTCTGATATGTCGTAAGCTTCACCAACGCTAACTGCCGTAAAAAAAAGGCGCCTCTGTAACGATGCCACACAAGGTCGCCATCATCCGCCATCTGGATGAGCTCACAGAGGAGTGCCGCGAAGTGGGCGCCTGCAACACGCTCTTCCTGCGCTCCGACCCGGCCACGGGCCGCCGCCTGCTCTGCGGCGCCAACACGGACGTCATCGGCGTGCGCGAGTCCTTCTACCAGAACGTGCCCGACCCAGACGCCGTCTTCCACGGCCGCCCGGCCCTTGTCCTCGGCGGCGGCGGCGCCGCCCGCTCCGCCGTCTACGCCCTGCACCGCTGGATGCGCGCGACCGAAATCTACGTTGTCAACCGCGACGACGCCGAGGTCGCCGCCGTCCAGCGCGAGTGCGCCGACCGCGGCTTCGGCGCCCGCCTGCGCCACGTCCGCACCGTCGACGAGGCCCGCGCCCTGCCCGCGCCGGGCGCCATCGTCGCCTGCGTCCCGGACTTCCCGCCCGTCACGCCCGACGAGAGGCGGGCCCGGGACGTGGTGCGCGCGTTCCTGGACAAGCCGGACAAGGGCGCCATGCTCGAGATGTGCTACAACCCCACCCCTTACACGGAGCTGGCCGCCATCGCCGAGGAGGCCGGCTGGCAGGTCATCCTGGGCACCGAGGCGCTCATCTGGCAGGGCATCGCGCAGGACAGGTACTGGACCGGCCAGGAGCTGCCGCCCGAGACGGTCAAGGTCATCCAGCAGGCCATCGCCTCTAGGCTGCCCAGGCGATAGAGGCGTCTCATTTTTCTCTTCTCTTTTTAATCCCTTTGCTCATTCACCGGGATTCTACCCTACCTAATCATGCAGCCGTGACTGACTGCTTCCTAGCGGTATATATCGGAATTCACTTGTACATATTTAGGAATACGACGTAATGAGCCATCATCTCCAGATGGTCCCATTAAAGACCCTGTGAATCGATCATCATACCTTTTGTTGCCTTGCTAGGTGTCACTCAGCGGTTGTCCCAGCACCCACATGCCTCCGCTTCCCTACGTCTAAGGACGATAATCGTGCAAGTTTCTGGAACCGATAAACCTACTATGTTTTTTTAATGCTGATACTCACTGTCTCACGGAAAGTTGTAGAAAGTATATGTTAATAATATGAATACCACCAAAGAGCAGATTCACAAGTAAGTTTCTGCATAATTACCTCTTCCACCTCCAAAGAATCAAACGGAAACCAGCTGTTGAGCGTTTGGCTGAGCGGCGAGCTTTTAGCAATGAGAACGGTGAGGGTTTTGGACCAAAGATTACGCCATATATCAAACAAGGTGCCCTGCTACTCATAGCATATGTGGCTTCGCGTGCGCGTTTTCTCCCTTCACAGCCTTCACAGGCCGTGAAATTTCCTGGACATTGGTATCACTACCTATACGTTTCCATAGACACCATTTCCCAGTAACGACGATGTAACTCATCCTGGATTATTACTTGCACGTCAGTGGTCTTTTGTGTGAACTAGGGTACTGGCCATGGCCCATATCGGCTGACGGAGAATCAAGTGTGCTTAGCGTTTGGACAGTGAATCTCACTCTACTCTCAGATAGGTGTAAGTAGGAGAAATGGTGCCAACTTCCAGGGTAAATATAAAGTATCAACTATCCCTAAATCTGCCCGGCTAATACACCTACGGCTACCCCCAGGCTTCACTTGAAGCTTGTGTGGTGCAATTGGGTCAAGCTCGACAAAATATGAAGTGCCGGGAATATGCCCCGAACAATACTGACACGAAAGATTGGCCGGGTTATCCGAAGGCAGCATGGCGCAGCAAAGCTGCCGTAACGGGAGAACGCAGGTGAGTACGGCGTTATGATTAGAGCTGGTATAATGCGGCTCACGCGTTGACGTGCGGCAGCCTCGCAAGGCATGGTAGTCTGTGCTGGTAACCGCGAGCGTGCGTGGGCAACCCTGGGTACGATAGGCCTATAGGGGCAAGTTCAGGGACATAGAAGACATAGAAGTGATTGTAGTTAGCGAGATGGAACGAGACATCACATTCGCCAGGTAGAAGCATCTTTGTACTCTCTACACCGTGTCCCTCCTCCACTTCACACCAAATATGCATAGACTGCTAAACGGCAACTATGGCAACAATGCGACGCAGCCGGGAATGCTCAAACTCAGCACCGATAATTCCTTCTACTTCGAGCTCCTGCGCTTCTTGGCCTGAGCGCTTACGACGGTGCTGGTGTGGACGAGGTTCTCACAACCGCCCAAGGCATAGTCCCGGCCCCGACTTCAAGTCCATGGCCGACCGCGTTCTCGAGCGCGGCAAGGTCGTAGTCAGCAGGGGCTCAAGGTCCAAGGTCTCGGCGAGGTCGGCCTTCTTTGCTGCTGCCACCCACTTCCGCGGCGCCGACTCCTACCTGCACGGCAACACGTCGGATCCCCGCACCACGTCCCTTTGGGACTAACCAGGCTGAGATGTTCCACCAGGCCATCGCACTGCTGCCGCGCATGGCGGTGCGCGAGACCGTCAGGACGCCCGGCTTCGACCTCCCCACGCTCTGGCAGGAGCTGCCGAGGCTGGAAGACGTGCGCCGCAATAAAAACGACGGTAGCGACACGATCGACGCTCATCCATCGGCATTGGCCTCGACGGCAGCCTCGAAGAGCTATAGCTGTACCACGTCATGGATGCTCATCGCCGGCCTCGAGCGCGAGCTACAACGTGCTCACGTGCAAGGGGACAGGCCAGCCCGGGAGCGCGTCGTCACATCGCTGCTTGACAGCCTTCTCTTCGTGCACACCGGACGGCGCCGGGCTCGCCGGGCTCAGCTTTTCGGCGCTATCTCAGGCCCCGCGCGCGGGCGGAGCCAGGACTATTGCGGTGTGGCTGCGCTGAAGCTGTAGAAGTACACAAGGCGGTGCTTGATCGGTTCCAGGGTGTAGTCGAGGGACAGCGATGAGGTTGAGTTGACGGTTGGCTTGTTTGTATGCCATGCTCAGGGGCAGGGTTAGGGTTCTACATATCCTGCGGGATACTCCATACTAGGAACCTCACCACCACAGGATTTTGTGGGTGGAGAACTAGTGGAAGCTAGCCCCAGATGGCGTTAGAACGTTGCCTTGTATGGATGACTTCTCTGTTCGTACTTGGTGAAACCCCCGAAGAATCGGGTCGTGCTGTACCGACGAGGTTTAAAAGAATCAAAGGGGTGATGTTATTCCCCCTCAGTTGCACCCTTGCGGGCTGTGAGCCGCCTAATGCGCAGTTGTCATAGGGCTGTTCAGGTGGCATTCAGCGGTCGTTTTAGGGCTCAGCGCTGCTGTTCAGTGATCGTGCAGAGAGCTGAGCGAATGTGGGTCCGTTTGGGCAGGTCTTTGGAGTCGTGCAATCAAGATTCCACGCTCGCCACGCGACACAGAGGATTTCATTGTCGCGATTGAGAGTTGAAATTGCCAACACCCACCTGGCCTTTATACTGATGTCCTGAGCATTATCCGGACGAGAGCAGGCCGACGACTGCCATGAGACACCCGGCGGGGTCGTAGGACGAACCTCGCCGTGCGATAGCACTCATCCAACCCACGTCCTGGTCTGAACTGCAAGACGCACAATGATACAGGGAATCTTTTACGCCCGCTTTCTGCCCCAGGAAGGTGCGTATGCAATGAAACATGCACGAATGCGCAACCGTTTAGCGAGGCAGGCCTCTAGACAGATGGAAACACAACGCTGACTCTTCACAGGCACCAAGATCGTGGCCCAGAGTCCGGAAGGCTGCATAGTGGCGGCCGAGGGGGTGGCCAAGCCGCCGCTGCTCGACTTTGACGTGCTGCAGGAGTACATCATCCCGCGCAAGGCCTTCTTCAACCGCTACATGACGGTCACGGACCCGGAGGGCAAGTTCTGCGTCCTGGGCTTCCCCGTCTCCATCGTGAACCCAAAGTACGACCGCAACGAGTTCATCTTCAACTTTGGCCTCGTCGTCGAGGCGGGCCTGTCGGTGGCCGACCAACTGCCCTACGAGCGCGTGGTCCGCCGCCTGGCCGTCACCTTTGCCGAGATGGAGAAGCAGAACGAGTACCTGAGCGGCCTGGACGGGCCGCCGCGCGGGTCATCATCATCCTCTACGGCCGCGGCAACAGCAGCAGACGAGGGCCCGCGCCGCCCGATCCAGGCGCTGCTCGAGATCGTCAAGGAGGACCTCAACAACTACGGCGAGTGCATGATCCCCGTCGACGACGCAAACACCATCAACATGAAGCTGTTCCCGCACCACCCGACCCCGCCCGAGGTCAAGGGGTGGCACGTGCCCGTGGCCAAGATGCGGCTCGCCGACGCCGTCGACGACACGTGGGACCTGACGCTGCGTAAAGTGATCGCCCACATCGACGGCGTCAACGACGTCCGCCGCGTCGCCTATCTGGCCGACGTGTCGCTCGAGCTGACGCGCGTCGCCCTGCGCCACCTGCTCTACTACGACACGGTCCTGCTGCTCGACCTCTTCCTGTTCGGCTCGTGCTACGCGCCCCGCCCGGCCATCCACGACTTCGTCGCCAACATTGGCGGCGTCGTCGACGAGTGCGCCGCCTACGTCTGCGTCCTGCCCGCCACGGGGCCCACCGCCGCCGTCCCGCCGCCGGGCTCGTCGTCGTCCGAGGGTGGTGGTGGTGGTGGTGGTTCGTCGTCGGGCCTGCTGCTGCCCCGCATCCCCTCGGCATCGACCATGACTTCATCAACCTTTCTCGTCGGATCCCACCGCCCGCCGCCGCCGCCGCTCCAGCACCACCACTACAACAACCACCAACAACAACACTTCCAGCACCACTCGCACCCGGGCACGCCGCCGCGCGTCAGCAACTTTCTGCTCGTCCGCCTCATGGCCAGCTTCTGCGCCGGCCGCACCGTCATGGAGTGGCTCAAGTCCCACATGGACGCCGGCTTCGACGTGCTCCGCTTCGTCGACGTGCGCCGCCTCGTCCAGTTCGGCGTCATCAAGGGCTACCTGTACCGCGTCCACAAGTACGCCGTCTCCAAGCAGTACCTGGCCGCCCTGGCCACTGGGCAGGCCCGCCCTTTTGATCGCGACGGCGTCGGCGGCGGCGGAGCCACCGTCTTTGGCCCACGGGGCGACCCGCTGCAGCAGTACACCGACGGCCGCCACTGCTTCGACCAGATCATCACGGAGCAGAACCTGTCCGACGCCGAGATCATGGAGAGACTGAAGAACCTACCCCTCCCGCAGGGTGACCTAAACGTGTTTTACCGCTAGATGTTGCAACATGCATGATCGCCCCCCTTATCCCACCGTCTATGCAAGTCTATATTACATACACGAAACGAATGGGATATCTATCATCATCATTGTACACGCGAGTCCGGACTATGAAACCATCCCTCCGTTTTTTGCGAGTTGATTTTACAAATGTTTTGCGAGAAAAGGTGTTGACAACCTTGGTCATATCCAAGGGACTGACTAGGTTCCCTCTTCCCCCATATGTGATGTCTAACCGGCTTTTTCACGTTTGCTAGTGTTGAGTCCGGTGCTCAATCGGAGGACGCGTCTTCGTCCTTCGCCAACTTGGATCTCAAGAGCTCCGTTGACTCTGCTAGCTTGGCATACCGCTTTTCTAGCCGGAAAATTTTGAGCGCCAGCGACTTTGGGGCACTGGCCGGGTTATGCTTCGCCTCGTTGTAGTGCTCTTCGGACCACTTGAGCTGCTTCTTTAGATCCGAGACCTTGCCGGCCACCGATAGAAGCTCATCGTCAAAGCCATCGAGCGCCTTGCGTGCCATCTCCGCGTCGGCCTCATCATCGGCCATCAAAGACTGTTGCGCCTCGGCGAGCGCCTTCATGTCCGCCCGCACCGCCCTGAGCCTTCCGGTGTTGGGCTGGCCGGGATACGTCTGGCCCGAGGCGGCGTAGTCCTCATCGCTGAGCAGCTCGATGATCCTGACGTTGTGCTTTCCCTTGCGGAGGATCAGGAGTTTGTCTTCCACGATGAACTGTTGCGTCTCTTCGGGGAACCAGAGAGAGACGGGCTTGAAGTCGATCTGCCCAGTGCTCATCGAGCCTCGGGCCTGGCCGGGCCGCCCGCCAATGTACACTGCCTTCTGGATGGCGAGCCGGTTGCCGTCGCTGACGCTGGAAGCAAGACCTGCGGCATACAATATGCGCGCAACGTTACCTTGCTCTATCAGCGACTTTGGCAACTGCAGCTGGATGCTGCTGGCAGCATTGGTGGCTGTCACAACGACCGCGGGGTCGTGGGTAAAGTTGACCGGGCTCGGGTCTCTTGCGTGGAGAACCCGGTGCTCAGTCTCGGCGCGCCTGGCGACCTCGATACCATGGACGAGGGTCAAGACTTCAAAGGCAAGCTTGTGCTGTGCTATCCTCTTCGGCCGGTCCGTCTTATGCTCCTCCACGAGGTCGCGGATTTGCTCGTTCGGGAGGAACGTCAGTAGCTTGAGTAGCCTCTCTACGTCCTCGTCCGGCTGGCGGACAAAGTAGCCATAGAGATCGTAAGGGCTGGTCTGGAAGATGTCCAGCCACATGTCCCCTCCCCCGGAAGACTTGCCGAGTTTCTCGCCTTGGGAGTTGGTCAGCAATGGGACCGTAAAGCCGACGGGGTTGTGCAAAAAGCCCGCCTGGAATTTGCCAGGACTCGCTATGTTCTCGCTCTGGCGCAAAGTCTTGACGGCATCAATGCCCGCCACGATATTGCCGTACTGGTCGGAGCCGCCAATTTGCATCTGGACGCCCAGCTGCCTGTTCATCTCGAAGAAATCCCAACCTTGCATGAGGGTGTAGCTCAGCTCGGCGAAAGACAAGCCATCGCCCTCCGTCATCTTCCGCTTGACCATGTCTCTCGAGAGCATGGGGCCGACCCTGACGTGATGGCCCAGCCTCTGCAGGACCTCCAACATCGGCTGCTTGTTCCACCATCTGTTGTTGTTAACAAGGTCCCGGCGCCATGCCCATTCCTTCTCGTAGCCATATCGGCGGGCCTGCGCCTCGACATTGACCCAGATGCGCTTCAGCTGATAATGTATTGATGCCATGTTCTTGGCGAAGTCGCTCCTTTTCTGGTCCCTGTCCTTGAGACGGCCCGAGGGATCACCAATCTTGGCCGTGGCGCCGCCTAGCAGCGTGACAGCCCTGTACCCGTACAGGTACATCCAGAATATCGGCATCAGGGGCACGAGGTGGCCGACGTGGAGCGACGGGGCGGTCGGGTCGATGCCGACGTAGGCCCCTATACGTTTGACCCTCATGAGCTCGCGGATCTGATCCCTCGACCTGCCGTTGGAGCAGATAGGTAGTCAGCACGGGCTGCCGTCCAGATCCCTTTGCGCGCTGGCGAGGGGTAACGTACCCAGCGATGTCCTTGATGAAGCCGCGCGATTCAAGCAGATCCCAGAGCCCCATCTCGGTGCCGCTCTCAATCCTCTTCGCCTTGAGGTCCCACGCCTCTTGGGCCACCCGCATCTTTTCTTGATATTTGATCGATCTGGACTCGCATCTCCGCGCGCTCGCTGAAAAGCTGACCGTCTGTGGGGAGGAGGAACATCCGTAACAGCTTGGGCGTGGCCTCCATGACAATGACGGGCTTCGTAGCCGTAATGAAGTCTGCGCCATTAACGGCAGCCTCCGATTGACGTTTCGGAGCATCTTGCAAGAAGGAATGGCAGCGCTTTCAGGCGCCGCAAGTTGGGAGCTCTGCCAGAAAAATCGGACTCGAAATAATTCCCAAAACGTTTCTGTGGAAAAGAGCTGCTGATTGGCCCGCTGAGGCGGGACGTCGGTGGAGCCGCCCACGACAGGGGCTAAGCTGCGCGCATCCGGCAGGCAATTCGACGAGGGGTTCAGCGTGCTGCAAAGCAGGCATCACGCTATCATGTGACGTCGCCGCCAACCGCAGGCTCTTATGCCTGAAATCCCAGGCAATACGTCAATTGGGCCAATCACAGAGCTTGCGATACTCATCCTCGGCAATACCTTGAGCTGGAACCGTAGAGTAAAGCAACGAGTTCCTTTAAAGCAACACCTCCGTCATTCCGTTCCCTGACAACATCCAGATTTTTCCCAAATCGAACCTTGCGTCGACGCCGACAACGACAAGCCAGCGCTAGCCTGCCCATCAATTGAAGGCGGAGCTTTGGAGACAGACGTTTGACCCCACACAATGGCATCGCTCGCCCGTCCGCTGCGGCAGGCTCTGACGGCGACAACCCGGGCCGGCCCGTCGCTGTTGTCGTCCGCTGTCGCCCGCCCGGCCCTGGCACGAAACACGCTCCTCCAGAATGGCGTAAAGGTCGCCGCCTTCCACGGCTCGAGCAGGAGATGTCTACTGCCCCCGCCTCGCCGTGAGTATCTCCCCGCGAGGATGCGCTTGCACGGGATGGAGAAAGCTGGATACAGGGTTGGGTGCGATGCGACAGGCAGCTAACAAGCCTTGATCCTACAGAGGTAATCGAAGGAAATGGTACGCAGAACGCCGACCGCCTGACCCCGAAACACCATCTGTGGTCTGCCGAACCGGCACGGACCGCATACAAAGAGGATGCAGCTATCCCCTGGCCATAGGTTCTCACTAACCTCTTTGTGCAGTGAACGACCCCGCCCCCGTCCCGCCCCCGTCACCGATTCACGGCTCATACCACTGGACGTCGGAGCGCCTCCTGGCGGCGGGCCTGGTGCCCCTGACGGTTGCGCCCTTCGCCGCGGGCTCGCTGAACCCCACCATGGACGCCGTGCTCATCTCGGCCCTCATCCTGCACTCGCACCTTGGCCTGCAGGTCACCATCGCCGACTATCTACCCAAGCGCCGCGTTCCCAAGACCCGCACGGCTGCCATGTGGGCCGTCAACATCGCCACCGTCGTCGCCGGCATCGGCCTGTACGAGTTCGAGACCAACGACGTTGGGCTGACTGAGGGGATCAAGAGGATCTGGAAGGCGTAAGGGGTGGGTCGCTTTTTGGATTTGCTTGAAACATGTGTCGTGCCTGGGAAGATGGAATGTTGGAGGTGGCGCGTGTTCCGGCGAATAAAATAAAATGGTAACTTTGTTGCGCTCGTAAAGTCCTCCTACAGCCGAGGCGTTGAGCGCAGATATCCGGCAATGGTGACGACGCTCATCCCACTTGGTGCTCTGGGTATAGCTGTTGTAGTGTAGGTCCTATAAATTGTATAACGAACTGCTCGCTGTTGAACTCGCCCTCACACTGTATGAGAGGCGGGTGTAGCCGATGTACCATAATTCCGTATCCAGCATATCCTCGCAGAAATCCAGGTATTCGTAGGCATAGCGTACGTCCAGCCCCATCTTCCTCATTATTCGTGAAGCCGTTCTCCCATGGCAAATGTTCACCGTTGTCATCATCATCCTCCTAATCGAAATCCTCAAATCCCTTGGGCAGATCCGGCCAATCCTTTTTTACAAGCTTGATAACCGCATTTGGCTGCTTGTAAAGCGATTTGAAGACGGATCTCGTCCACTACCATGCAAAAGTTGCACCTCGCGCCCAGGAAGCGGAGCCAAACCTTGTTATCTGCCGCAAGGGCAAATTCCTCTCATTCTAGAGTTACCTCTTTCATCTGGATAAGGCGCTCGGGCGTCGCTACCTCTCCGTACATGACGCCGTGCACAAAGACCTCACCCACCAGACGATAATGTCCCCCGCCATCATCGCGGTGCCTCCTACGCAGCATGAAGGGCGTCCTTCCTCCCTCCAAGAGCCAAATCTCGTCGCCGGGCTCCAGACTCCTGGGGCCAATCCCGAACCGCCTGTCGGCGGTCACAAAGAACCGCCGGAATTGCCACATCCACCTGGTGTGCCTGTCGAAATCGGCGACAGCGTATTCCAGCGCCTGGGCGTTTTCGATTGCATCCGCGTGTATCCCCGGGAAGGCGGCAAGAGGCAGGCTGTTGATTCTCCGCTGGAGCCTTCCTAAAGCTTCAAGGACGCTGGGAACGTCACTGCCAGACGCCATTTTCTCCTCCAGCGAGACTGCTCTTTGGGAAATCTGCTTCGCCCACCACATCTGGAAAGCGGAGGTGCCGTCAACCAAGCCGGAGATGATACCTGACTGGTCGGCATGAAGGCTGCGGATCAGCGCTTGCTCGGCGCTCTCTTCGGTGCCGGGATAAGTCCCGTTGTATTGGTCAACCATTTGGAGGAACCACTCGCACTCGAAGTCCCCAGGACTCTTATCAAGCTCTGGGCCTTTGGAAGACACGGGAGAGATCGGGAGCCCGCGAAGGGTCAGCAGGTTACCCTCCGCAAGCCGGACGCAAGGGGTCTTCTGTCGGCGCCATTGGCACGCATCGAATATGGGATGAGAAAGGCTAAAGAGACAGGTTGTGGCAGGCGGGCGGTCGAACCGAGGGACCCACGACGGCAAGCAGGGACCTTCGGAATCGCTGGCGCCCGGATCTTGGGCCCTGTTGAGGACGTCCGGGTACGGCAGGTTCTGCAGCATCGCCAGCGCGACGCGCGTAAAAACCTCGGCAACGGGGAGACTATAATCCACAAGCGACCCCAGGGGGTTTTGATTCTGGTTTGGCTGCGCGATGCTTGAAACCAGGCCAAGACACCCATATACCGCATCTTTCTTGTTCGTGAACATGTGGTAATTCATCTTGAAGATGGCCCAGTACCACATGGCGTAGAGTCGTTCCGTTTCGGTCGCGCAGCAAAATCTTTCCAGCAAAAGCCGGGACGGCCGCCCACGCGAGGCCGCCTGGATGTCGTCCTTGAGCTCGATCATTCTCGTCACACGCGACATGTTGCCCTTTGAGGGCGGCGCCGCTGCGACGGCGCTCGGCATGCGGTGGTGGATGGTGCGGAGCCAGTTGATCTCGACCAGCGGTTTCGGAAACTCGGAGAGAGATTCCCAGGACATCATGACGGGGCCAGAGAGCGCGACGACGTCGTGGATGTTCTCGAGCGCCTTGAGACTGGCCTCCTGCACTACCCAACCCCGCGAGAACCAGCGGCGCCGGGCAAAGTACTGTAAGAAAAGGTGCCTGTCGCGCCTCCAGCGCAGGCAGGCGTCGGCGCTAAAATACCGGACCAGCTCCACGTCCTCACAGTCCGGATCCTTGAGCAAAAGGTACTGGAGACCTTTTGCCCGTACAAGACGCAGGAACGCCGGGATGAAGTTCTCCACGAGCCACAGCGCGTCGGGTTGCGGCACTTCGCCGCCAAGCCAAACGATGGTCATCAGGGACTTTTGGTAGATCTGCGCCATGATGCCGACCTGCCGGGATCGTTCAGAATAATCATCCTGGTTAATGCATATGGCGTCGATCCAAACGTGCTTCGGCACGGTTCCGGTAACGGCGGTAGTCTGGGCCGGGTGGAAGCGGAACAAGGCGGGCGACGCGAGCATCCCCTCGCCACCGTCATCCGCAAGGAATAGGCCGTCGGCGAATGCCCGGTCGAGAAACTCCAAAGCAGTCTTGTTGACCGTGAGGCTCTTCCCGTTGCAGCGAATTCGGGCCATGGCGGGAGGCTCGTCGTCCTCATGGCCCTCGTTGTCGTCCAGCCCAGACATCAGTGGGGAGTTCCAGGTGTATGAGAGGGCGCAAAACGGCGGCCCGTCGTCCAGCACGACGGTTTGTAGCGAGATGGAAAACCCGCGAGGCCGCGTAGCGTCACGCACGATCTGAACGAGGCGGATTGTGTGGCGGTCGCTGGGTAGAGTACTGTACGAGTAGCATTCATCTGCTGCCGGATCGGCGATGGCATCTGCTGCTGATGCCCGGTCACGCGAACCCATGGCTTAGTAGGTAGGTAGGTATTTAAACACTTACCCCTTGTGGGATTGGGGTAACTGGTAGCTACGTTAATTTCCAGACACAATTAAACCGTAAAAGTAGGATCCGATAAACACACGACGAGGGGCGGAGGACTGCCAGGCGTCCATGCTGCCGGCTGACTGCATCATACACGTGACGTGTATTTACTTGTACTTATGAGGGATTGAAAAGTTGAAAACTAGCTGCGCTGTGTCCGGCGATTAGGTATTTAACTGGTATGTTCCATATTGGGGACATGTTATCGGCGTTTCCCATAGCCGTATCGGCGACGCCATGTGGTGTTTATGCGGTTATCTGTTGACTATCTAGTGTTGTTGTAGATGCTAAAGCAGTGGCTCCATGGCAGGATCGCCAGGTTTGGAAGGCTCATGAGGTGCCTTTTTGTCACCGTGTTTTCATCCTGCTCTGGCGTCTTGCGAAAAATGGACTGCCTGAAGCCAGACGCCATGCCCGCTCACCAGAGAAGAGGCCCGGAAATGGTTGGCAAATCTGACCGGGAAAGCCACGTGTGTTGTCGCAACTCGCCTGGGCCTGAGCCGCTCTAGTGATGACCCTCCATCTTGTACATACGGCTGTTATTATCAAAGCACCTAAATTCCCAGGTGCTAGGTACCAGCTAGTTACCAAGGGAGGTGGGTGGCTAGCCATGCGTGGGATGTACGTGAGGAGAGTTGACGGGTTCTACCAGCATCCCGTGTAGTAATATAGTTCCAGATGACGGAGACCAAGGGGAGAATCTAGGTCAGGTTCTGATTGAGAAAAGAGGAATGTGCAGATAGCCCCGATTCAGGGGCGTCGGTGGTTCGCTGGCAGGAATAGCAGCCCATATGTGTACTTCGTGTGAAAGCCTGGAGCGGATATCCCTTCCAAAGATCGTGAGCATCACTACCAATTTGGAAAGCGTTCCCCTCGCGATTTAGAGGCTGGGAAATCGATGCCGCGATTCTCCCCCAGCTAGCTCGATCCGGACTGGGCTCAATGACTAACATCTTATAAATCCCTACGATGATACGATGTATTCACCTTGATTCTCACCTATATCTTTCTTTTCCCAGTTGCCAGTGTCTTGGCCCACCCGGGACGGAACGTGAACGACTCGCGGAGGCCGGAGTTGGCCGACGTTGCGCTCCGGTCCGGTCCTGGAGGTTCAGATGGAGGGAGATGGGAGATGGGAGGAAGCGGTCATACCCGCACAATTTCCCAGGCAAGTAAGTTTCTTATTCTTGTTATGACCAAGACAAACCAGGCAATCCCTGCCCAAGCATACGGAAGAAGAGATGGCAGAAGGGGAGCAAATACCATCAGATGACAAACGAGCGCGCTGGGACGAACTGGTGGGGTCCGTGGAAGTTCTTTGTTTATCCACCCAGACGACAACATCGGCAACTCCACCAAAGCCCAGCCCCTCCAATTGCGAGGAGGGGGAGAGGGGTAAATCGTCAGCCATCAGCCCTAGGTATTGCTGTATCCTGCATGGGCCCTTCACAAATCCGCCTCGCTTGTGTGCGCAATCGAGAAAGGAAAGGATCAGAGGAGAAGAGAGGACTAACAGCGGTGAGAGAAAAGCTGTAGTAATCCGGCACAGGTTGCGCAAAGACCCAACCATCGGAGACCCGGTCGCTTACCTTTCTTGTCCTTCAGTCAGTCAGTCTGACTGAGCCCTCCCCTGCAGGTGAGCGACCCGGTCCGCCGGAGCGGGTTGGTTGGCGCCATGCAGTTGGTTCTCCGCATATGTACTGCTGTGGTGGTTTGTTGGTCAGCAAAACAAAAAGGTGCCGAGCAGGGCAAGTGGGCGCGCCTGCTGTTGTGTCAAGGATTGTGCTTCCCTCTCTGCTGGGCCCTGCCATATCCAAGAGCCTGGCGCACGGCT
Source organism: Magnaporthiopsis rhizophila (assembly GCA_003049465.1). Taxonomy (NCBI): domain Eukaryota; kingdom Fungi; phylum Ascomycota; class Sordariomycetes; order Magnaporthales; family Magnaporthaceae; genus Magnaporthiopsis; species Magnaporthiopsis rhizophila. The sequence continues at coordinate 66,631 of PYSS01000134.1, forward strand.
CCTTCAAGCTTTTGGCCCCCAAAAAGGGGGCCAGGAAGGCATATAAAAAAAAAGAAAAAAGAAAAAAAAAATAAAGCTAAACAAGGTATAGCCGGGCCCGTCTCCGCGGGCCATCGCCGACCCGCACCAATGGTATGGAAGACGGTGCACCTTGGTTTTTGCCCTCTTTTCTCCCTGGGCTTTTTTTTCCCTGGCAGCTGGGTTCCCATCCTCGTTCAGCTTTTCAGCACATTGCGGCAAACGCCGTTTGTATGATCCAGTCAGCTTTCCCAGATGTAGATATGCCCAACCAAGTCAACAACTGTGGGTATCGCCATCAACCAGACGTCTTGCTAAGGCGAAATAGATACGTAGGTAGGTAGGTAGGTAGGTAGGTGCTCGGGCCGTAGCTTGGCAGCGGGCCCCATTCACGTCTGCAGAAGCAAATTTAACGGATGAACTGTCTGCTGTGCTGTGCTGTGCCGCTCTCAGGTGCGCAAAAATCACAAATCAGAGACATTAAAAAAGATCCTCACGGTGGGGAGGCGCACATCGTCGTCGGGCGGCCGTGGACGGCGGCGGTGGGGGCGGGAGAGCGAGACATCCATGGCCATTCATCCCCAACGATGCGACCTCTCCTCTGGCGTCGCTTTTTTGACAGACCCATGCAGCAGCCCCGGCGAGGCCCGAAGGCTTGGGTTCCCTGCCCAAAGCGGCATCAAATCGAACTAACAGACCATAGGGCTACCACCCCTCTTGAACCTTCACCAATGGTCCAGAGGCGCGTGGCGCTGGGGAAGGGCCTCCTCTCTCCAACCTCGTCTGTCTTTTTATCAGGCAGGCTATTCCTTCCTTTCATCTGTCTGCATTTTCCCTCTCTTCTCCACCGCGGTGGCAGATCCATCACAGGAGTTCCATTCTGCTGGAACGGTACCCTCTTTTGTGTGGGGGTAATACCAAAGCTTCAAGAGCAGCCCGTCGCGCTCGTCCTCCATTATCATCGCCATCTGCGGGGACGCTTACCCGCCGCCCACCCACAGTGCCCCTCATCCACCGTGGGATCTCGCACGCTATCTCTCTTTCCCGGGCCGGCAGGCAGTGGTCACCCTCGCTTCGCTGGTTGCCGCCCTTCTTCTTTTCGCCTTTGTCGTGAAAAACAAATATCTTATACTTTTCCCCGATTTACCCCGGTCTCCTATGTGCACCTTTTCGGGTCAGGTTATCGCTTTCCCGGTTCCAGAATGACAAACGACGATACTGGGGAGACGGTTGATGATACCAAGATCAAAACTTCGGGCGCTTCTGCCGCCTCCAGGGTAGCGAGTGCGATCGAGGCAGCGAGGAGCAGCAGCGCTGATCCGATCGAGGCCTGGGAGAGCCTCGACAGCGCCCCTGAGGAGCACCACTACGAGAATGGACGGAGATACCACATGTTGAAAAAGGGTCGATATCCTTTTCCCAATGACGAGGACGAGCAGTCGAGGTTAGTTCAAACTATGATTTCCAAAATAACCGCCTATCAAGTTCTTGCAATTCTTGGGCTGACATTCCTTAGAGAGATGATGAAGCACTACATGATGCTGGAACTAGCCGTGAGTGATCCTTGGATTGCTTCCAGGTTTTGGCCGATCCTGACCCTTTGTTGCAGGAGGGGAAGCTCTTCCATGCGCCAATAGGAGACACACCTGAAAGGATCCTCGATATTGGCACTGGCGCTGGTACGCTGCTTTGGTTTTTTTCCCCCCATGTTCTGTCGGCTGGCGTTACGATACTCCTTCTGGTTTCATTTGTTGCAAGCCGATCTGGAGCTAACATTTGTTTTTCGTACACCAGGAGCTTGGGCAATAGATGGTAGGCAGCCGGACTGTTGCCAACCCAGTTGAGGGGACACTTGCTGATTGCTTATTTGCTAGTTGCGGATGAATATCCGGGTTCAGAAGTCCTCGGAACAGATCTGTCAGCAATGCAGCCGGACATGGTACCACCAAAGTACGTGTCAGATGGCGCCGTCTCCTCCCGCGCCAGGCGTGGCCTGGATACGTCGACTAACGCGTCTGTTTTCACTGGGTATTAGCTTGCGTTTTTTGGTGGATGACGTTGAGGATCCAGAATGGTTGAACGGCTCGGATTGGGATTTGATACATTTGCGGTTTGTTGTTGGAACCCTCAGAAACATCCCAGGGACGTTGGCGAGATGCTTCGAGTGTGTGGCCCCTGTCCTTGTACCTCCATTTACCACTTTTTACCCCTTAACAATTACCTAGGAGCGAGGAGAGACTGACAAGCTTTTGTCGGTGACTGCAGACACGCGAAACCGGGCGGTTGGATCGAGATCCAAGACTCGCACTTTGTTCCGGAATGCGACGACGGGACCATGAAAGAAAACGACTATCTTTATTGCTTCTTCGACCTCCTCCACCAGGCGCTCGCCAAGGTGGGCATGGACTCGCACTGCCACCGAAACATGGGACAGTACCTGAAGGACGCCGGCTTCACCAACGTAGGGCGCGTGGTCAAGAAGACGCCGGTTGGGCCCTGGGCGAGGGGGGAGCAGCTGCAGCGCATCGGCGAGACCATGAAGCGCGCCGTGTACAGCATCCTGCCCAGCTTGGCCAAGCCACTTGAGGCGCTCGAGATGTCCCGCGTCGAGGCCGAGGTCTGGTTCGTCAAGGTGCGCAAGACGCTCGAGGACAACTCGATACATCGATATTTCAACACGTACTTTTGGTACGCGCAGAAACCCGAAGCCGGAGAGCGAGGAGGTGGCGTGCAGGTTGGACCAGGTGATTAGGGGGTTATGAAGGGTCATGAGCATGTGCAACGGTGCGGTGGCGTTTGGTCGTTAGTGCTGGAGATGGTTTATTATGGAATAGAATTACGCTAGAAGATAAAGATGCAAAGTGTAGATCGAATATCATGGAAGTGAAGTAGAGGAAGCCGAGAGGGGTGGGCTTGGCAGTGCGCTTGCTGGCTTGATTACATAATCAACCGACGTCGCTGGAGCTTTTGGATGGATTGGCGACTGGAACTTGGAGCTCCAACAAGTTGTGCATCCAATTCATTCCACCGCCAACGACGACGTCGACCGCACCTATAAACCAGCATCTCCGAGCCGAACGCAAAACACCAAACCAAGCTTATTCCATCTGCGACCGAAACCCAGAAGGCGACACCCAAACCGCGCGCGACAATGGCGCCCAGCGTCGCCAAGACGGTGGAGCAGATGCTCTCGCACGCGGCGCCGCACTACAGCTTCTCCTTCACGCCCTTCCTGCAGCAGACGTACCAGCACAGCCTGCCTCCCGACCGGCCGATATGCAGGGTGTACGCGTCGGGCGGCAACTGCGCCAACGGCACGCGCTGTCTGGAGCGACACGTTTCCGATCCGTCGTCCACGGCCGACAACACCACGACAACCCAGGGCGGTCGCGGCAAGCGCGGCGACGGGCCGGCCTTCAACAGCATGGTGTGCAAGCACTGGCTGCGCGGGCTGTGCAAGAAGGGCGACAGCTGCGAGTTCCTGCACGAGTACAACCTGCGCAAGATGCCCGAGTGCAACTTTTACCTCCGCCACGGCTTCTGCCAGAACGGGGAGGAGTGCATGTACCTCCACATCGACCCCCAGTCGAAGCTGCCGCCCTGTCCGCACTACGACCAAGGGTTCTGCCCGCTGGGGCCCCGGTGCGCAAAGAAGCACGTCAGGAGGCAGATGCTGTGCCCTTGCTACCTGTGCGGCTTCTGCCCGGACGGGCGGGCCTGCAAGCAGGGGGCGCACCCGCGCTGGGATCCGAAGATGGAAAAACCCACCGTCAAGGCCGAGAGGCCGCCGCAGCAGCCGTCCGCGGTCGCGGCCGAGGACGAGACGGGCCAGGGCCAGGGACAAGGACACAGGAGGGACGGACACTTTGACGACGATGACGATCGGGACGGCGGCGGAAGGGACCGGGACCGGAAGCGGGGCGGCGGCTACGGCGGCCAGAGGGATAAATTTGGCGGGCGCGGCGGCGGAGGAGGCGGCAGGTGGGGAGGCCGCGGAGGAGGAGGACACAAGTTCAGAGGACGGAATTTCTGACCGGAGGGGATCGTCTGGCGCCACTTGCTCTTTTCGCTATAGCTCTCTACTGGGTTGGCGTCTTTTGTCGTCACCGGCGTTTTATACCACGGGCTGCCAGTTTCCAAGCTCTGCAGTGGTTCCCCATCTGCTGCATCATACCAACAACTGAAATCACATGCATAGCCTTCGAGAGAGGGAAAAAAAAAACAAAAAAAAAACAACAAAGCCAAAAAAAGCGATAAATATCACACCCTGGCTGTAGAGGGTTAACTGCTGTTTCTATGTGCTTGTTACAAAGGAGCCGTGATGTCGTTGCTTACAAATGAGGGATACCATACCGCCGCGCCCAGGATGCGGACTATGTCAAGTTAGATGATCGTGTCAAAACATAAAAACAAAACACAAACGCACACAACCGTAACCCATAATGCGCCATTCAATAAACAAGTTAACCAGTCGCCTGCACCCGTCGACTTCATTTCCAAACGTCATGCTCTGTACCAAACGAAGAATCACCACCAGGCACGGCCACAAACTCGCCGCTCTCACTGCCAGATCTGGGTGTGCCGCCCAGAGACGACGGCGAGGGCTGCCACGCGGCCAAGTTGTCGACCCTGCGGACGCCCATCATCCACGCGACCAGACCGCGGGGCACCCACCGGCCCACGAAGCCGTACAGGTCCGCCCCGAGGCCAACGCGGACGCTCTCGGGCGGCCAGCCATCCCTGGCCGGGTCGGCGCTGATGATGTCGAAGACGGTGTTATGCAGCTCCCGCAGCGAGGTGCCGCGCAGGCCCCGGACGGCGGTGCCAGTCCCGATGACCGACGCGGACTGCGCCGTGTAGTTGCGGCCGTAGGCGTAGCGCGCCGACTCGGGCCACGACGACTCGGCCGACTCCGGACCCGTGAGCAGGCCGGCGGCACGTGAGGCGGCGGCGGCCCCGGCCTTGAGGGCGGGCGTGAAGTCCGAGAGGTCAAAGGTGCCGAGCTGCACGTGGGTGACGGGGATCGAGAGCGGCCGCAGCTCGGCCGTCAGGACCTCGGTGAAGGCCGACAGGGCCGAGCACACGGTAGCCTCTGGCGCGTGGAAGGGCGGGTTTATGGACGACACAATAGACGGTGTGAAGACGACCACTTTCGGCGGGCCCTGGTTGTGGCTGGTGGTGGTGGTGGTGGTGGGGCTTGGGGCGGGGCTCCCAGAAGCAGCAGCAGCAGGGGCCGGCGACACTGGCGGCGGGGACGGGCGAGCCGTCAGGAGTGGGAGGAAGGACTGGATGGTGAGTATGGGGTGGAGCAGATGTGTGTGGAAGAGCTCGGCGAAGCCGGAAGGAGGGATGGTGGCGATCGGGGCGGTCTGATACGTGACCGAGGGAACGACGACGACGGCTTTCAGCGTGAGGTAGTTGGGCTTTGCTTTGGATGTGGGGGGATGGGGAGCATGGAGGTACTGAGCGAAGCGCTCGATGGACGCTCCTGCTAGCGGCGGCTGGAGATGGAGTCGTTTTTACACATGTCAGCGGGGTCATGCTCGCAAAAATCGCGGGGGGAGGGCAGGCACAGCTGCAAAAAGTTTGGTTAGGGCGGAGGCTATACTCACGTCTGTTATATCGACGGCAAGGGGCTTGATGTCGGACCGCTGCATGTTCTGCACAATGGCGTCTTCCTCGACAGAGTTGCACACGATAAAGACGATGTGGCCCCTCCTCTCCAGGTCCATCGCCAGAGACTTGACCAGGGGCAGGCTCGGCTTGCCGGCTATGACGACGACCTCGATCCGGCCCCCATTCCGCGAACGCCTCGCGCGCCGGGGCTTGTGCTTGTATTGCTTGCGGTACGTGCGGTACACGGCAGCGCCAGTGCCGAGGACGATAAGCCCCGTGAGGAACTTGTGCCTCGACATCCAGCTCTCGAGGCGCTCAAAGGCCGACAGGGGAAGAAGCTGGGCGGAGGGGGTTGGCGGTAGTGGCCGTGGGCGGATCGAGTCCGGAATCCACTCGATCGTCGAGAGCTGCTCCCTAAGCATCCCGGCTGCGGCCTCTACATGCTTATCGACAAAGTCGGCGACCTCGCCCGAGTATCGTTTGATGTCGTTCGGGATGGCGGACAGCTGTGGGAGGCCAGGGGGCCGGATCGATCAGCATCTTGCCCCATGGCGAGCAGCAAAAGCGAAACGGCACATGCAAACGTGCAGGCAAAACCTACAACGTCCAGGAAAACCTGATCATCCGCAGACATGTTTGACGATTGAAAAAAGCTGCTCCCTCGCGTTCGAGATGCTGTATACTGAGGGGTACGTTGGCGGGCTATGAAATCGAACTGAGGGGTCAGGTTGGTCTTGGATCTGGAGCTTTGGATTTTAGGTATACAGATCCGATCTTTGGCGCTTTTCTTTTGGCGCTGCTACGAAAATCAGGCTAGGCATGGATCAAATGTGTTTGTGGATTTCAGTGGAATTCATGCAACCCAGCAAGCCAACTCACTTTTTTTCACGTTCATTATCGCCCGCTGGTGCCACTTTTCCAGGTGAAGCCCCACCAATCGATGCCCGACGTCATCCTCGTGGCACATGCTTACACGACGCGGGGCTATCGGGTTTTCCTGCAAGGCCGGAACGACGCCGCGAGATGAACACAACACATACAAAGAACATTGGAGAAGAAAAGAAAAGAAGAAGAAGAAAAAAAAAACGCTCAGATCTTACGAGCCAAGACTCGCAGGCGGACGTAGCTAAACATGTAGCCCCCGCCCGGCGTGGCACAAACCGCCTCGAGCAGCCCCACCGCCTCGCGGGTGCAGTCCTCGCGCTGGCCGGCATCGTTGGGCACAGCGTCGAACATCTGCCTGCCCATGAGCCGGACCCAGGCGTCGACGCCGCCCGCATCCGCGTCCGTGGGCCGCCAGACCCGCTCGACGCGCTCGACGGTCCAGCCGCCACCGCTGCTGCCGCTTTCCCCTCCGTCGCCCTCCTCCATCACGTGCCTGATCCAGTGCTCGTCCGGGAAGAACCAGGGGCAGGACTCTACCGCGCGGGGGAGGCCGATGCGGCGCGCCACCGCCCCGATGATCCCCGCCTTCAGCTCGGCCACGTTGCCCAAACCCCCCATCTCGAAGGCGAACGTGCCGCCGGGGGCCAGCGCATCGCGCACGCCCCGGAAGAAGCGCCCGCGCGTCGCCTCGGGCCGCAGGATCCAGTGCATCGCCGCGTTGGAGAAGGCCTTGGTGAACCTGCCCCGCTGGAGCTCGGGCTTGCTGACCAGGTCGGCTGCGTCGTGGACTGCGTGGGAAAAAAGAGTGGAGAGAGTGATGCTGTTAACAAACCCCTTCACAACCAGAGATTCCGATTGGGTACTGTTGGGTACCAGTGCACACACACAGGCAAGGAAGGAAGGGCCTTCTTACCCTCAAACGACAGGTTCTTGAAACCCGCAGAGGCAGCCGCCGTCTTGGAAGCCTCGATCATGGACGGCGAGCTGTCGATGCCATGCAGCGACCCGCCGCCTCTGGACAGCACCTCGCCAATCTGGAGATCAAGGACGCCGTCTGGGCAAGCGACCCAATTCCAAGGAAGGAGAACGGGTCAGCTCACACATCAATTTGGGTATCCATCCTTTCAGAGGGACGCACGTACCTCCGCATCCAATGTCGAGTATGACGTCGTCCTGCTGCGGGTCGAGCCACTTCACAACCTCGACGGCCAGCTTGGGCACGAACGACGCCGCGTTTTGGTAGGCCTTTTTTGTTTTTGTTTTTGCGTGGCACTCACTTCGTCAGCCTTGGGTTTTTTTTCTTTTGGGAGTGTGATTTTTCCCCAGGGCAGCTCACCTCCGAGGACCAGTTGTCCTTGCTTTCTCCAGTGTTCTGCATCGTTGTCGCTGGCTGGTGGTGGTGGCTCTTCTTGTCCAACTTTTACGTGCTTGGTGATCAGTGATGTGATGAGCCAGAGTTGGGAACGTCAAAAAATTCCGAGGCCCAACGAAGAAATCAGATTGTTAGTCACAGGTGTGGGAAATGTTCTGCCACTATGCCGGCTCGTTAGGTTGTTCTATTCTTCTCGGTTTCTTCTCCCGTCTTATACTTCTTCGTGTTACCCTTGTTGGTGACCGAGCCCCCTCCGATGGGTTCCGATTTCGGAGCCACCGCCGATGTAGCTTGCGGATCAATCATACGTCTCATCACCCGCCCGGACGCTAGTGCGAAATGTATGAATCCTTAACTACCTATACCTAGGTGTACCTGGTCATCTGCCTCTTCTTTTCGTCGTATATCAAGATCATTTTGCGTTGAGCTCAATGTGTGACCACAAGTTGATAATCCACCTAGGCTTGAATTAGAGTGGGAGTCGTTATTTAGTCTACCTGCCGTGCCTGCCTAGTCAATCTCTAGCAACTCGTACTTGTCCTCCCCAAGTGCATCCTCCACTACTTTCATGGCGGCCAGCACCTTCTCCTCCTCGAGCCGACGCCCGACTACCTGGACACCAACGGGCAGGCCGTGCATAGCCTCGGCGTCGTAGTGCTTATACGCACCCTGGGCCACGCCGTTCAGCTTCTTGAAGTTGAATGTTGCGGGCAGCTTATCTTTGGCCTTGTCCACGTGGGTCACGGGGAGGACGCCGGCGGTGTAGTCGAGCTTTTTTAAGTGTTAGTTTTAGGATTTCTTGCATTTGTGACATCCGCGCTGCGCTCCATTCTTGGCGGATACCAAAGAGTCTACAACTCACAAAGTTGAACAGAAACGTGTATCCGCAGCTGCTCACAGCATCCTTCATGGCGCCGTGCGGCAGTGCTGGTGTCGCGTTGGGCACGGTGAGCAAAAAGTCGACATCAGCGCGGTTCCACCACTCGAACCACTTGGACCGGTAGCTCTCCCGCTCGGCCACGAGCTGCCAGTTCTCCAGGGCCGACTTGGGGTGCCAGTCACGCACCAAGCCAGCCCACATTTCGTCCTTGCGGACGTACTTGACCCAGAGGTAGTAAAGGTACTTGAGCGGGCGGGCCAGCTTCATCATCCAGCTCATCTGGTCGGCCCCGCGGTCCTGCCACTCGCCCGACTGCATGAAGCTCTCAAAGGTGCCGCAGCCGTCGGCGTTGAGCAGCAGTGCTCCCACGCGGAGCGCGTCGTACGTCGCCGGCGGGCGCATCTCAAAGACGTCGTGCCCGGCCCGGCGCAGCGCCTCCTCAACTAGGCGGAGTGCACGAGCGCACGCGGGGCTCGGGTCGACCACACCGTCAGAGCGCATGACGCCCACGCGCACCTTCTTCGGCTCGTCTCCGTCCCCCAAGATTGCAATCGCGTCGTCGTCACGCCACGGCAGCGGGTGGACGGTGTGGTCGTATTTCCACGGCTCCATGCCGATTACGGAGCGCGTGAAATAAATTAGGTCGTTGAGCGTCCGGGCCATGGGGCTGTAGACGCTCGGCACTCCCTCCTGGCCCGGCATGCTGGTGCTGACGCCCCATTTGGGCCAGCGGCCCGTGGAGCAGCGGAGGCTGCAGCAGCCAGACCAGGCGGCGGGGAGCCTCACGCTGCCGGCAACGTCGCTGCCGATGCCAATACGGCCACCCAGGGCAAGGAGGGCGGACTCGCCGCCTGTCGAGCCGCCCGGGGAGTAGCGCGAGTTGTGCGGGTTGGTGGTGCGACCCCATACGTCGTTGGTTGACTCAAACGAAAGCAGCGTGATGGGGATGTTCGTCTTGACGTAGGGGACGGCACCGGCGTCCTTGAGTAGGCGTACTATAGGGCCGTCTTTGTCCTTGGCGTTGCCGACCAGGCTGCTGTAGCCAACAGTGCTGTCATAGCCGCCCACCGGTACCGTGCTGATATAGACGCCTAGTAAGCAGTGGTCGTCGTTGTCAAGTAAGACGCATGGGACGGGCTGGTACGTGTCTCCGGGAACAGAGCCAAACCTACTCTTTGAGACTGACGGGGATGCCAGCGAGGGGGCCTTTGAGGTTCACACTGCCGTCTGCCAAGGCGGCCTCGGCGGTTGGGAGCATCACCTCCGTCAGGCAGTTGGTCTTGGCATGGGCCTTCAGGGCAACCTTGCCGTAGGTCAGCAGGATATCGAGGGGTTGTATCGACTCTTCATGGACGCCCCTGACAAGCTCCTGTATCGGAGCCCGGAGGATCTCCTTGTCTTCAGCGGTAAGCGCTCCATGGTAGCGAGTGAGCGAGCGAATGCGCTCGGCACGCTGCTCCTGCTTGAACTTGCTGGAGGGTCGGGCGAGTCAGCAGTTGGTCTCGGGCACGCATCGTCCCATGGCACTGATAGGTTCCTGTTTTCTGAGATTTTCACGGGCAGCCATGCAGGGATATTTCCGTCTCCATCATTACCCTCTTCGATGGACAGGCCGCGCACCGCCCAGGAAAGCAGGCGATATCGTAACTTACCAGATTTTTCGGTGCTGCGAGAGGCCGAGAAGAAACGGCATCGTCGCAATATTGTTAACCGAGGTCTGTGGTCAGATCTGGATATGCGATGCGGGCAGCCGAGTCCGGAGCGGAGGCAAGCCCAATTCCCCGCCGAAGATCGATTGATTGATTCGGAGCCGGCAGACTGCCTCCGATCTCACTTGTGTGGGAGAATCGGTAGCTCTTTCGCAAGCACCGGCAGCGGGATCAATGGAATGGTGGAATGAAATCGTGGAGGCAATGCTGCGGGCAAGGAACCTAATGGAGTGCAATTCGAGAATTGACGATTTCAATCGGGTAGCCTGCCGCTTGGCACCCGACCCGGCGACGAGCTCGGCTACTGGGTAGGCCCTTCCATCTCGGCCACCATCGGCGTCCACTGCAGATAGGCATATAAAGCTTGGTGCCAGCTGACACCAGGCACAACCCGGCAATACCCCGCACCAAGCATGATCGGGCCTCTGAGCGGCAGTCGCCTCCTATGCGATTGATTGTCCGGGCGATTGCAGCTGCCAGAGGATGGAACCCAATGGGCCGTGGAAAGCAACCGAGCAAGACTCGAATTCAAAAAAGCGGAGGTGAGTTCGTTCATTCATCAATCCGCGGCCGCAACATCGGGTCAACCAGGCCAATATCTAGGCAGCTCCTGGAAGCCCGTGGTCGAGCATACAGACCACTGCCAACACTAAATACCGGCGTATCTTGCGTGCAAGCAAGAGTGTGTGTGCCGGTCGCTATGCCGGGCGGCGGGGAGGGGCACAGCGCTGTGCTGAAGTTAGTCAGCGCGAGCCACGGTGAAGGTGCTCCCTAGCCGGACTTGGGTTATGACACCTGCTCGGTTCGGAAGGTGAACCTCGCACTTTTCCACGGTTCTGTTCCACAAACAGAGCGGTTTGCTTGCCCGGGCGTGTCCACGCCGCTCGGCTTACGGATTACGATGTGCGATGGAGTTGTGCGGCCCAATAAATCGTGCATACAACGTCGCCCGAGCCGGAGAGGAGGCAGCGACCAAGTAGAACGTGATTCGGCGCCTACCGGCCCCTGTCCAGCACGTAAGGGTTGCCTGCCGGGACGGCATTGACGCCGGGCGCGAAAGTAGTGGGGAATAATATCTTGGTATTCATGTGCAGAGGCGCTACGTGCTTGAAAGATGGATGGACAAGCTGACAGGAAAGGCTTGCGGGTTCCAACTTCTGCCTTACATATGCGGGTTGGGAACAACACACACACTCGCACTCGCACGAACTCCGCCGGCGCGCATATGATCAATATATGCTTGCTATATTACTACCGGCAAAGCGACATCATCAGTGTGTGCGGACCGCGCGCCCCGATTTAGCGCCCCGCCTAGACTGGGAACGTTGTACTCCGGGTGTGGCCAGTTAGTTGCGCGCGGTATGGTGACCAAATCTGCCTGCCCGTGATTGCCCTGCCCTGTGCTTGGATCTCCTTCCCCTGCCCGCCCCTCGCCAGATTTGACAGGAGCCCGGGATCATGATGCCAGCCCAGCCTAGTCCAGGTCGATGCCCGTCGAACGTGCACCCGCGGGCGCGCGCCAAGAAAGGCCCCGTAAGGACAATGCATGTATCACAATGGGTCCCTAGTGGAACCGTCGGATGTGAGCCATTGCGCGCGGCCGCCCCCAACCCCTGGGAGACTTGCAAAAGGCCGTGATTGTCGAGCCCACCCGGCGCGCTGGGGAACCGTGTCTCCTACCACGTATAATCTCGGGCTTTGTCGCTCATCAAACTCCGCTTGTGAACCAGAGCGGGGACCCTAAAGCTGGGCTCCTTGAGGGGAGAACAAGGACTCCGCAGTTGACCATCTCGTCCTAATGATCTGATCTTGCCTCTTGCCCGGTATTGACAGGCGCGTGGTGCCCACTCGATCCCTGAAGGCAGGGGACGGAAGACAAGCGCCGCTGGCCGGAGTGGACATTGAGTTGTATTGGCGCCGTGGCTTGCGGTCTTTTTTAGTCTTCATCTTCCTTTTTGCATGGGAGCAAACAAGAAGTCGTAGCGAATGAGCCGATGAGGATCTCCACGCTAGCTAGCCGGTCTGTTGTTTTCGGTGCTGCTGGAGATGGCATTCTTGTCGGAACACGCCGGACCCCATCCTCGTTCCTCTTACCCCTTTCGGCCGGTCACTTGGGAAAAAAATTCCCGTCTGCCACGAGGAGGATTCATGCAGCTTAGAAAACGCTGCGGGGAAAACAACGATTCGGTTGCACAAGTGTGCGCCCTACCAGAAATCTGGAATAAAACAAACTCAGTTTTGCCCCAGAACCGCATCCTCGTGGCGGATCTCGATCACCCAGAGGGTCCGCTTCAGGTAACCGGTGAGTGAGCTTCTTTCAGGTGGATGATGGAGCCTCATCGTGTCTCGCTTTTTACCTTTCCTTACTTGTTTTTCCCCGCAGCGTCGTGAAGCAAGCGGAGGAGGTGGGTGAGCAGTTGGGCCGGCCCCAAGGCTGTTGGGACATCCTGGACGTAGAAGGCCGGTGTGGCTTCTCCACAAAACGAGGTAGATGCTCAAATGCCGCCGGGGCGAGGCAGGCGGAAAATCGATAGCAGCGTCTCATCTCGACCCGAACTTCACCCCCGCTAGAGGCCGCCGGCTGCACCCTTCACTCTCGGTCCCGCTCGGCTTACACACGTAGAGCCCCCAGGCCTCCGTTACGCATTACGGATTTATGCGCTGGCTTTTTGGTCGGTCGAGGCGGAACTTACGGGGGTTGATACATGGTCTCCATTTCCAGGTGTGGAGAGCGTGCGCACAAAATTACCAGTCGAGTGGCCTGTTGTGTGTTTTGTGTTCCATCAGGCCCCATTTCGTCGATGCATTCCATTTGTGAGGTGTCAATATTCGTTGTGCGATGTGGAACCAACGGCCAGCCGCATACATGAACACCGGGGTGGCATACCATGGGGCAGGCCGATAGGCATGCGAAAACGGGGACCGAGTGGAAGGATCATCGGCTAGTAGTGCCCCGTCCGGGGGCGAGTTCCATCGTGTTAGGTCGGTCGCGAAAAAGCAGGACGGGAAAAGCAAAAATGAACCAGGAGAGAGGGCGGGAGCGAGGATGGGTGAGCGGAGGATGAGCGCGAGGGTGTGTGGGCTTTGGCTGCTGCCGCTCGAATCGAAACCAGAAAACGGTCAAATCTCTTGCTCGTGTGCATGAGGTAGGGGGAAACCCTGTTCGGAATATCAAGTCGGGGCTGTTGGTCGCGCAACTGTGGGACCGGTCCCGCTTTGCACCAGACTGTCGGGTCGCGCTAACAGCCTAGCGTCGCCCTCCCCGGCCGCTCCTGCGCTCTGCTTGCCAGCCGTGGCTGCTTGCCCCTTCCCACTTTCTCACTTCTGGGAGGTTTCGCACCTGGGCACGCCCACTCCCACTCTTGGGGTCATTTCCCCTCTCTATTTTCTGTTTCTCCCTCTGAGCTGTAGGTATTGTTTCCTCGCTCCCCGCTCTCTCTCTCTCTCTCTCTCTCTCTCTCTCTCTCTCTCTCTCTCTCTCTCTCTCTCTCTCTCTCT